>JAUAME010000003.1:59139296-59556796 GCA_030820535.1 Quercus parvula | reverse complement strand
CTCCACATTGGGAGAGAAGTAGATTCTAGACTTATCATTATTCACCTTTTGTCCAGAAAGTTCACAAAAGACCTCCAATGTATCTTTAATACTTTGGCAATTCTTCTCATTTGCCTTACCAAATAACACAAGATTATTTGCAAAAAAAAGATGGGAAAAGGCTGGACCACCTCTAGAGGCTTTAATAGGATCCCAAAGATTTGAATCACACTTATCTTTTATCAAGAAGCCAAGGACTTCCATGCACATAATGAAGATCTATGGTGAGAGAGGATCACCTTGTCTTAGTCCCTAGGAAGGTTTGAAATCCTCAAGAGCACCCACATTGAAGAGAACAACAACTGAAGAGGAGGAGACACAACTCCTTATTACACTGATCAAGTAAGGAGGAACATTAAACAGAGAAAGGGTGTCTCAGATGAAGCTCCACTCCAATCTATCATAAGCTTTTTCAAGATCAATTTTAATCGCCATATAATCAATTCCTCCTTTTCTTAGGCTCATGGTGTGCGGAATTTCCTGTACTATAATAACATTATCCAACCCATTTCTCCTCGGGACAAAAGCTGATTGCATAGGAGAGATGAGATCTGAAAGGAGTGGTCTAATCCAAGCAACAACAATTTTTGTGATCAACTTGTAAATTGTGTTACATAAGCTAATAGGTTGAAAACTGCTAAGGTTAGTTGCACTAGGATGTTTTGGTATCAAAGTAACCAGAGTTTTATTTAAGAATTCCGGAACCTCACCACAATGGAATGCCTCCTTTACTATCCCTCTGACTGAACCACCCACTAAAAGCCAGAATCTTTGGAAAAATCCCACATGCAGCCCATCCAGGCTAGGAGCTTTGAAAGGCTTTGTAGACCATAAAGCTGCTCTAACTTCCAGATCAGCCACAAGACTTGATATTCAGTTAGCATCCTCCTGGGAAATACGTACTTGCCAGTTTGGAATATCCTAAGGCCTACGGTATCCACACTCCATGCTAGAAGTATGTGAGGATATGAATCCCTGTCTGATGTGATTTGCCACCTTAGCTTCCTCACAAATCCACTCTCCATTATTATTTTTAAGACTCACTATCTTATTCCTCCTCCTAGCTAAAACCAAAGTGTGATAAAAGGAGGTGCTGTGATCACCATTCACCAAGAAGCCTATTCTAGACTTCATTACCCAGTACTCTTCTTCCAAAGCAAGCACTTTCGCATATTCCTTTCTCAAATTCCAGTCCAAATTTAACAAGAATTGATTTGGATTGGATGCAATGCATTGCTAGATGCCATTAAGTCGAGCTTCAAGTCTTTGTTTCCTCACAAAGATATTACTAAAGATCTCTTTATTCTAGATTTTTGCTACATTAACAAAAGACTTAATTGCACTCTCCAGAGGAATAGAATCTCTCCAAGCCTTCTAAACAAGTTTATGGAACTCCAGATGAGACAGCCAACCAGGCTAGAATCGGAATGGACGACTCAAGTGAAGACTAGATTTACTGTCTAGATAAATAAGTAAGGGAGAGTGGTTAGAATGCAACCTAGTAAGATTAGCCATACCTCTTGAATTAGTCCAAGTAAACCTATTTTCACTAAATCCCATATCCATCATACCACAAGTGTTTAAGAAATTCTGGAATTTCATAGCATACCTAAAGTTAATAGGCCTATCACCAAATTTATCATCACTCATGAGTAACTCATTAAAATCCCCCATCATAATCCACAATAAGGACTGAGCTTCAGCAACATTAGTAAGATTATTCCATAGGATGGAACGTTCACTAATCCTAGGACTAGCATAAATTGTAGCTAAAAGCCAGAATAACTCCGAATTCCTAACCTTAATCATGGCATGCATCTCCTATTCAGTTGCAGCTATATGATCCACCTCCACGCAATTTGAGTTCCACAAAACCCATAAATCTCCAGCATACCCAACTGTATCCATGTGTAAAGCACCATCAAAAGGAAGACGGCTAGAAATGTCTTTAGCCCTAGAACCTCCAACTTTGGTCTTTGTCACAATAAGAATATCTGGCTTATTTGTATTCAACATATCATTGATTGATCTATGAAAACTAGCACTAAGTGCTCCTCTGCAGTTCCATACCATAATCTTCATGATAAAGTCTGAGTTAGGAACATAACTACTAGAGATTAATCCTCTCTTTTGACCCATTCGGTCCTCTCCCTTCAGATCACCACACTTTCTATCTTATTAAAAATTAGAAAAAAAATGATCATAAGTAGTATTAAATTTAGGTAAGAATTTTAATATGTTACTAATTACGTTTACATTTTTTTTTATAAATAATTTGACTAATTATTTATGTGAGGATAAATAGGCTAAGTAAGTGTGTTGGGCCGTGGGCCATGCCCGAGGATATATAGAAGCCCAAGGATGGTCAAAAGGTTTGTTAAGTTTTGGGGACAATGGGCCGAGGAGAGGAGAAGATAATAACTGATTGACGATAGTTCCCGAGGAGCTGAGCCTCCTCAAGAAAGCATTGTGGAAGGTTGGAACCCAGCCATCTCGGGAATGCTTTACAAAAGGCAATCATTCTTTTGAGGAAATGAAATCATTCTTTTGAGGATAAGCATTAAGGAAGGTAACAGAGATAAGCCTACAATAAAGGAAGAAATATCTGGGAAGAAGGCTATCACCACCACATTAAATGCTTTGCATCAAACCAACCGGCCACATTTATAGGGAAATGACACCTGAACAGTGTTATCTCAGTTTACAGCTATTCACAAAGCTTCCAGGAGGTTTTGATGGGACAAGCATCCAAGAGATTACCTATGAGATCAACAAGTGGAAGGCTAGGATGGAGGTTGGAAGGACTATATAAAATAGTGGCCATTGTAAAAAAGGGGGGATGAAATCTGAGAAGGAAGAAAAGAAAGAAGAAAGATATTGTATTAATATAAGCTTGAGTTAATATAAGAACACTTCATCCTCGAACTTGACCGAGGAGCGCAATTTCTCTCAATTTGTGTTTTCAATCTCATTGGCATGAATCCGACTATCTATGGTCCATATTTAATTTGCTGAGATGTTTTCTTGTAAAACTCATTCTCTAACAAATATATTGTTTTGGGCTTGTTAGGCCATCATCCATTATTCTTGGTGGGCTGTGGTTCTAATTCCAGTCCTTACAATTGGCGTCGTCTGTGAGAAATAGGGAAGCACTTACAATTTTGATTAGCCATAGTGGGTTCAGAATCAAATAGAGAAGAATCTGTGGGATCACAACGTGAAGATCAGTTTGTTAATCTTGAGAGGAGGAGAGATCGTGAGGTTAATCACCTTCCTAGTGTGCATACAAGTCATACCAGTAAAAGCCACTTTAGAACTGGAAGCCATGTCTCACATGGGGAGGAAACTCGGAACCTTAGGTTGGAGATAGACCACTTGTGTGGGAAGTTACGTTGTAAACAACGAGAGGCGTCCCCTCTTAGCTCTGAAACAGACTCAAGTGAAGATGGTAGTTACAAGCCAAGGTCTAGAACACCTCATAGTAAATCCTTTTCTATACCTTTATAGTTGGATAGAGAGGAGCGATATCACAGGAAAAAGGATAAAAGTTCGAGCTTGAGAAATGACGCAATGAGTAAGGCTTTGCGCCAGATTTCAAAATCACCTTTTATCTGCAGAATTGATAGGGCTAAACTCCCTCGCCGGTTCACATAACCTACTTTCACTATTTATAATGGGAGGACCGACCCCGTGGAGCATGTCAGTCATTTCAATCAGAAGATGGTTGTTCATTCTAGAAATGAAGCTTAGAGGTTTAGATAGCCATCTAAGTCTGTAATTTTTGAGCTTATTTGGACCTTGTAACATGTCTTAGTGAGCACATTGTAATCCACAATTAAGAAAAAATAATGAAATATTTCATACTGATTTGAGGATCCTTAACAGTTATTTTGTGTGTTTCTTTATTACATTGTTTTCCTTTGCTGTTTTCTTGCTGTTCAATATATATATTCTTGCTTGCCAGTATTTACGTATTGTAGGATCCTTGCTCCATGCGCCACTTGGTTTGTAAACGGCTCAGTTAGTTGCGGTGAACCAAGCCTAGTCCCTTTAGACTACAACACAAAGGCCCAGGGTCCTCGTTTCAACTTGGGCCTAGGCACTGTCCAAAAAAGGACCCTCACACTCTCTCAAACCACCTTGTCCAACAAATTAAGCTATTCTAGAGGAGAGTCTCTTCCAAATGAGTCTCTTCCAAAGGAGACCTATACGGATAACCCCTTTACTTAATGACTAAGACTCTTCTAGTGAGTAGCCTCCTCATTTGACACTGATAAAAGTGTCCAATAGGTGCCCTAGGCCACTTGACACATATCACTTGTCCGACCCTCCGGACAACAACAACTTCGATGAGAGCATACTCATATGAACCCATTTGACATACACTAGCAATGCTAGTCATCAAACGTAAGATCTCACTTGTCTAACCTTCAAGACAATTTCCCTTGGGCATCACACCTAAGGTCTTCCTACCAACCCTCAATGTCCAATTATGGGCATTGCTAGGAAATGATTCTACATCAAGGATAGAAGAGACCAACTTGAACCCCTTGTTTGATGTAACGTGACTCGTTCAGGGAGACCGTTCATCTAAAGAGAGCATCTAGGAGGACGACTCTTCCAGGGATGTCTTGGTCATCCAAATGTTAGGGACAACTTTACATCTATGCAAACCAAACCACACATGGACTTTAATATGGAATAAAATGACAAGCCCATCTAGAGGGTTGTCCATCTCATGTTGCTTATTTCCACTATAAGATCGTAATTAACCATCTATATGGCATTATGGTCGTCCACACAAAGGACTCAACCACATAGATGGTCATTCTACACTTAGACAAATTTAATCATTCTTAGATGTCACAAATATACTTTACTCCACAAATCCACTATCTCAGAACCTGGGAGTAACCTCCATATAATTTGCTCCCACTAACTCCACTAAGCCAATACACCTCCCATGAAGATAGTGGCACAAATAAGGAGACCCACTATATAAAGGTTAGACCGCATTCAATTAAAGGTACATGAGAAAAAAAACCCTAAACTACTACCATTTGAGTTTTATTGGATTCATATAAGTCTCTAACTTAAGCATTAGAGAAACTTAGGCCAGCACCCCACTGATGCCTTTCGATAGCTTTTTTTTTCCTTCTTATAGGTCTTCCAGCACCTCTGGATGGACAAGTGGCCCATTGATTTTCATGCATCATAAAAAATTAAAAATAAACAATAAAAATAAGTTCATAAGATCATTCATACTCTTTAACACTTAGATTAATTTTTTGAACTCCTTCGTATCTTTACAAATTAATAACTTTCTTTACCTTTCAATTGTGGGTCATGGAAAAAGAAGAAGAGTAATATAATATGTTATAAGGTTGAGATCACTAGTATGAACTCCCTTCTTCTTTACTATTTTCTTTCAAAAAAAAAAAAAAGAATAAATAAATCCCTTTCTCCACTATTTAATGAGAAATTGTATTGGCTATCCCTTGAACTCTATCATAATTACCAATTTTATTATGCACTAATAAGATAATATAATACTTGGAAAAATAGTTGAGCTGCTAAAACTTATTATTATTATTATTTTTTTTTTTTTTTTGAAAAACTAAAACTTATGATTATCCAAAACTCACTTGAAAAAGACATTAAGGGACAAACTGTTTCCGCACTTATCAATCAATCACCATTACCATAACCAAAAAGGGGACCATATAACCTGCAATATCAAGGTATAATTTATAGTTTTATAATAATGTATTATATGTCCCAGTTAGCCAAATTGGACTGGTCAAATCAATTAAAAATCCAACACAATATAAAATTACTATTCTCTCTCTTGGAAAATGCTGAAGGTCAAAAGAAAAATAAAAAATCGGCTAATATACATCACGTGAATGAAAACAGTACACACAGAATCTAGAGGGTCCTAGTTTTGATGGAAGTCTAGTGAGAAAAGAAGCAGAAGAAGCAGAAACATGGAAGCAAACCCAATTCTAATGGCGAAGATCACTGTATCAGTGGTTATAGGAGGGTTTATAGTGTTGCTAATGCAACTCTATAACCTTTTGGTTTTGAAACCAAAACTTCTCAGAGCAAAACTTCAAAGGCAAGGTATAAGGGGACCTTCTCCTTCTTTCTTCTTTGGGAACATCCCTGAAATGAAGAAAATTCAACTCCAAGTTCATTCAACACCAAAAACTACTGCTACAAAGGAGTATGACCGCCCTGATGCTATTACTCATTACTGGCCTTCCACTCTCTTCCCACATTTAGAGCAGTGGAGAAATGAATATGGTACTTCACTTGTCATTTCCTTTCTTCTTCTTCTTCTTCTTTTTTTCTCTCTCTCTCTAACTACCAAAGTAGGATGAAATATAGTTTAGGGAGTTGAAAATTAAAATATGTAGACAATAGCAGTAGTCATAGAGGGTGCAGCTCAGATTTTAGACAACTTTTGATGTCAGAATATTCCAATTGTAATTAGAGTTATAAACTTTTGTAGTCCATATTTATGACAATGACCTTGTCTTTGTATTAGATGCTTCTTCTTCTTCTTCTTCTTTCTTTTTTTTTTTTTTTTTGCATCTTTATTATATTTCTCTAACAAAAGCATTGTTCAGAAGATAAATTAATAATAAAAGTCGGTACTTTTCTGTTTTAAAAAAAAAAATTTACTCACTTTTCCAATAGGTACACTTGGACATGGATTGGGATTTGGGAATGGGAATTATAGTAAATTTCATTTAAATGATGAATGCACATATTTACTTGTAACAAGTTGAAGAAACAATGGCATGTTGTCATAGCAAATAGTTTCCTCTATTTTGTAATCTTTAGCTATTAGTCCAAGACATGCCTAGAATATTAACAATGGACCTCTTGAAGATCATAGGATAAAGTATGCATATCAGCACTAAATCTAAATCTTAAATTTATCTTTTTCAACCTTGCTCACCTAGCTAGTATGCATTGGTGGCAGGACCAATATTCTTTTATTCATCTGGAAACATACAGCTATTATACATAACAGATCCAGAGATGGTGAAGAAAATCAGCCTTTGCACTTCTTTGAGCCTTGGAAAACCTTCTTATCTATCCAAAGATCGTGGGCCACTTCTGGGCCAAGGCATTCTGTCGTCAAATGGCCCAATTTGGGCCCATCAAAGGAAGATTATTGCTCCTGAATTGTACATTGATAAGGTTAAGGTAAATCTCACTTATAAAGTCATAATATGCAATGTAATCCTCTAGAAAGACATAATCTGAAACCATTCTTTTATTACCATTTTTTTTTTTTTAACTAACTAACCTGAAACAAGTTTTGTCATTTTTATTTTTATTTTTTTGGAATAGTCCAGTTTTGACAATATTGATATGTCATTTTGGACAATGCTCAGCAACAATCCCAAAGCACAATATTGTTTCAGTTTCCCAATTGTTTGAGTGAAGATTGCGTTTTACTGTTGTTACTTCACTGTCCCATCATATTAAGTTTTAAAAATTTAAATTTAATTAATCACTACTTAGATTCTAAAAGTTTAGAATAATTGGCAAATCATGAGCATAAATTTGTCTAGATATATATTATTAAGATTATAGGTTTGATTAGACAATGCTCAAGATATTGCAAGTCAGGACACAAGAACAAGGAAGCTCCAAATTCAAGAATTCGAAAAATGACAGGCTCAACCAATTAAATTGCGTTTTTGCAAAATTTAATTTCGGCCCAACAACCCATTAAACTCAGTGAGTGATTAGGTTTCAGATTTAATTCACATAGTATTTAAAAGGAACTCTAAAGCATGTTTTGAAGAGACTTTAGAACTTCTCTTTTGAGATTAAAAATGTTCTGTGTCTACTCCTTTCAAAATCAGTATCGAAAATCGATCTACATACTTTTAGAACTGGTAAATCTAAAATTGCTAAATACCAGTAATCAAAGGTGCTAGATCCAAAACCTTCAAGGGTGGTCTTGGAGTCATAGACTGGGGGTCTATGTTGGAGATCTAAAGCGTGAATTGAAGGTTCATGTTGAAACAGATCCACGTTAAAGAAGTCTGAAGGTTTTAGAGCTAGGTTTGATAATCATAGTTAAGTTTACTATGAATTTATATTCTTGATTGTAAACTTCTATTTGATATAGTGGATTGTTCTTTTGGGATTGGTTTCCCCAGGTTTTTTATTTTACCTTAAAACTGGATTGTTTCATTAGTTTTCCTGGGTCATCATATCTTGTGTTAATTATTCAAATTTTCCACTGCATGATATGTTTGATATATGTTTAACTTAGATTTACATAATCGACCTAAGTAACAACTTTGCTATTGAATTAGGTTAAACACATTGTTTTCAGAGGTCTAAAAACTGACAACTACTATACCATTATTTAATAAATCTCTGTAAACTAAGGCTTGGTTGTTGTTGTAAACTTTTATATTGCTACAAATAATATATGCATTTCCTTCTGAAGGGCATGGTAAATCTAATGGTGGACTCAACAGCCTCAATGCTAAGAAGTTGGGAAAGTAGAATTGAAAATGAGGGAGGGATTGCAGACATTGAAATCATTGAGGATTTCAGAAGCCTATCCGCGGATATAATATCAAGAGCCTGTTTTGGAAGCAACTATTCCCAAGGGGAAGAAATATTCTTAAAACTCAAAGCTCTTCAAGGAATCATGTCCAAGGGAAATATAGGAGTTCCTGGTTTTAGGTATGGTAACATTTTGAATCCATTGATCTTAATAACAAAGACTAGAAAACTATAACATTGACAAATTTTGGTTTGTTGTTTGTGAACATCTTTAATTGACTAGTGTTCTTATAGCCTAATGATACTTCTCTTTAAAAGAGTAGGATTTAGATTTAACACTGGCCTTAGGATTTAGATTCAACCCTGGCCTTTTATGGGCTGTGATGATTTATGAGATAAGAGCACTAGGGGTATTTCTATTCTTTTATAAATAATGGGGAAAAAAAGAGAGAACATCGCTAGGGATGAATGTTACTAAATATTTCAAACTTGATGTTATGTATAATTTATAGATTCTTGCCGAGAAAAAACAATAGAGCTATGTGGAAACTTGAAGAAGAGATCAACTCAATGATATTAAAGGTGGTAAAACAGCGCACTGAAGCATCATATAAGAAGGATCTTTTACAAATGATTCTTGAGGGTGCCAAAAGTAATAATGGCTATTATGGCCCATCAACAGATAGTTCTCGCGACAAGTTCATTGTGGATAATTGCAAAAGCATATACTTTGCTGGCTATGAGACCACTGCCATCACAGCCTCATGGAGCTTGATGTTGCTGGCTGCACATCCTGAATGGCAAGCTCGTGCTCGTGCTGAGGTGCTTGAAATAGTTGGGGATAGTCTACCGGATGCCAACATGCTCCGAAACATGAAAACGGTATGTATTTTTCTTTAAAATTTATAATTCTAATTACTGTATAATAGTACTATTAGTTTTAGCTATTTCTGTACTTGATTTTATCAAATTATCTTCCAAGAAAACACTCCCACTACATATGGATACATGTTAATTCTGAATATCCCATCAAAGAAGAGAAAAAGAATGCATGTAGGAGTGTTATATTTGGTGCTTCTGTGCATATATATAGTATATATTTGGAAGAATGCTTTTGCACATATATTGGTATCATATGCACTTATAAATGCAAGATTTCCTTAGAATTGAAGGTGGTGCCTGGAAAAACGTTCAGGAATGAATTTTCATACCCCATTGACATATAGTCGGAAAAGTGACTTCAAGTAGCTAGTAACATGATTGAATATTCTTCCTATAATTATGCCTTTGAGGTTGAAAACATTTTTTTTTCCATTTAATTTCACACATAGAGAACTTAACACATTAGTTACCAAATATTTCAAGGAGAGATTAACATCAATGCTTCACAAATTCTGAAACCATGTACTCAACATTGAGAAATTAATACGTGAGAGTTGACACACCCATACATTGACATAGGTTCACTAACCTTGTATTTGATGGCAGTTGACAATGGTTATCCAAGAGACATTGCGTCTTTACCCACCTGTGACTTTTGTGGTCAGAGAGGCCCTGGAAGACATAACATTCCAAGACATTATGATCTCAAAAGGCATAAATATGCAAATTCCAATCCCAATGTTGCAACAGCACTATGATTTGTGGGGACCTGATGCACACAAATTCAATCCGGAAAGATTTGCTCATGGGATTGTTGGGGCTTGCAAGACTCCCCAGGCTTATATGCCATTTGGATTAGGGTCTCGTGTCTGTGTTGGCCAACACTTTGCCATGACAGAACTGAAGGTGATTTTATCTCTCATTCTATCCAAGTTTTGCTTCTCACTATCCCCAACATACCAACACTCCCCTGCATTTAGGTTGGTTATTGTTCCTGAACATGGAGTTACTCTCCGTGTGAGGACAGCATGACATTTCCTAGCTTTGAAAGGCTTTGGTGGCAATAAGATGATAAAAAGATGAGAGAGATGTAGACTATATGTATTATCTTTATGTAAGGGCACATTTGATGCACACATCTCGTGTCATTACTCTGTAGCAATTGGAGAAGTTGTTATAGTTCCTTTGGTTACATTGTTTTTTACTGATCGTAAATATTTGAAGCAATAATGAACAGTAATTTGGATGCTTGAATCTTAGAAATAGGAGTCATGGTCTAATCTTGTAATACTAAGCAATTTCTAGCAACTCTCTCTTCTAAAGCCACCCTCTCTACCGGGACAATAGTTTTGTATGCACTCAACACATGAGATACCTTCTCTTCTACCAGGTTTTGAGTAGTTGATGACATCTGTCCACAATGCAAGATAGAGACCCTAGAGCATCTCATTTTCAAATGCCCATTTGCCATTATTGGACTAGCTCTCATGTTAGAGGATTGGCAAACAGGGATGAAGCACACGCTATTTTGTTGGTGGCAAAAGAAGCATCCATGTTACTTTAAAGGCTAGATTTTTGTTGGACTCTTCTTGTTTTGTACGGGGTTCAAGTTTTGTCCCTTGGCAAGATAATTTTTTTGGCCCATAATGTGATTTCTTGGGCTGTGTTTTGTTCCACTCCCATCTCTATCCAAATGAATCTTTTGCCCAAGTAGAAATGGTTTGGGCCTCTAAGCATTTTGGGATTTGGATGGTTCAATAGTTGGCATTATGCAATTACCATTTTAGTGTAAAAAGTAAAGGTTTAAGGTAAAAAAATTTAGTGTGAAAAGTAAAGGTTAAAGGTAAAAAAAAAGTAAAAAGATAAAAATATAAAATTTAATAAATTTTTTGATTCAAAGTGAACTTTCAAGTTTTAATCTCAAAAGATTCTTAAAAAAAAGAAGAAGTTTTAATCTCAAAACTTAAAAGTGGTATTACATAACTATTAACTATTGCATTGAATGACATTCAGTAATCTCATCTTTATTGAGAATAAAAATGAAAAAAAAAAAATTTGTAGGGAGAGACCTTTTTTTGGCTTTTGAATTTTGACTAGGAAACAGTTCTATAGTTATGAAATTGGTGTTGCATCCAACATATCAATAATTTGCTACGTAATTTCTCATAGTCTTATAAATTAATTGGTAATTTTTTTATAGTATTTTTAATTTGTTAGAATTCAAATTTTATTTCATTGTAATTATCGATCTATTATTATTAAAAAAAAATAGAATTTATTTAGTTGAGAATATAAAAAAGTGAAATGATAAAAAATGTTGAGAAGATACATAAAACTAAAAGTGAGAGAATAGAAAATATTTTAGTTTTTTATGATACCTCTTTGGTACATGAGAAGTAAAATAGTTATAATTTTTTTTTTTTTTTTTTTTTTTGGTTTGGTTACAAAGAAAAAAAGTCTATTAAAAAAAAGGAAAAAAAAAAAAAAAAACCCTGGCAGCCGTAGTAAATGACTAAACGTCACGTCGTTTTACGTACTCTAAAACCAAAACCCAGAAGACTAGAACAGAAGCTCTTTCGGAAAAAAATGAGCAGCAGGCAGGGCCCCCTCAAAGCACCAAAATAAATTCGCCTGGATACCCAACGTCTACAACGAACATTCGATTTCTCTTTCTGTTGAAAACATTTTACTAAGGAAAACTAATTCATATTTATGACAGGAAGTTGGTGGAAAGTTTAGGCCGTATTCTGAGATTACGGGTGCGTGTCTACGTTGTAAAGAGCCGATTGAATGGAAGTGTCGTTACGGAAAGTACAACTCCCCTGCCAAATGGTATTTCCTTTTCCTTTTTCTTTTTCTTCTTGTCATCATAGTTCGTGTACATTTATTTATATATATATATATATATTTATATATCATTTATATCATATTTCAATTTGTCCCTAATGATTCAAACGTGTTAATTTGGTTCCTAGCATTTCTGTGCAATGTAAATTTAGTCATCACTGTTATATCTCAATGAAAATTGCTAACAAAGCAAATATCCTAAATAGAAAACTAGTTTATTGCAACATTAGCTGAAACTAATTTTTTATTTTGCCCAATTACGACATTAGCAATTTTCTTAAAAAGAATAAATTGATAGGATACTGTAATTTTTTATTTTGGCTAATTACTATATTATCAATTTTCATAAAAAGACTAAATTGACATGATATTAAAAGGTGAGGGATCAAATTAATATAATTGAAAGATTATGAGCCAAATTAAAATATGGTGTAAAGGATAGGAACAAATACTTAGTTTGATTTTAGTTTTCAATATCGAATAAATATTCGTGGCAGTCAATGACGTTCCAAAACGCGCCATTCGTCAAGTTTACCATAATCTCTGTCGTGGTTTGTGTTTCTTTCACAATCAAAGCTTACAAATTGAAATAATAGTAACTTGTTTACAAGTTGTCAAATTTGTGTTGGAATATACAAACTAATAGCCCATTTGTAGCTCTGATTTGTTGAATCAATGTACTTTTTTTAAATATATGTTTTGCTAAATTACAAATTGCACTCTCTGATTTTGCCCAAGATTCAAGTGTCTTATAACTTTTGAGTTTTGATTTATTCATTTCAGTTCTAACTTCTAGTAAAAGATTATGGGCGTGTTTGTAAAAAAATTATGAGGAGTTGTGGTTGCAAAACAGAGTTTTGGGTTTTAAAAACACTCTTTTAATCTCCCAAAACACCTAACCAAATGAACACATTGAATAAAAGTAAAACTAATAAGACTGAAACGAATAAATTATAAGTTATTGGACTGAATTGAATTTTGGGCAAAGTTTTTATTTTATTTTATTTTTTTGCTACTGGGTTTTAGTTAATCTAGAATTTAGGCATTGGGTTGATGTGGATGTAGGTTGTGCTAACTGCTAAGGAGCAGAGTGTATGCGCAAAATGCCATTGCTGTGTGGGTCGTATAGTGGGAAGGTTTTGTTTGATAAATTTATTGCTTTGATATGTATTTATATATTCATTATTAATTTTGGGGGTATATGAAATTTTGTTTATATGGTGTTTATTCTTGTAGAGATTCTTCAGAAGTAGAGGCCGAGCAAAAGTTGCTTGACGAGGTGGTTATTTTAATTTATTTTTTCCCTCTCCACTATGTCAAATAATTTGTATGAATAGTGCAGATAAGGCTTGGTGATTTTGTTGTAGGCCATTAAGAATGTTTGAGAAAGAGGCTGGAGTGTTTGAGAAAGAGGCTGGAGGACTCTGCTACGTTCAGTAAGCTCTCTAAAGCAATGCTTTTCAGCTATTTGATATTTTTTTTATAAGGCTCTGGCTCAAATGCACTTTTGATTTGTTCAGTTCTTTCATTCTTTCATACTTGTATAGTATATATAGGTAATGAGATAAATTTCATCTCAAAGTAAACAGTTAAAAATCAACATTCTTTATGATATGGATCTACTTTTTGTTATTCATGAAATCCTTTTATCATCGATGTCATACTGAGAAATAGGTAATCATGTTGTAGCTTCTAAATTTTGATCATACATGGTGACATATTCCAAGAGACTGTAATTGCCGCGACACTCAGCTTAAACAGGACAATGTCTCTTTCGTTATAAAATTTCTAGATTATTATTGGTAGTTGTGTTAATTATGTGTTGGTCTTACTTGGACCCCTTCCATAAAAAGAAGAGTGGAAAAGATACAATTTTTTTTTAAGTTTTAGGAAAACTAACTTTAGAATTTTCAAAACCTTTTTGTTAAATGACTCTTAGTTGAGCTAATTAATGTAGGCATTCAGAAAATACTTAATCATGCAATATGTAGAGAGTAGGAAAATAATCAGCTTTCTAGACTAATGGGGAATTGGAGCCTCCATTGATCAGATTAGTTCATTTTATACTAATAGTGAGACTAAGATTACTGTACTCCTTTCTTGTCTGTTTTATTGGACAAGAGATAAGATACAAGTTGTAATTTGCAATCCTTTTTGCCTGGTAGGCCAAATTTGCTTTCAGGTTTAGGATGACACATGACACATCGTTTGTTTACTTTGAATGTTATTTTGTATTATGAATTCCATAATGATATGGTTTTTGCATTTATATAATATATATCATCTCTCTTTGCATTTTATTTTGTGTTTACATGTATCTCTGATTGTGTCAGCTTTCCCAGTTTTTGTTCCATTTACATATACTTCTAGTTCTTACCAAGTTGAGCATGTTTTTATGTGCATAGTTTTGGATTAGATCCTGTCCCGTGCCGTGGTACTTTACTTATTGCAAGGTTCAACTATGCCAATGAGTTCTATCTCAATTCATATTTTCTTTTTACATAAGAATGGGTAGATGATGTGGTTGTGGGTTCAAAACCTACTTGTTACTTCCAATCAGCTATAGCCAATTACTCAATTGGCACTTGCTCTTCAGATAATAATGGAATGAAGGGTAAGGTCGTGGGTTTAAAACTCACCAGGTGCATGTGAAACTCACCAATCACCAAAATAAAAAATAAATAAAGTACTCTATTGGCTATTTTTGTGATTTATGAAAAGAAAAAGGAAAAAAGAAAAGAAAAAGAGAAACTATGCTAATAAGAGTGCTCTATACTTGTTCCCTTTACCCTCATGTTTTTGTCCCACACGTGTTTTCTTTTTGTTTAATCCCCCCCCCCCCCCCCCAATTCCACCATATGAACAAAGATAAATCTAAAAGTTCAGAGAAATTGCAGCCACTGAAGAAAACGAGGCTAGGGAGTTAATTACCAATGTCTCACTTGAGGATCATGCTGAGCTGAGTACAGATGATACTGGTGATGAGGGAGATAAGGATCTAGGTTTGAATTAAGGCATGTGAACTCCCAATTCCTGACAACGACATGTACTAATGTATGTGGTTTGTTACTATCAAAACTCATAGAGAAATGAAATGTTTTGTTACATTCATGATATGGACACATATTTTAAAGCGTAAAAAATACGAAAATTTTGAAAAATTTCAAGAGTATAAAAGGGAAGTTAAAAATTAATAAGGAAAGAATATTAAGATACTAACGTAAGATCATTTAAGATAGCATGTATTAGAAGAGTTTAAATTCTATCTGAATGTGGCATAAACCCCTTGAATTACGCCACCAATAATATAACACCATATCAGCCTTTAACTAAAAAATTAAATACATCTTTCTACACACAATCCTATTTCAGAAATCAAAACAAATCAAAATCTCAAACCTCTTCTTTCTATTGTTCAAGTCTTCAAGAACAAAGAAGAAGTACACCTAGCACCCCACCACCCATGCTGCAATATGCCACCATAGGCCGCCGTATGCCACCACAAGCCGCAAAATTTCCTGCCATTGCCGTCACCCTTCTACTATCCCACTCTCCACAACAACAACGACAACATATGTTGTATATGGTTTAATTGGGGTTTGAGGGTATGGGATTTCTGTGGGTTTGAAGGATTTTCAGTGGCAATGGGTTGGTGACTTGGTGGTTCATTGTGTGTGGGCAAAGATGGAGATAAGGATGGTGACTTTAGAGTTTGATGATATCCAAGACTTATGGTTTATTTAACATGATTTGTAAGATTTTTTAGTTGGGTTACTTTTAAATTGCTCTATTTTAGAGGAAATTTAGGTGGGTTTATTGTATTTTTGTTGTATTTTGGGGGTTTCATGAAATGAGTTTTGTAAATTTCATTATTGGTATATAAAATTGGTGTTCAAACTTCAAAGTTCTTTATTTTTATTTATTTTTTTATTTTTGTTGGAGTTATTGAGGTTTCATTCCAACTTTTGAGATTGTTGTGGGCTGGAAATCGATTGGGTACTATTTACAAATTTAATTTAATATTGGTTCAGATTTGTTGTAGAGAAAGGGAGAGAAGATTGGGTAGTGGTGCTGGATCGGTGTTTCTTATGAGGAAGAGATGAAATTTTATTTTGACTTGAATGATAGAAATTAGAAAGGAGATGAGATTTTTTTTTCCTGTGAAATGGCGTTTGTTTGTAGCATTGCTTCCTTGTATGAGCAACGTAATTTTTCATTGCTAATACAAGGAGGCAATCTAAAATGGAACATACAAGGAGGAGGTTACACAAGGTTGTAATAGATATGGATCCAGAAGTTTTTCACGCAGAAATCACCATTCACTCCACCCTTAATAGTATCAAGATTCTCATTCAAAGGGCTGTTCGTAATTGCATTCTTCTTCTTGGAAGTTTAGATTCATTCCATGAACATAAAACAAGGGCAAGGTTCATTTGAACACCCTACTCAACCATTAAAAAAACTGTACCGTTTTGTCTTAATCTAAGTAGTGATCATGCTTGTCTATACATGTAGAATGACACTGTAGCAACGTTGTAAAATTTTTTACAATTGTTCCCATTTGGCAGTTCGGATGCTGACCTCCTTTGGGTCTGAAATGCCAAATTTTTCTTACATTTGGCATTTGCCAGGCCCAGTGCGAATGCTCTTAGGAGGGATTGGAGTGAATGAAATAAAAATGGAGGGATTCATTTTCCTCCATGGCCCACCAAATTCTTTCATCCACTTTGTTGGAGGCCAAATTTGAAACATCACACCGAGTTCAATCTCACCCATTCTTTTTAGACTCCTCCATTAGTGTTAATACTCTTTCTAACCATTGAATCACTAAGTTGCAAGGCCAACACCAATAGGTTTCGTGACTCATTCAGTCGTGACTTACAAGGCCAACAAGCTTGATTTCAAAGAGCTTGATTTGGGCTCACCCATTTCATGGCTTGCGTTGTGATTGGTTGCTGTCAGTCAGGACAAGGCAGCACCGTTGGGAGGAGAGATAGATTAATAGAGCAAAAGAGATTGAATTTGAGAGTGATTTGAGAGGGGCAAAATTAAGCTTTTGCTGAGAGACATTTAGGTCATTTTAGGGGTTTTATGTAAGCTCCAGTCATGTGGCTTGTGCATGACAATAATTTCCATCCAACTTAACAACTAAATAAACAGTGGGTGCAAAGTGTTACGTAAGTAATAGTTTAGGAGGGTAAGTGTGAATTTCCATAGTTTAGGGTGGCAAGTGTAAATTGAGGTATAGTTTAGGGGGTAAAATGTAATTTTCTCAAATTATTATTTTATGAGTAATATTAGGGATACTATTAATTTTATTGAGTAATGCTATAATCACAAACAATTTTATAACATTTTTATAAACTATTTATATGACAAATTTTCACTAGTTCTCATTTGGGCCCACCGCTAATATGATTTTTTTTTTTTTTTTACTTATCAGTAATTATTTACCATATCAACAATTTGTAAAAAAAAAAATTATAAAATAGTTTATGACTTTAGCAATTTTTCAATTTTATTACATAAGGTGATAATAACTTAATTTTTCATATTGATATCATTAATAGAAAATATACTTATATTTGTGTTAATTCATGTATTTCATATTTAATTTTGGAATAATGTTGAATAATTAATTTTTTGCTTAAAATAAATTTTCATGCACAAATATGTCTTTTGTAAGAGAAAAGAATTATTTCTAGCAAGAAAGACACAAGTGGACTTGACTATTTTAATGATTCAGTTTTTGTGTTTTAATTTGATTGATTTACCTATCTAGAGAAGTGTATTTTTTCCCTAGTATAATTCTTTGATAAAAAGTAGACTCTGGACATGTTAAACACTTATGATTTCCCATGAATTAAAATACTAGTTTTGCCTTACCTAAAATCAATTAAATTCATAGAACCAATAGATGTGTTGTGTGGATCCCTAAATCTTAGTGTTTTAAGAAATTCTTATTTCTAAGTTTAATTTTTCCTTATCAACTCATCATAATTTCTTTTCTCAAAAAAAAAAAACTCATCATAATTTCACTTTAATTAAATATTATTCGTTTTGCATTTTTATTTATTTTTATCTTGTGGTTTGCTAATCAACTCTCTTTCCTTGTGAGTTCAACCTTAGAATCACCGAGTTATTACTTCGAGACAATCTTGCACTTGGGAGCAATATTGAAATTGCTGCATAAGGTTTAAAAACTAACATTTCACCCAATCACATGAAAGTAATTCAAACATTTATGGCAAAAATACATTTTTAGTTCCTATATTTTGGTCATATTTTTAATTTGATCCTCAAGTTTTTATAACTTCATTTGGTCCTTACATTTTTAAACTTGCTATCATTTTGGGCCATGCCGTCATCTTACATACAAAAATGCAATTTCAAAGCACTAAAGGAAACTTACTTGAGACCAAGAGGACCGAACTATCCCTTTTAGTGAATTGAGACCTAGAGGACCAAAACACTAAAGGAACCTTACTTATTACTAACTCTAAAGAGTTGGGACAGAGAAAAGAGATTTTGGTGAAAACTAGTTGTGCTTTGAATTGGTACGCGAAAGGGGTATTTATATAGGATGTTGGGGGTTTGGGATGAGTCTTTAGGCAATGTAGGGGGCAAAAGTCAACTTGAGTGGGGAGAAAGACGAGCAAAAAAAAGGAAGAGATTTGTGTGATTTTGGTTTAAGTGTCAATTGGCACTGGTCCAAAACTTCCCTTATTCTTTCCTTTTCGGTTTGATTCTCTACGATTCCTTTTAATGATTTGATTTTCTCCAAATTTTCACCATTTTTTCAAACTTTCTTGGACCTCAAGTTCAGCAAATTAATTCTAAATTTATTTAATTGAATTAAATACTTATTTATTAAATATTTTTGCCAATTTTGTTTAGAATCAATTAATGCTTTGTCTCTCGAATCAAATTAGGTGCATGTAACTCCACAAATAAATTAAATCCACAACCAATAGAGTTATGAAACATCGTTAAACTTAATTTGGACTAAAAATAGACTAATTAATATTAAAAGTTTATAATCACATATGGTTGAGAGAGTTAATTCATGCAAGTGCATGTTAATCACTAAAATTGTTTACATGATAACTTTCGTTTCAATGGTCCGATTAGAGCTTATGACTGTCATTTTGATCATTATGACTTTAAGATTTATATCATGCAATGTAATTAAAAATCAAACGGTCAAATGTGATGTGATGATTATATGTAATGGGATGCAGGTGAGATTAAAAGGGTGTCTACATGAGCGTGCACACATTTACCACTCAAGTTTATAGCATCATCCTTTGTATCAAGCATCATTACTGGTAAGTTGAGATTCGTTAATCACTATCATCATCCTTCCAAAGGAATCATAACAAATGAAAATCTCAACATGTTTAAAATCAAGCACAATGTGAGCAACTGCGCACCCAACATGACTCATTTCCTTTTTAGTCAAGCCAAACCTATGTGAATGGTTGGAGTTGTGTTGGTGCCTCTTAAGAGTGGAGGTTCTACTAATTTTATTTTCCCTCCTAAATTAAAGGTTTTACAATGGATTTGTCACTTATTTTATTTGAAAAATAAGAAAACCAAATCAAAAAGATACATATTTATTGATGAATTGAAATTGTACATCTCTTTGATAAATAACTTGAAAATTACATGACTTTGGTCATAGATACAATCTAAGTGAAGTATGTGGCTTTGATTCCTAATTACAATCTAGAGATTGGAAAGTACTAAGATAAACTTTAATCCATTAACCCTTGATCTAAGTTCGGGGGTTAGGTTATAAGATGGGAAGATGTTAGACATCCACTTTGCCTTGTGAAACCAATATGGTAGAAAGAAATTTTGTTTGGTTTTGGGAAAAAATGACTCATCCTCCCATGAATGATGTATTGTGAATCTGTGATATTCCATAAAACAAATATTTGAAGAAAAGTTTTTAGATGCCAAAATTTCAATACCTGCCCATTTACATCTCAAATTAGAATTTGATCTAAAAATAGTAGCAATTTTGGTCTTTACATTTTGACCATATTTTCATTTTGGTCTTGTTTTGGTCCCTACTTTCATCGTATTAACTAGAATTGCTTGTGGTAGATGGACTGTACTATTAGCACACTAAAAGTTGATGTGGTCTCTATAATAATATTTTAAAAATACCATGTCAGCATTTTCATTAAGAAAAAGTCCACATCAGATAAAATAATAAAAACATAAAATTCTAAACTTTTGATTTTTAAAAAAATAAAAAAACAATTTTTTTTTTTATTTACATTATGTTCTTCCTAGTCATCATGAAGAACATGTTCTTCATGTTCTCCCTCGAATAATATGTTTGGCTGCTTAGAAAATTAAAAAAAATAAAGAAAAACCCAACAGGGAACACATAAAATCAAAGCCCACAGATCTATAAAATACAAAGACCCTCAAAGATTTAAAACACAAATAACACAAACACAAACCCAATAATCAATCTCCAGCAAACCCAAAACATCACGTGAACCCAAAAAAATCAAACCCTCGATAAATATCAAACCCAAAAAGCAAACTCATAAATTCCAAACCTATAAAAATTCGAAAAAAATAAATCCATTGGAGGAAATCTAGCTTCTTGAAAATTGAGGACCAAAGAATCTTGATCTGGGTCTATATGAAAATGGGTGCCTATCAGTTCTAGCACCGTAATCTTCACCATTGAGTTGAGAGATAGAGAGATGAGATAGAGACCCACCCATCGATTTGAGAGAGCGAGAGAGAGAGAGAGTGGGGGGGGGGGGGGGAAGAGATTTGGTTTTCAACTGAGAGATTGAGTGAGTTTTGAGCTGAGAGAGAGAGCACGAGATGAGAGAGAGGGAGACATACGAAAATAATAATGACGATGGATTTTCAACTAATGTTGTGTTTGGTTGCCAAAAATGTTTAAGAAAATTTGTGAAATTTACTACAAAATTTTTTCTCAATCTCTAAAATTGAAAAAGTAAATTTTTTGGGCAACCAAACAAGATATTTAGGGGAAGATCATGAATAGTCATGTTTTGGTGCATGTTCTTCCAAAAAAAAAAAATAATAATAATGATGAAAAGAAAAAAATTATTTTGTTTTATTTTACTAAAATCATAAAATTAGATTTTTTATTATTATTATAACTGACATGGCCTTTTTAATATTTAAAATGTTGATGTGACATTATTTAAATGCTAAATAAAAGTTATTATTATTATTTTAATGGCTACCTAGGCGTCTTGTGTGCCATATATACACTCCGTTTCGCCATATAGATTATTTTCTATTAATAAGATGATGGTATAAACTAAAATAAAACGCATTTTTATATTGAAGACTAAAAGTAGTAAAATAAAATAAAAGTGAGAACCAAAATGAAAATAACATCAAAATAGAAAAATCAAAATGCATTTACGTGGTCATTCTCCAAGAAAGAAAAAAAAAAAGCATTTACGCCAAGAAAATTTGAAAGCGATCTAAGAAGTCAGAACTAACGGGGTTAAAGGGATGTTAGACTAAGTAAGACATAGCAGGTAAGATGGTAGGTTAGCTTATGTCACCAGTTTTTAACCGTCTGTTTCTTCTAAAAGAAGTGTATCTCCTTAAAGCATTCAGATTAAAACTTTCAAAAATTTTAGCATTTAGGGGTGTTTGGTACATAATTTCAAACAACAATTTTTAGTTTTCAAACAACATTATACGTATTTTTACATATTTTTTCACCCACACATATTTCCACACATGTTTTCAGACAACAGTTTTTTAGTTTTTAAGTGCATGTACCAAACACCCCAACAATTTCAAAAGCAATTTTATCTATTTTAACAACTCATTTGAGTAATGGAAAGTTTTTAGGTATTTTCTTCATGAACAGTACGAGAAGAAAGAAAGACTCCTATGCAGCATAGTGCCCGTTTGTTTCAGCTTTCAGATGGCAAAAAAGCGCTTTTTGAAACAAAAAAATAAATCAGGCATTTGGTAATATTTCAAAACGTGCTTTCTCAAAAAATCTGCATTTTGAAATGCAAAGAATTCTTCCAAAATGTGCGGACAGGTTTCTCAAGCTTTTGCAAACTCAAAAGCGCTTTTGATTTACTGTTGGAAATGCAAGGAATGATCCAAATTACCCTAATCTCACTAACCACAAAATACATTAAAAACTGAAAAGACAAACACAGAAAATAATAGCTCTAATATGCTAGAACCTCCACTGTCAATCTCACTCTCAACAACTCGATCTAAATCTTCTGATATGACTGAATCTGCATCAATTTGACTTCAATTCTCATTTGGTTTTGGGGTTACGAAGAGAGAGAGGTATTGAAGATTTTTGGTGAAATTAAGAGAAATTACCTTAGGTGAATCTTCCATATCTGAATCTTCCCAATCTGAATCATCTCGTTTGTGAGTGGTTGAATTTAGAGAAAAAGAAAAGAATAAAGAAGATCAAGGTGAAGAAGTGCGTGGGTGATACAGACGAAGTGCTAAGAGAAAAGGGGAAAAAAAAAAAAAAAAAGAGGAAGAAAGAGAGCTTTGTGGAATGTTCCGGAATTTAGAGGAAGTGGTAGGGAAAAATAGAGGAAAGAATGAAAAAAAGAAAAGAGTAAGGGTACGTGTGTGGAGGAGAAAAAAAGAGGGGAAAAAGGAAAAAAGAAGGAAATATGGCATGTGTGTTGAGGAGAAAAAAAGAGGGGAGAAAAAAAGGAAAAAAAGAAGAAGGAAATGCTAACATAATATTTTCATAATACTTTCACAATAAATTTTAAGTGGTAAGATATTATTCGCTAATATTGGTAAGAAAAAAATAATTTTTTAAGAAAGAGAGAAAAAATAATTTTAATAGCACGTTCAAATTAAAATCAGTATCTATTTTTATCATAAATGATTTTTTGTAAAAGTGTTGTAAAAAATGAAAATTGTTGTTTAAAAACATTTGTGGAAATACGTGTGGGTGAAAAAGTGTATGAAAATGCGTGAAATGTTGTTTAAAAACTGAAAATAATTGTTTGAAAACACAAATCAAACACCTCCTAATAATATAGGAGGTGTTTGGTAGAATAGTTTGAGTAATATTGTTTGTAATTTTTTAAAATATGTGTAGATGAAAAAATGTATGAAAAAGTGTGTAATATTGTTTAAAATGTAAAAATGTGAGTTTGAGATATTATAACAAATAGGCCAATAGATTTTAGAAATGAAGGAAGAAAAATTGATTTAAGTATTATAAAGTAGTTGATTTAAGTATGAAATAA
Source organism: Quercus parvula (assembly GCA_030820535.1). Lineage (NCBI taxonomy): Eukaryota > Viridiplantae > Streptophyta > Magnoliopsida > Fagales > Fagaceae > Quercus > Quercus parvula. The sequence continues at coordinate 59,533,214 of JAUAME010000003.1, read as the reverse complement.
ACTCTTTTATATATACATTGTCATTTTTGATAATTTACCATTTTTATAAATGCTAGTCAAACACTCAATTTTTTTCAAAAGAATACCTTTTAACATTTTTTATCAAACACTCAACATTTTTTTTAAACTCAATTTCGTATGGCAATTTTTAAAACCCTAACTTTTTCTAAAAAAACATAATATCATAAGGTTGAACCAAATATACCCAAAGCTTTTAACTTTAAATAAAAGCTGAGTTACGTTCATCGTGAACAGTGTAAAAAGAAAGTAACTCAGCTTTTATTTCAAGCTATAAAAGCTCAATCAATCTCAATCCGAAATAAATTGGGCGTACTGCCCAAGGTCAACACGCGCATTCGGTTTTGTTTTGTTCTCGATTTTTCAAAGCTACGGAAGTTTCCGAGAAGGTTGGTTTCCTTGCTTTTATTTATTTTTTAATTTTTGGTAAACGTTTATTTTGTTTTTTAATTTTTTTTAGGAAACAGCTTGCTGCATCTTTCCACTAATTTTACGGAGGGAATGATAGTGGGTGTGCATTGGCTTCTACTAGGGTTCCGTCATCTCTTTGATTTCTTTTGTTTGTATAGTTTACTTGCTTCTTGCTAACTCCTTCTGAATACATGACATTCTGTCTTAGAATCTCAACTCTAACTCGCCGCCTGGTATATTTTATGTCTTAGAATCTTAACTCAAAGAAGCTTAGCTAGTAGGTGTGCAATGGCTTCCACTAGCATACAAGCTACTCAATCGTCTCTTTGATTTCTCTTCTTGTTCTAAAATATATAGTTTGCTTGTAGAGGCGGCTCCAAGAACTTTTGTGAGAGTGTTCTTCAATAAATATGAATTACATAATCTAATAAAAAGAAAAATTTGTATATTGACAATAATAATAATAAAAAAAACACACGAATATATAAAATTTACAATTACTTTCTACGTGGTTTTCTTATCAAATATTTGTCTATAATTCTAACAAAAGAATAAACAATAAACTATAAGCTTATTTGAAATATTAATAAAATTATTAATTATTATTGTTTAGTTGTTTAATTTATTTATTTGTCTTTTATAAACTATAATTTGTTTTATTGTTGTTTCATTAATTATAAAACTATTAATTATTTTTTACCCTAAATAATTTAATTTGTTTATCTTTTATAATATATTAATTAGTTAAATTATTAATTATTATTTATTAGTTGTATTAACACACATTCTATATACAGATAATATATATATATATATATTTTTTTAGAAGCAATCATGCAAATAATCAAATTTGACTCAAGTTATATATAAAAAAAAATATATATATATATATTTCAATCAATCAGTGCCGGAAAAGAAAGTGACATGATGGGAAATTACTTGATAAAATAAAATTTTAAATTCCTAAATTGCCTAAGCCCAATCCGGTTTTTCCTTGGTTTTTTTCCTTTCCATCATTTTTTAATTCTCTCATCTTTATCTTCTCTTTTTTTTTTTTTTTTTTTCTTTCTTTTTCCACACATTTAAACTTCTTTTACTTTTACAATGCCTTGACTTATACATTCTCAGTCAACTAATCAGCTCTCATATACAGGTTCAGAGGTTCTCTCTTGTTCCTATCTTTATCTTTTTTTTTCTCTCGCAAAAGTCTCTTCCTCTCCGCCCTTCTCAGTCTCTTCATTCTCTTCCTAACAAATCTCTTCCTCTCCCTCCTTCTCAGCCTCAGTTACAAATAACAAAAATGCAAGATTTTTTCAATTTTTTGTCATAAAAATCTTGCAGAAACATTGCGTCGTCATCCGATGTTGGGCTTGCCGTGGGCTTGATGTTGGGCTCGCCGTCCGTTGTTTTTTTTTTTTGAATCCGTGGGCTTGCCGCTTGCTCTGTTACATTTTTTTTTTTTCAGATTTTAATTTCAAAATTTTTTGAGCTTTATTTTTGGCTTGAAAGTAGAACAAATATATATATATATATATATATATATATATATATATATATATATATATATATATATATATATATATATATAATTTGAGGGTGTTCTTAATTTTGATCGAGGGTGTTCTTACTTTTTTTTTTAAGGGTAAACAAATAATTTTTTTTAATTATTATATATAATTATTAAACGTGGCGCCGCCGCTGGTTTTTGCTTGCTTCTTGCAAATCCGTTTGAAGACATGACATTGTCTGTCATATATAGAATCTAAACTCAAACAAGCTATGTAGTAAGTACTTACCAATGGCATCCACCAACATTCAAACTGTCCCATCCTCTCTTACCTCTGCTTTTTCTAAATCCCAACCGGAATATGACGTTTTCCTCAGTTTTAGAGGAGAAACCCGTTGTAAGTTTACCGACCATCTATATCATGCTTTGGTTGATAGAAAGATTATCACCTTCAGGGATGATAAAGAACTTGAGCTGGGAGAGTCCATTAAGCTGGAACTCTTGGAAGCAATCGAGAAATCGAGGATTGCGGTTATCATTTTCTCTGAAAATTATGCATCTTCTGCGTGGTGCTTGGAAGAACTTGCAAAGATTGTTGAATGCAGAGAAAGAGGGATATTGACAGTGTTGCCCATTTTCTACCATGTGGAACCTACTGACGTGCGACATCAGACGAACACTTTTAAAGGGGCCTTTGCAAAACATGAAAAGCGTTTCGAGGAGAACCCAATAAAGGTGCAGAAGTGGAGAGCTGCTTTAACATATGTGGCCGATCTCTCCGGAGAGTGTTTAAAGGATGGGTAACGCTTTATTGATTTGCTTCTGATGAGAAATTTTTTTTTTTTTTTTGGCTTGTTTTGACTGAAATACTTAATTACTTTAAATGTAGATGTTAAAAGGTTAATATCTTTAATACCACAAAAGCATGAATTATATGTAGTTTTATAAACAGCACTACATTCATACTATTGCAAAATTAAGAAAAAGGTTGTCACTAATTTAAGTTTCAAGATTTAGTTTAGGTTGTTATCAAAAGTCTTGTAACTAAACAGTAGAATTACATTTAAAAATTCCCCCACTAACTTTGTTGTAACTATTGAATTATTGAAAAAAATAAAATAAAATTTTAAAGTGGTCACTAAAAATATACTTGTAGCTACGAGTCTTATAGTTCAACTAGTACCTCTTAATATCTGTAACGAAAATGTCCATGGTTCAAATCTCCTTATTCATTGAAACTATTGAATTATATATTTAAAAAAAATGTATATGTTTAGCTGGCAAACTAGGGAGAAATATATATATATATATATATATATATATATATATATATATATATATATATATATATAAAGAGAGAGAGAGAGAGAGAGAGAGAGAGTACTTTTAGTGGATCAGAAAAAGACATACAATGTGGTGTGTGTAGGAACAAAGAAACACAAACATGCACACACTATGTGAATAGTGTAATGTAAACCAATAATTGTCCTATATGTCCAGTGACCAAAACTACTCATCAAACAACATTTTGAAGATTTAGAATTTTGGTCATTTGATGTTTTTTTCTTGAGGGTGGGTTGGGAGGGGGGGGGGGGGGGGGTGTTATCATCTTGGTAGTTTTATTTGTATTTCAATCACATTGGATATTTTGATCATTTTGGAGGTTTAATTTCAAGGTCAATTTGGCCATTTTAGGTTCAATTTTTGATAAATTTGGATTTTGTAAGGATTTATTTATTTTTGAACATTTTAATCATTTTGGAGGTTGCAATGTTATTTTTGGTCATTTTATAGGTTAATAGGTGTTTTGGTTATTTTGAAAGTTTTAGAGGTATTTCGGTCATTTGAGATTTTTTCCCTAGCATTTTTGTCATTTCAAAATTTTTCGAAGGTATTTTGTAGGATTTCAAGGTTATTTGGTTATTTTTATAGATTTGGGATATTTTTGGGAAACTTTCGTCATTCTTGAGGTTTTGAGAGTATTTCACTAATTATAAGGTTTTAGGTGAGATTTAGGAGATTATGAAAGTATTTGGTCATTTTGAAAGAGAGGATTTCAAATCCAATTTATAGGTTAGTAAAGCATCCAAACAATAGATTTAAGAATCTAGAATTTAAAATTCTCTTTTGTATAGAATATAAATATGGAATCAAGACATTCTAAATCCATTGATTTAAAATCTAAGTCTAAATTCAAATTCAAGTATCCTAATGCAACCTTGTTAAATTCCTTCATTCACTTAGGAATAAATTGTGGCCCAATATGTGGTGCTAATTGCTACCTCATGTGTACTTTGGGCAGCCATTCAAGCCCGGTTTCAACAATTTTTATGGGCTTCTACTTAGGATCTTGAAATGAAGATGATTTTCGCTTCGGTCAATACTCAATAGTATGGACTGTATTCTTCTTCTTTTTGTTTTATTCTATTTTTGTTTTGAAAAGAAATAGTCAACAGATTGTGTACTAAATGACATGGCATTTGAGATTTTCTAGTTGTTGAAATTTAGGTTTCAAATAGCCAAATCAGAATTTCAATTAAATTGCAGTTTTTTTTTTTTTTTTTTGGTTTAAAAAATAAAATGAACATCTATGTTGAATAGCCATGTTTTCTGTTCTGAGAACTAATAATCTACTTGCATGCCCTAGGATTTCGACAAGCAAATTGAGCTCGATTGTGTAGTTTAGTTCAATTTTAGAGCTCTCTCTTTTATGAGATGAACAAGCTAAACATCAACGCCTATATACTACATCTCCAATTAGTTTTTTTTTTGACACAAAGATTTTTGTTTTTTTTTTTTTATAGGGTGCATGAGGCAAACTTTATTCAAAGCATTGTTCAATGGATATATTCAAAATTGAAAGAGAAACGTTCAAATAATATTGAAGATGATATTGAAGATGATCTTGTTGGAATAAGATCTCGTGCTGAGGAAATGATTTCATATTTAGATCTGGAATCAACTGATGTTCACTTTATTGGAATATGCGAGAAGAGTGGTATGGGCAAGACAACTCTTGCACGAGTTGTTTTTGATAAGATTCTTGACAAATTTGAAGCTTGCAGTTTTCTCGAAAATGTTAGAGAGGAATCTAAAGCACATGGTTTAAAGACTTTACAAGAACGACTCATTTGTGATATCGGAAAAGGGGGATTAAGGGTAAAGGATGAGCATAAGGGAATGCAAGTTATTAGCGATATACTGCATAACAAAAAGGTTCTTATTGTTGTTGATGATGTGAGTGAAAGAAGTCAATTAGAAAAATTAGTAGGGAAGCGTGATTTGTTTGGCAAAGGAAGTAGAATCATTGTAACTACCGAAGACAAAGATTTGTTGGCAAGTTATGAAATTAAAATTGTATATAAGGCTAGAGGACTAAATGAAGTCGAAGCTCTACAACTTTTTAGTCTGAATGCCTTCCACAAACCTCATTGTGAGAATGATTTCTTGGAATATTGCAACAATTTTGTCGAATATGCTCAGAGAATTCCTTTGGTTCTTAAAGTTTTGGGTTCCTATTTGTGTACTAGAACAAAAAATGAATGGGAAAGTGCTCAGAATCAGCTAAGAGCAATACCCCATGAAAAAACTACTAAGAAACTTAGAATTGCTTTTGATGGATTGGGGCCAGAGGAGAAAAAACTATTTTTAGATATTGCATGTTTCTTCAAAGGGAAGGAGAAGAATCGCGTTGCTGATATACTAGAATCAGTTTACTTCCCGGACATTAATCTAAAAAATCTCATCGACAAATCTCTAATTACTCTTGTAGGGGGGGAAAAATTGTGGATGCATAATTTATTACAACAAATGGGTTGGGAAATTGTTAGTGAGGAATCAGAAGAAGCTAGAGAACGTAGTAGGTTGTGGCATTGTGATGACGTCCTTAATGTATTAAAGAACAATACTGTAAGTGGATTATTATATAGACATAAATTTAGAGGAGTATATAATTCTACAATATATTCATGTAAGTTTTTGCTTTATCTAGCGGTATACTAATCTTACTATTCTTGTTTACCAGGGAACAAAACATATAGAAGGGATGCTATTAAGATTGCCTCCAGATGAAGAAGAAGAATTGAATGCTGAATCATTCTCAAAGATGAATAGACTAAGATTGCTCAAAATTTGTAAGGTGCGCCTTTCTGGCCTTAGTTATCTTTCTAATGAGTTATGTTTGTTGGAATGGCATGATTATCCTTTGGAATCATTGCCTAATAGTTTTCAGCCTTGCGAACTTGTTGAGCTCATTATGCATCGCAGTTGTCTTCAGCAACTTCCAAGTGAATTTAGTGTAAGATTTTCACTTTTGCTGTTTTTTCTCTTCTTTATTTTTATAAAGTTTAAGTTCTTGAATGCTTAATTTTTTTATCCCTGCTTATTTTTTCATCACAGAAGTTGGGAAAGCTAAAGCTCATTGACTTGAGTGACTCCCAAAACTTAACCCGAACTCCTGACTTCACTGGAGTCTCAAATATTGAGAGGCTGAATTTCCAAGGTTGTACAAGATTGCATGAGTTGCACCCTTCTGTTGGAGGTCTTAAAAGACTTATTCTATTAAATCTAAAAGATTGTAAATGTCTTAAGAACCTTCCATATGAGCTCAATTTGGAATCTCTTAAAACTTTAATTCTATCTGGCTGTTCAAGATTTAAGAAATTTCCCCGTATTGGGAGAAACATGAGAAGCTTGTTGGAGCTTTATTTGGAGGGGACTGCCATTGAAGAACTACCACCAACAATCGGGCGTCTAACTGGCCTGACCGTATTGAATCTTCAAGACTGCAAAAACCTTAAGAGTTTTCCGAGTGACATTCATAGTTTGACATCTCTTAAAATTCTCACTCTATCAGGATGTAAGTGTCAACCACCAAAAGCAGGGCATTTGCTTGGGCTCTCTTCTATTGGATACACCTATCTTAGAATTCCTATATTTGCTACAACTGCTTTGTCAACATATTGTTTCCACAATGCCCGGCATCCTGAACCAGAGCCCATCAACCTGTTGTTGTCTAATTCGTTCTCAAAATTAAGCACTTTGGTAACCCTAAGTCTAAGCGACTGCAATCTGTTGGCACTTCCTGATGACCCCAGCTGCTTGTTGTCAATAGAGTATTTGAATTTGAGCAAAAATAATTTTATATGCTTGCCCGATTACATTTCTCAACTTTTAAAGCTCAAAATTCTTTTCTTGGATCATTGTAGCAAGCTTAAATCATTGCCATATGTTCCATTAAGTACAAGGTTAGTTTCAGTACAAGGATGTACTGCACTTGAAAATTATTCAAATCAAGTTGTTGTATGGACTTTGGGTGTGGCAGGATTCACTATTATTACTTGCCTTGGCTTGGCCGAGGATGAAGATGGCACAATTGCTGAGGTTTCTTTGCTAGACATACACCTATTATGGCAAAGATACGTGAAGGTATCTCTCTCTCTCTCACTTGTCAGTTGTCACACACACGCATGGGCATCTTTTACAGTTGTTTTTAATATTTTACAGGATCAAATTCATCAAATGGAAGGCTTTTGCCATATTTTACCTCAAATTGAAATTCCAGAGTGGTTCAAGCCTCAGAGGTTTGGGTCATTTCGACCAATCCCACTACCTTCAAATCTGTTCAGTAATAAAAATTGGAGAGGAATCGCTCTATGTGTCATTTTTGTAGTCCCAGAACATTCGAACGACGTTTCTCCTGGAGAGGATACAAAATACTTTCATGAGTTTTATTGTCGTTTGGACATAAATGGTGATCTTATAGCTTTCAAGGTTCCTAAGGAAACATATGTTGGTTCATTTGGACTTTGGCTATATATATCGCATGCGAGGTTTAGAAAACATTTAGACGAACGGAGTTGCATTACCCCTTTGATTGGAACCAACAGCCCGGATATTGAGATTAAAATGTGTGGTGCACGTATTCTATATAAGCAAGATATGGGAGAATTTCTACAAAACTTAGGCCAAAAAATTTTTGGGAGCCCTAATGACCTCCGTGGAGAGCTCAAGTCACAGCTTTCAAAATTTAATCAGGTCTGTTCCTCTATCAGTCTATATCACTAGATTCAAAATTGTTATCATATCTCTTCCTATATTTTTTTAGGGACTTTAATTAGGAGTAAATATAATATATATAAGGACTCCACTTTATCCAAAGCATAAAATTATGAAAAATTGCTATCATATCTCTTCCTATAGTTTTTTAGGGACTTTAAATTAGGAGTAAATATAATATATATAAGGACTCCACTTTATCCAAAGCATAAAATTATGAGTTTGAGTCCAATATATTATGTAATATTAATTCCTCAACTTATTCCATAAAAAAAAAATCCTCAATTTATTTATCTTTTGAGTAGTGTTATAGGCACTACAAATTTTACTATTTTGAGTCAACAAATGGACATGTTACTAATTATAACAACTAGTCGTAGACCCATGCGATGCATGAGAATATACAACTATTTTATAACGTGGTATAATGTATGATTTATTCTCCAAAACATATTGGAGATAATATTTTTAAAATTATTTTTCATCTCTCAATCTCTACAAATATATCATTATATTATTTATAGCCTTTTTAAAAAACTTAGGTGCATTAATTTGATTGATATTATTAATTTTTTTTTTTTTGGTGATAAAAGATAGAAATACTATTCTTTTTTCAAGTGATCTATATCATTCAAACTTTTGTATAGTTTGTTATGGAGAGAGAGAGAGAGTAATCACATTTTTTTTGGAAGAGAATATGAGACAAATAACAAAATTATATAAAAGAAGATGAGTAGAAGAATATTCAAAAGAAAATGTATAGTTATAAACACCAAATTATCCAAGTCATGCTATGTATTAGAATAACATTGAATCATTTTGTAATTTTATAGGATAACATGTAACAAACAAAAGAAATAAAATAAAAACAGATAAAAAATTAAAATATAAACCAATCATATCAACCTATAGTAGATTAAACATAAAAATTCATCAATTTAAATTAGAGGTGTAATAAAGAATTAAAAATCCATCAAGAGAAAGACTATATATATACAAAGAGAGAGAGAGAGAGAGAGAGAGAGAGTATTCACCTTTTTGTGCGAGAAAAATATGGATTGAATGGAAGAGAAAATAACAAATTTTTATAGTAAAAAAATGGGGAAGAAGAAAAGTCAAAATAAAAGGAAGACAAAGGATGGACAAACCGTAAGGCTAAAGTATAGAGTAATGGGAAGATAAGAAGGTAAAAGTAAGTAAATATTAGAGAATTTGTAATTGTAAAGTGGGAAATTAATAAGGAGAATAATAATTAAAAAGGAAAGAAAAAGTATTGAAAATAGGTTGATGATATGGTGCTGATGTAACTCATTAAGAGCGTAGCAATATTAAATGCTACGTTTTAGCTTTTAGATATATATTCAAATATTTATTTATGATTGGTTGAAACCTTCTTATCATATTTATTACCGTATCAATTTGCTAGCTTTATGTGGTAAATCTTAGCATTTTATTATTTTTCTTTGAGTGAGACTTCCACTCACACGTGTAGGTGTAGTAAATCTTAGCATTTCCTTATTTTTCTTTGGATGAGACTTCCACTCACACATGTAAAGCCTACGCCAACTAGCAATTGCGAAAAAAATTTATCTTTAAACTTACTATTTTTGTACATGTTTTGTTCTTTCATCCATTGAACATTTGAAGGCTATATATTTCTGAATTTAACAGGTGGATTGGGCACGAAACCATCCGTCTGATTATATCTTTCCTCAGATTGCGTCTCCACCACGCTCGTTTGCTTATCAAAATGGGCCCGCCATAAAAACGCAGTTACCTGCAGATTTGCATGGTCATTCAAGACGGTCGGGTTTCACTATGTTTGCTTTGTATACAATTCAGATGAAAAATGATGGTTTCAATTACAAGTGGCAGGGCCGGCCCAAGGCCTAGGCCTAAGGCCCCACCCCAAAAAAAAAAAAAAATCTGCTTAGGGAAAAAGGCCCCACTTTCAAGGGTTAAAAGTCCAAATTTTTATAAAATAATATATATATATATATATATATATGTTTAAAGGTTATGCATTTTATTTTATTAGTGGTGTTAAGGATATTAAAAATTTTATTATTGGATTACAAATTGCCATGTTACTAATTACAAAAAAAGTGATTTAAACATTCATTAGTTAGATTGATGAATTTCATTAATGAGAGTCAATGTTACATTATATTGTGAATATTTTATAGTACTTTAAGTGCATTTTCCTTTCTCATTTCTATTAAGACTCTCAATGTACAAGACCAATAGAACCCTGACCTAAGTGAAACTCAAAAATGTTTTAAAAAAAATGTTGCAAATGTGTTAAATCATTAATTATAGATTAATCTTCCATAATTGTTTGAGATTTTAATTTTTGTAAACTAATATCTGACAAATTCACACACCAAATAATATCCATGCACCTCTCTTAAAAATAAGACATAAAATTAAAAACTAGATTTTAACTTTACCTTACTTTGTATTGTTGTATATCCAAAATAAAGTATTTTTATAACTGTAATATGTTTTTATTAATATTTATGTTTCAACTATGATATTTAATTCTCTACATGAAATTAAAATTAATTTAGTTGGTATTATTTATCAAATTATGTATTTAATCTATCAAATTAACTTTGATTTGATCAGTATTAAATAATTTTATTTAATTAATATTTACATATTAAAAGTTCTGAATAAATTTTTTTGCCTTAAGAAGGCTCCAAATAATATTGGGCGCCCCTGACAAGCAGGATTTCAACAAGTATTTTGTTACCACACTTCGATGCAATAGATATGAAATTTGTTAGTCATATCATAGATATGTTTTTTGATGCTTGCAGGAGGCCTACCCCCGTGATAGAGCTTCTACCAAGTAATGAAACTATACAACGAGAAACAATATTTTCAAATCAAGTAATAGCTGCAGGCACCTCAAAAAAAGTAATAGCTGCAGGCACTTCAAAAAGTTCAAGTCAAGGGTCTCTTTATTTAGGCAAGATATCAAGCAGCCTTGAATGTTGGCTAAAACATGGGCCATATTTACAGGTTTTTCTCTCTCTCTCTCTCTCAATGCACGAGGTCTTGCTATGTAGCTCTCTAATTTTGCATTTATTTATTTTTTTAACCTCTTTTCATTTAGGTATTTTTACTGTTACCCAAAAGTTCATGTTAATGTATTTTTACCATTATTTCATTAGTCTTTCGTTAATTTCTTGAGTTTACAACACACTTTTCTCTCTTCTTCATGTCTTTTAGCATACTCACCATTTTAGTATTAAAACAAAAGCAAAAATAATAATAATAATAATAATTAAGGACTAATAGTAATATCAACTAAATAAGGCCCCAAGGAGAGAGAGAGATATGAAAATGTTGTGGATTGTTAAATGAAACACATTGTTTCACTATTACCAAAATAAAAAACCTGAGATTCAATATATATATATATATATATATAAGCAGAGACCTCATGTGGGAATGCACGAGGTTCTGCCATATGGCGCTCTAATTTTATATTTAGCCTTTTTTTACCTTGTTTCATTAAATTTTTTTACTATTATCCAAAAGTTCATATTAACGTATTTTTACCATTATCTTATTAATCTTTTATTAATTTCCTGAGCTTACGACACACATTTCTCTCTTCTTAATGTCTTTTAGTATACCCACCATTTTAGTATTAAAAACAAAAAAAAAATAATAATAATTAAGAACTAATAGTAATAACTAACCAGATAAGGCCTTAATGAAAGATAGAAAGATGTGAAAATGTTGTAGATTGTTAAATGAAATGCACTGTTTCACTATTACCAAAATAAAAGACCTGAGATTGAAAAATCATTTTTAAGAGAAAGAGAGAGGAATTTGAGGAGCCGTCACCTTCGTTATACTGGTCTCCCACCATCATCAAGCCATTGAAATCCCAATCGGGTAATTTTTTTCTTTTTAAATTAAGGGCTTAAATATGATTTAGGCTTGGGTTATTTGATTGAATACTTTTTGTCTTGAGTATATAAGTAAAGAAAATATTAATTTGGTGCAAAATGTAAAGCCATATTTTACCATGGTTTTAAATCAACTATAAGTCACATTCATAAGCACTTGCCCACACCATTTCTTAATATCGTACTATCGATGAGTAGAAGATGTCGAAAGAGTTGGGCATACTTTTATTTCATGGTATGCAATGTGATCACAACACAAATTAGATGCTTTTTATGATCTTGTTACTCTTTTGCATTTATTTTTTGTTTCATGATTTAAAAAAAAAAAAAAAAATTAATCTTACCTTGAGAAGGCTACAAATGTGCAGTGAAGCTACTAAACTAATTTTTGAAATCTCAAAATGTATATGTTTCTTTACTCTAATTTAGTTAACTTTTTTTTAATAATATATGTACAACATTCTTCAAAACTGTTTTACATAAAATATCACAAAATTATTTGTGCATTGCATGGGCAACTAACTAGTTGTGAAAACTCTCTCTCTCTCTCTCTCTCAAAAAAAAAAAAAAAAAAAAAATAGTTGCGAAAAACTTGAAAATTTTTATGTCCCTAAGAATTAATGATTTTGGATTAAATTAACTCGAGACTTTTATTAAATCATTTCTCTTTTGTGGGTTCAAGTGCACACATAAAAACCTATGCTTAAAATAAAAAACTACAATTTGGTCTTTTATGATTACATTTTAAATATTATAGTTGTCAAAAAAAGAAACAAAGAAAAAAAAAACAATCTAAAGTCGATTGACTCAATGATGTGGGAGGCTTAAAAAGAAAACTAGTTTAGTTTTATTTTATTTTGTAATTCAATTGTCTTTTTATTGGTCTATATATATATATATATATGTATATATGTATTCTTTAGATCCTGGTAGTTTATTAAGTTATTATATTTTATTTCCCAGGGTTATTAGGATTTAGAAGTCTATATATATATAACCTAAGTCTCGTACTCCTACTAGGAGGTTTATATTAATGAATAAAATTTCTATTTAAAATGCCTCATGGTCTGGTACACTCCAGCAAATTGTTGGTGTAGGTTTCTAATATTTGGTGCTAACTCTAATTAAGTAGGTCTAAATGTTGACTTCTAAGTTCTCTATCTTTAGTTTTTAGTTATTCATCTTTCATGTTGAATTAATTTGGCTTAAACTGAGAGCAAAATTTGACCCACTTGACCAAACTAATGAAGCATTGCTGCAAGTCAAGCCAAAACTTTGAAAAAAAAAAAAAAAATAAATTTTCATGTTTTATACCCATAAGAAAATCTAGCTTTCAAAACCGAGAAAAAAGAGAAAAAACACACAAATATCTCCGCATCACCATGACCCACCCCTAATTGGCTACAGATCCCCATAACCATGGTCTTCAAACCCAAACCGAACTAGTTGGTCTGATCAGATTAATTGAGAGTTGATGATGCTATTTTTATATGTGAGAGAACCAAATATTTAAATAATCTGAAGAGAACCTCCTAAACCAGTGGTCGAATAAAAAACTGTCAAAATGGTATGCTGGTTCAATTTGGTCAAGGCTTTTTTGAAAAATAATTATGGTTCAATTGGGTCAAGGGTTTCTAATAATTGAGATATGGGGTCGTGAATTTTGAACCTAAGACCCCTTAATCAAGAACAATGTTTGTACAGTAACCAACAGACCGGTTAGAGTTGTTGGGTTTTATAATGAAAAAAGAAAAAGAAAAAGGAAAGCATTATTATATTTATTTTAATTTTACATGATTTTTAGTGTTTTTTTTAATGGAGATTAATAGTGTTTCGATTTATTATATCACCTCTCTCTCAATATATTAAATATTAGTAAATTTATTTTATTTGTAAAATCTACTTGTAATTTAAGTATTAAGGATTTATTTTTAAAGTGAATTTAAAAAAATTAAATCAAAGTAAAGGATTATTATAAAATTATTTTAAATTTTTTTTTGATGAAGGATTATTATAAAAAATTTATGCTTATTTATGTTTTGTTATTAACTATTAACGATATATTATCATGAAAATTTATTTGAAAGTTTGTTTCTATTTTTTAAAGATATTTTAGTCATTTTTACTAATATTTACATATTTAATACATTTATTTTAATTTTAGTTGATTACTAAATTAATTGTGGCCTTTAATTTTAATTTAATACATTAAAAAAATTCTACAAATTTAATACATTTCTATCTTTTAATTATTTCTAAATGACCTTTAAAAATTGTTGTGTCCTAAATTATAAAACTAATATGGGGTATATATATATGTATTAATTTTCCTTGCTATAAACAATAAATTTCTGCATTGAACTTGGATTTAAACTAGAATACGAGAAGCAACGTTTATGGGAGCCTCATTTACTGACAAACTAAATGTTTCTTGATACAAATTGACTCATAATTGATTAACATTTCTGATATGTTTTCCAGGACCACGACGGGGGCCCTCGTACTCTCAATCAATGTTTGCCTCAAAGTGAAATCCCAGGGTGGTTTAAATCTGAAAATATTGCTAGATCCTCATCAGTAACAATCGAGCTACCTCTAAATTTGTATGACAATCTTGAGTGGATGGGATTTGCATTTTGTGCAGTTTTCTCATTTCAAAAGCATTCTACTTCCGTTCCTATGAAAGGTTCAGAATTTTCTTTTATCATCGTTTGTCATTTGAAGACCGACTTGGGTTGTATGAATCCATTATATAGCATCAGTGAAGAGGACGTAATGATATCCTTACATCAACGTGGATTCCTTTGGTTATCATTCATTCCATGTTGGTTTCTTTCACCTGAATGGAGTGGATGCACTTCGGTTGAATTCTCATTTGTTAGCGATAGTTCGGCTGTATCGGCGCTAAAGTGTGGGGTCGATCTTGTATACCGGCAAAAATTGGAATTTACACGTAGAATGGTACAATGCATAACCTCATACGGTGGTCCTTTCACATCTTATGAAAGATATCCCTTTTATCATCCTGATCAATTCAGTGGCAGTGATGGCTCTAGGGGAACTTCTGGTCACTATTCTTATGATCAATTCTACAAAACTGCCGCCTTGGTAAGATCTCTATACTAATAGTGCGAATAACATTAACGTAAAGGTGTTGGGTTCTTTCTCTAACACAAACCTGATCTTATTCCATTGAGATTGGCTTCCCACTTCATGATCCATATTAAATTTTAGAATAATGTTTATCACGGGAACGTTAATGCACACACCTTTACCTATACAAAAAAGCAATTGAAACAATTTCCTAGTTGTGGAAATCATACTTTGCTTTTTCATGTGTGTAATGGTGTGTAACAAGTTTTTCCCAAAATTTTATAAGGCCTAATACCATATGTTCCTTGAAATATGCTTTTGATGATGTTAGAGATATTATAAATTTTATCACATAAATTTTATAAATTGATATTTCACTAGTCAAAGAAAAATATTAAAACTACTACAAATATTTTTATAAAAAGGCCTACAAACTATGTAGTAATGAATGTGATTGATCATTGGTGCCATCTCAATAATGTTATAAATATTAAATTACTTTTTTATGATGGGAGATGCATCAATTTGAAGACTCTAGCATCACTGATTTTTAAATACAATGCAAAAAATAATTAAAGCTAATTTACTTATTATGTTATTGACATGAATCCTAAATTCCATAATAATAAATCTTCAATTATATATACTTTTCTCCAACTACACTATTTTTTAGAATTTTGATAATTTAATAGTTGGAATAGGGGAGCTAGATTTGAATCTTGGATGCTTCCATGGAAACACTGAAAAGTACCAATAAGTTGAGCTACAAGGCTCTTGGCAATATAAATTTTCTTTAATTAGTAATATATTTCATTATTGAACTTTGATTTCAAACTAGAATATGACAAGGAACGTTTATGACTTTTGAGCCTCATTTATTGACAACTTAAGTCTTTCTAAATACAAATAGAATCTATCGTCTTCTAATTAATGATGTGGTTTCAGTAACAGCAATGCCACTAACAGCAATGCCACCCTTGGTAGTATCCTTTTTGTTGTGGGTAAAATTTTCTTGGTCAACATGTTTATAGGGCTCATAACTAT
Organism: Quercus parvula; assembly: GCA_030820535.1. Lineage (NCBI taxonomy): Eukaryota > Viridiplantae > Streptophyta > Magnoliopsida > Fagales > Fagaceae > Quercus > Quercus parvula. The sequence goes on along the minus strand of JAUAME010000003.1, from coordinate 59,517,158 downwards.
ATTACCATCATACAAACTTAGTCAACATGATTATCATTTCTGATATGTCTTGCAGGACCGCTATAACAACCGTAGTATTTTCAATCAATGTATTCTTCGAAGTGAAATCTCAGAGTGGTTCAGCCAGGACTCGCTACCGTCAGATTTGTCACCTAAGTTTGTAAGAATTTTATAGTAAAACTGGCAATACCTTTAGCATTTATATGAACTATTGGTTTTGCTAAGCGCATTTATACAGATTTGTTCGTACAAAACATGCCACCAAACAAGGATTATATAATATTATATTCAACACTAAACAAATATGATTAGCTCTCTCTCTAATTTTATGCGGTATTACTCTTTTGCAGGACTTTCATCCATCCACTTCGTATAATTTTTGTTTCCCTCCAAGTAAAATTCAAGACTGGTTTAGTCATCAGAATCATGGACACTCAGTGACAATTGACCTACCCTCAAATTTGTACCTTGATAGTAATTGGATGGGGCTTGTTCTGTATGCTTCTTTCTCCATCCATGGGGATCCAAACATCATCTTTAGCAATCTGGCATCAGGAAAATCTCACTTCCTATATTGTCAATGCCAAACGAGTATGGCTAATGTCGATAATAAGAAAATTGCTTTCTCCACCAATAATGAAGAAATCACGTGGTTACTTAATCTAGGTGAATTCATTTGGATATGCTACGTACCAGGAGAGCCATTTAAGAATATGTTGCCACACTGCAGCCACATTGAGGCCTCATTTGTGAGTGATTGGTCAGGCGTGATAGTGCAGGAATGTGCGTTACAACTTTTGTATCAGCACGATCAAGTGCAGTTTGAGCAAGAACTAAAACACTGCAACAACTTGATTTCAGAGAATCGAAAGCTTGTATGTAAACAACGAGAGGATAAAAAAAAAAATGAACAATACCATGTTGATGAAGGACTTCAAAGAAAAATCTTTTCTAATATTGACTTTGAAGGTAAAATATTTCCAAGGCTAATTGATCAACTGGAGACTGATGAAACTGAAATTCAACTTGGCCAAAGTGACCTGTTGGTAAGTCATCTCCCTCCCTCTCCCTCACCCACATTCATTAGACAAAATACATTTCACCTGATTGTTTAGGATATATGAAATTGATGCTGAAATATGCTTCTGATTTATTTATTAAACAACCAGCACATTAAGATGGTTCACCCCCAAAAATATTGAAAGGACTAGTTTTTTTTTTAGCCCTGTTAGGTTAAATGAATAAATTCATCATCTTCTAATAGTTTAAGTTTTTGGGAGAATCAGTAATTTAACATGGTATTAGAGAAAGAGGTTTTGGGTTCAATCTCTTGTGTCCACCATAACTCCCATTTATTGGTAATTTGAAGGGGGATTGTTAGATTAAATGAATAAATTCACTATCTCCTAATATTTTAAGGCTTTGGGAGAATCGATAATTTGACAGATCCAAATTAATTTTGTAGCAGTTTATAGATTAATTACAAATTAATTCTGATGTGTGATCACAATTGCTTGATTATAAACCACCAAATAGCAAGCACCAACATCCATAATATGATGTATTCCTCAATTATTGAGGTGAAGACACCTATAATAATGTTACTGACTATCTATATTATACCTTGAAAGATCACGAGCTTATCCCCTTCAAGGACAATAAAGAAGTTATGATGGGAGAGCCCATTTCTAAGATACTCTTAGATGCAATTGAGAAATCAAGGATGGGGAGGACGGCGATCGTCATTTTCTTCAAAGTTTTTCACGTAGTGCTCGGGAGAATTTGTGTTTAATGCATGGAGGGAGGGATAAGAGTGTTGCCCATTTTCTACCCAAAAAAAAAAAAAAGTTTTGTGATATGTGGATTCTAGTTTTGTTTTGATCCGATTAATAACCTGACTCGACTTGGAAATATTACAGTTTTAAATGGGAGATAATGTGAGGCTTAGTCTATAGAGTGGAGGCTTGACCTATTTTTAGCCATGCCGTTGTTTAGGATATAAATAATGTTGCATCAGAATTAGGGTTTGATGAATTGAAATTTGTAATGTCACTGTTGTATTTTTCTCTGACATAGTGAAAATCTTTGTAACTCCATAGACATAGGCACATTGCTTAACCACGTAAATCTGTGTGTGTAATTATTTCTTTACGAAATTTTTTTATTCTCTATTTTCACGTCTTATTGGTTAAACTAATTCCTAACATGTAAAACGTTTCCAGGAGAACCAAGAGAAGGTGGACGAGTGGAGAGTTGCTTCAAAAGAACTGACCAAAATCTCTAGAGAGCATTTAGAGAAAGGGTAAAACTTCTGATCTTCTTTTAATGAGAATCCTTTTTTGCTTGTTCTGACTGCAATACTTAATTAATTTTTCGTTTCAGTTTTGATTGTATTAAAAATTAAAATATATACTGTTTGTACACATCATTGTCATTTTGTGTTAAATTATTTAAGCCATAATGTACATGTGAAATTGTGCAGTTGACGAGAGAGAGGAATATGTTTGTGATAGGAGTGGAGCCACCACATGGGGTGCCCCCCTCCCAATTGTTTTTTTTTTTTTTTTTGGTTGAGAAAATACTTTTTTTTCTTAAGAAAATTATTAAAATTATGATATTATTAGCTTTGGTATCCTTAAAATTTTACGTGCTTCTTTCAAAAGAAAAAATGTGTTAATTGTTTTTGAAATTTTTTTTAATATTCAAGAGGTTCCATATTTTAAGAATGCAAATATGATATCATAAATAAGAATAAGAATAAAAATATTAGTATACCATAGATACAATAAGACAAATTAGTTTGCCTACAAACTTGGTTGTAACTTAAAGTTACAACTCCTATTAAAACAATTAACATGACTATATATTTTGAAAATTTAACGGATTACATATTATTTATGTTTTTAATACACATGTCAAATTTTATGCCAATTGCTATTTATTATTCGATCTATAAACATATTTTTGTGTATAATTTTAAACATTTGATTAATGACATAGCTAATCTTTGATCTTTTGAAAATTTTGCAAAAATAGAGTATATAAAAAAGAAAATGTAATATAATGGTAGATTTGTTAAAATTCAAATTCAATAAGGTAATATAGAGTGGGGTTGTAGCCTTAACTTTGTGATAGACCAAGCCTGAACAAAAAAGGTTAACTAAGGGGTACAATATGATAATAGGTGTTAAAAAATGCCCTTGTAAGAAGGAAAAGAGAGGTCATGAAAATTTGACTACTTACTGCATATAAACAATATCAAAATTCCTGAAGAGGACATTCTCCAAAAAAAAAAAAAAAAAATCCTGAAGGGGAAAATCATCAAAATTCAACAATTGATAGCAGATGCTATGCTTCTGAGTTTTGTTGTGAGAATAATGCATTGCTAATTGTAGAGTTTCCAAGAAAAAAGCATCCAAGTAGATGAATGTATGTATGGTCAAGAACACTTGCTAAAACTGTGATCTGTGTAAACAGAATTTTAGTATTCAAAAAGTGAAATGGTGTAAGAGAATTTAATTAGTAATACCTTCATAATCACCCAAAAAGACGAGAAACAACAGCAGCTAATTATCACCTATTGTCCTAAAGAAAGATTTTTATGGTAGCAATTCCATGTTCAGCATGTCTGCCGTACGGTCATTTCTGTTTTGTTTTATGCTCCTCTTGAGTCTTGATAATCTCTTTGTTTTCCATTTAAATGTTACTTATTGACGTTTGATTTATTTTCTCTTTTTCTTTGTTCAACTACAGTCCTTTTGATTTACTACAAAAAATGGATCGAGAAATTATCCGTGAGGAATCAGAGGCACCTGGAAGATGCATTACGGCAAATAAATTATTATGTAAATTTGGAGAAGAAAGTAATTATACAGGTCATGTAGAAGATTGGAATTTGCACAAGCAGAAGGTGGTTTTGAAGGTCGGGACCATGATCGGTAAGAAAACAACTCGCAAAGCAAATAGCAACTCGCAAGCAAGTAAGCGGAGGCAACCAAAGCAAAAGCGAAACTCGAGGCTGAAGCTGGATCTCCGAAATGCCTTGAAGAACGTCAACTTGTCGTCTATAGGCGGCCATCGAAGTCGCTCTCTCGACCTTCCTCCATTTTTTCGCAACCAAAAGAGCTTCAGAATCAAAGGCACAGACAGCAAATTCGACCTCATTTGTCGCTCTTTGGGCCTTTCCGGGATCGACGACTTCTCTATCCCCACCGCCGATTGGGAAGCCCACCGCTCCAAATCCGACCTCGCCATTGGCCTCCGCAACAATCTCGCTTCTTCTACTTCTATTCCTACTCTTTCTACTTCTATTCCTACTCTTTCGCAGCTCAAACCGGCTCATCCGGTAAAGCACGATGAGTTTAGGGTTAGGTTGGGTTCTGTCACTGCGGGACCTAGTCAAGGAATCAAAGGTGCTCGGCCGCCGGTCCTCGTGGCGGGGCGGTCGGTGGCGGTTGATTACACCTCAACTTGGGAGCTTTTGAAGTCCTCTGCTTCACTTGAAGACGAAGTCGTAGCTCCTAACACTACACGTTTGGGAGGATACGCTGAAAATGAGAATGATATGGGGATTGTTCGCGCAACGAATGTGATTCCGGTGTATAGTTTTTCGCCGAGAGGGAAATTGAGACGGAGTATTAGTTCGTGGCATAAGGGTGAGCTTCTTGGAAGTGGCTCTTTCGGAACCGTCTATGAGGGCTACACTGAGGATGGCTACTTTTTTGCTGTAAAGGAGGTTTCGTTCCTGGATCAAGGAAGCCAGGGCAAGCAGAGCATTTCCTACCTTGAGCAGGAGATTTCACTTTTAAAGCAATTTGAACATGAGAATATAGTTCAGTATCTTGGCACGGAAACGGATGAAAGTAGGATTTATATCTTCCTTGAGCTCGTAACAAAAGGGTCACTTGCCAGTCTTTATCAAAAGTATCGCTTGAGGGATTCTCAAGTCTCTGCTTACACAAGACAGATTTTGAAGGGATTGAAGTATCTTCATGATAGGAAAGTGATCCACAGGGACATCAAATGTTCTAACATATTGGTGGATGCAAGTGGATCTGTAAAACTTGCAGATTTTGGGTTAGCAAAGGTAACCAAATTGAATGATATTAAGTCTTGCAAAGGGAATCCATTCTGGATGGCACCCGAGGTTGTTAATTTAAAGAACCGTTTCTACGGGCTTGCAGCTGATATATGGAGCCTTGGATGTACTGTGCTGGAGATGTTAACGCGTCAACATCCATACTCTCACTTGGAAGGCGTGCAAGCATTGTTTATGATTGCCAAGGGTAAACCTCCTCTAGTTCCTGATTCCTTGTCAATAGATGCCCAAGATTTCATCCTCAAATGCCTACAAGCTAACCCAAATGATCGACCTACAGCAACTCAGCTATTGGATCATCCATTTGTGACTAGACCTCAAAATCCCTTTGGATCTGCTGCTCCTCACAACAGCATACAGTTATAAAAACTTATGAACAATCTTTGATGTTTGTATGTATGTTTTGGTAAGCAAGTACCACTGTTCCCGCCAATCACTGCAGTTCTTATGTACATAAAGAAATACATGTCACATGGATTTTGTGATTATGGAAATTTCAGAAGAAGATGTTGAAGATGTTTGTAGAATATTCACTGAGGCTTGGTGCTACACTCTTTAGCTTCCTATATCACCAATCACTCAAACTAAAGGGGTTGGTTTTTAAGGTGCGGTGAATTGTGACCTGAAGCGTATTTTCAAATAGAACAAGGTAGTTTACCAACTCACCTCATTTGCAGTGTTGTGAAAGATTGGAAGAGCTACCTGATGCTGCCATGTGGCTGAGTATTATGGTGACCCATGAACTGGAGACACTCAGGTCAGGGAGGAGATTAACCCTATTAATATTGATTTTGGACTAAGAATTCTTGTGAATTGCTTTATCTGCATCCTCCAGCATGAACACGTCATAACCAGTTTATTCATGAACCGGTTGGTTCTCGTGCTACTGCCAGTAATTTGCTTTTCAAGAAAGCTTCGATAATGATGTGATTATTCAGTTGGCTTATGGTCTTCAGTAGGATCATTCTCTGGAGTTTTGATTTATATTGTTTTGTCCTAGTTTTGCACCAAACTAAATGTGGCAAGGCATGTTGATAGTAGCCTACTAATTACTGAATATTTGTGAGGCACATAGCTGCTGGTTCTATTCACACCAGGCATGTGGTTGTTACTGTATTTGCCTCTGGACAAAATCTTCATATCAAGGAGCAACTTGGTGAACATCAATTTAGTCAGGTATTTGATAATTTTGAGTGTATGATTGTTTGGTTTGTAATATGCTAGCGTCATACAATCACCAATGTCTCTAAAAAATATTATCATGTTATTTGTATGTTAACTTTTTTACCTTTTTTGTTTATTTTGTTTTGTGTTTTTTTTTTTTTTTTTTTTTGGTTTGTTTGTGAAACACTGAGGGGATTAGGGGATTTTGTCTGTATGATCAGTTGTAAATTTAGTCTGATGTATGTAATTTAGTCTGATTTTGTCCCTACTTTGCCATAACAGGACTGAAGGTGATTTTATCTTTCATTCTATCCAAGTTTTGTACCTGAACATGGAGTTACTCTCCGTGTGAGGAAAGCTTGACATTTCCTTGCTTTGAGAAAGGCTTTGGTGGTAATAAGAAGATTAAAAATGAGAGACATGTAGACTATCTGTATCATCTTTATGTAAGGCCATATTTGATGCACACATCTCGTGTCATTACTATGTAGCAATTGGAGAAGTTGTTATAGTTCCTTTGGTAACATTGTTTTTTACTGATCGTAAATATTTGAAGCAATAATGAACATTAATTGGGATGCTTGAATTTAGAAATAGGAGTCATAGTCTAATCTTGTAATACTAAGCAATTTCTAGCAATTCTCTCGTCTAAAGCCACCCTTTCTACTGGGGAAAAATTTTTGTATGCATCGGACATATGAGATACATTTTCTTCTATCAGGTTTCAAGTAGACGATGATGTTTGTTCACAATACAAGATAGAGATAGAGACCCTAGAGCATCTCATTTTCAAATGCCCATTTGCCATTATTGGACCAGCTCTCATGTTAGAGGATTGGCAAACAGGGATGAAGCATACGCTATTTTGTTGGTGGCAAAAGAAGCATCCATGTTACTTTAAAAGCTAGATTTTTGCTAGACTCTTCTTGTTTTGTATGGGTTTCATGTTTTGTCTCTTGGCAAGATAATTTTTTTGGCCCATAATGTGACTTCTTGGGCTGTGATGTGTCCATCTCCGCTATATCTAAATGGATCTTTTGTCAGATTAGAAATGGTTTGGGCCCCTAGGCATTTTGGGATTTGGATGGTTCAATAATTAGCATTATGCAATAATTGCAACTAAAATTACCATTTTAGTGTGAAAAGTAAAAGATTTAAGGTAAAAAAAATAGACAGATAAAAATTAAAAATTTAATAAAGTATTTTGATTTAAAGTGAACTTTCTAGTTTTAATCTTAACCCTTAAAAGTGGTATTACATAGCTATTGACTATTGCACTGAATGGCATTCTGTAATCTCATTTTTATTGAGAATAAAAATGAAAAAAAAAATTACTATAGGGAGAGATCCTTTTTTGGCTTTTAAGTTTTGACTAAGACACGGATTTGTAGTTATGGAGTGGTGTTGTTGCCAGCATATCCGTAATTTGCTACACTATTTCTCATAGTCTTATAATTTAATTGGTATTTTTTTTATAGTATTTTTAACTTGTTAGAATTCAAATTTTATCTCATTGTAACTATTGATTTATTATTATTAAAAAAATAGAATTTAATTAGTGGAGAATATAAAAAAGTGAAAGGATACAAAATGTTGAGAAGATACATAAAACTAAAAGTGAGAATAGAAAATATTTAAGTTTTTCAGGATAAGTATTTGGTACATAAGATGTAAAATAATTATAAATACTTTTTGTTTGAAAAAAAAAAAAAAAAAAACCCTGGTAGCCATAGTAAACAACTAAAGTCACGTTGTTTTAGGTACTCTAAAACTAAAACCCAGAAGTCCAGAACAGAATCTCGTTTAGAAAAAAAAATGAGCAGCAGGCAGGGCCCCCCAAAGCGCACCAAAACAAATTCACCTGGATACCTAGTGGCGGGGCTAGGAATTTTGGCTTGGGGACCAAACTATGGTATTTATAAATCAGTTTAGATAAATTCAAAACATATACATACACAATTAGATTAACAAGAACTCGATATCTTCCTAATTTTTCTTTTCTAATGAACATAATCTTTCTAAACTCTAATGAGTATACACAAATTGTCTACTTTACTCTAAACATGTACGGAAAATAATCTAAAAAGAAAAATAATTAAATTTTTAAATATAATGGAGTCAGGAACCTTGTACCTCAACTGATTGAACGTATAAATGAAAAGATTAAAAAAGGAAAAATAATAATAGATGATCCTTGTGTATTGTTGTTGTTTTTTTTTTTTTTTTTGGGGGAAAGATTAAGCTATTTATTTTTGAATTTTTTTGGGGGAAGCCAATACTTTTTTTTTTTTTTTTTTTTAGAGCAACTGAAATTTGGGGTAGCCGGAGTCAAGATAAACGAAATGGTATTACAACAAACAAGAAAATCGATTTCTATTTCTCTGGAAAACATTTTACTAAGTGCCTGTTTGGATTGGGCTGAAACGCGCGTTTGCGTTTCAGTTTTTTTTTTTATTCACGCGTTTTAGGCCAATTTTTTTTTTTTTCTGTTCATTCACTGTTGTGGCTACTGTTCATGAACAGTAGCCGCAAAGTTTGACTTTTTCCACCTTTTCAACACAAATTTCATTGTTTATGGACCCACAAATTTCACTTTTCAGCAACTTTTTCATTAAAAATGGGTCCCACAGTACTATTCACACATTTAAAAATTATTTTGCTACAGTATTTTTCAGTTTCAGTTTTCAGTTTTCAGCTGTATCCAAACGGATCCTAAGGAAAACTAATTCATATTTATGACAGGAAGTTGGTGGAAAGTTTAGGCTGTATTTCGAGATTACGGGTGTGTGCCTACGTTGTAAAGAGCATATCAAATGGAAACGCCGTTATGGAAAGTACAAGTCCCTCACCGAACCTGCCAAATGGTATTTCCTTTTGCATTTCCTTTTCTTTTTCTTCTTGTCTTCTTCATATATATATTTATATATGGAAATAGTTTGGTTTCAGTTTTCAATAACGAATTAATATTTGTGGTAGTCAACGTTATTCCAAACGCGCAGTTCGTCAAGCTTACCATAATCTCTGTCGTGGTTTGTGTTTCTTTCACAATCAAAGCTTACAAATTGAAAAGATAGTAACTTGTTTACAAGTTGTTGAAATTTGTGTCGGATATTAGAGCAGCAGCTTAAGTAATAGTTCAAAGTAACATTGAAGAATAGAAGTGCAAGAAGAAGAAGACAGATCAAAAGAAAATATGCTTATGTCTAAACTACAAGCTGTGCGTACATTGAAAGCTACGTGTAGTATTAGTCTCGTACTTACATTCATTAAGTTAGCACGTGCAAAGTGTGTGAGAGTAGATGAGTGAGTGGATGACAGCTGTATTTTATTAGCGGTAGTTTCAGTTAGTTTTTCTGTTAAGCTTAGTTAATTCCATATATACTAACATCTCAGTATCAGAGTTACTCTTCAATGAAATCAGTTTTTCATTTTTCTCTCTAGAATCTAATAATATACAACCAAATATGTATCTTTGCTTTGTTGAATCAATGTTTTTTTTTTTAATATACTTTTTGCTAATTGTACTCTCTAATTTTTCCCAAGATTCAAGTGTCTTATAACTTTTGATTTATTCATTTCAGTTCTAACTTCCAGTAAAAGATAAATAAAATTAAAAGTAATAAGACTGAAGTGAATAGATTGTAAGTTATTGGACTAAATTGAATTTTGTGCAAAGGAGCAGAGTGTATGCGCAAAATGCCGTTGCTGTGTGGGTCGTATAGTCAGAAGGTTTTGCTATATATATATATATATATTATTTATTTATTTTGTGGGTGTATATGAAATTTTGTTTATATGGGTCCGTTTGGATTGAGCTTATTGTTGCTGAAAACTGAAAACTGAAAACACTGTAGCAAAATAATTTTTAAATGTGTAAATAGTATCGTGGTACTTATTTTTAATATTTTTTAATACGTGAACAGTGTATGAACAGTGATAAACAGTGAATGAACAGTGCTAAACAGTGCGTGAACAGTGAACCCATGTGAGGTTACTGTTCACGCGCAGGAAAAAAAAAAAAAAAAAAAAAAAAAAAGGCAGAAAACGTGGACGCAGCAAAACTCTCTATCCAAACGGTCACATGGTGTTTGTTCTTGTAGAGATTATTCAAAGGTGGAGGCTGAGCAAAAGTTGCCTGATTATGTCAAATAATTTGTATGAATTGTGCAGATAAGGCTTTGGTTTTGAGTGTTAAAAGCTAATGGATATGGTGATGTTTTTGTAGGCCATTAGAAGAATGCTCGAGAAAGAGACCGGATGACTCTGCTACGTGCAGTAAGCTCTCTAAAGCAATGCTTTCAGCTATTTGATATTTTTTGTAAGGCTCAAATGTACCTTTGATCTGCTCAGTTCTTTCATACTTGAATAGCAAATAGGTAATGAAATAAACTTCATCTCAAAGTAAACAGTTAAATCGACATACTTTATGATGTGGATCTACTTTTTGTTATTCATGAAATCCTTTTATCATCAATGTTATACTGAGAAATAGGTAATCATGTTGTAGCTTCTAATTTTGATCATACACATTGACATATTCCTAGAGACTGTAATTGCCATGATACTCAGCTTAAACAGGACAATGCCTCTTTCTGTATAAAATTTCTAGATTATTATTGGCAGTTGTCTTAATTATGTGTTGATCTTACTTGGACCCCTTTCACAAAAAGAAGAGTGGAAAAGAAACATTTTTTTGATATGTGTTAGTAAAATTAACTTTAGAATTTTCAAACCCTTTTTGTTGACTGACTCTTAGTTGAGCTAATTAATGTAGGCAATCAGAAAATACTTAATCATGAAATATGTAGAGAGTAGGAAAATAATCAGCTTTCTAGACTCCTGGGGAATTGCAGCCTCCATTGATCAGATTAGCTCATCTTAGACTAATAGGGAGACTAAGATGACTATACTCATTTCTTGTCTATTTTATTGGACGAGAGAAGATACAAGTTGTAACTTGCTATCCTTTTGCCTGGTAGGCCAAATTAGCTCCCAGGTTCTGGATGACATATCATCTATTTACTTTGAATGTTATTTTGCATTATGAATTCCATAATCATATGGTTTTTGCATTTATATAATACATATCATATCTCTGTGCATTTTATAAAAAAAATGGTGGCATTTTATAATACATATCATCATGTGGAATTTTTTAATAAAAAAATCCACCTCAGCGGGTGCCATGGTGGCTTTTTTATGGAACTTGAGTTTGTATAACTCAAGTTCCGAAAAAGTGGTATTTTCCTAAATATTTCTAAAACAGTGATAGATTGCTAAAAATTTTGGCCAACACTAGTATTTGGCCATTTTTGCCTGAATCTCTAATTGTGTCACCTTTCCTATTTTTGTTCCATTTACATATACTTCTAGTTCTTAGAGCATCCACATTAGTGGTTCTAAATTTTTTAGCTTTTAGCACCTAAAAAAGTCATTTTATCTATTTTAACTTACCATTCCACAACTCTCTCCACATCAATGTTCTTATTTTCACAACAAAGTTAAACACCATTCTTTTTTTTTTTCTTCTCTCTCTTATTCTCTATCTCTCTCTTCTTCTCTGTCTCTTCTCCCTTTCTTCAAGTCACCAAACCCACAGCCCCAAATCAATTACCACCACTATCACAACCACCACCAAAAAGCAACCACCATCACGGCAGTCTCAAGGTCAACCAAAAAAACCAGCAATTGAAAAAAAAAAAAAGGAAAAAAGAAAAAAGAAAAAAGAAAAAAGAAAAAAAAAAGAGACCAGTAGAAAAAACCTAAAAACAAAAATCATAGAGCTACAAGCCACACCAACCCATCCCAACTGACCCACGAACCACGAACCCCACCATCACAAACCCCACACCAACCCACGAACCCCACCACCAACACTGCCACACTAATCCATCCCAACCGCCACAAGCTAATCCATCAAATCCATAACAACCCATGCCTTGATCCAATGGTGGCTCTAGGAATTTTTTTAGAAGGGTCATTTAGAAATTTAAATTAAATAAAATTTAATAAAAAAAACACTTGAATATATCAAGTCATAAAAAAAATGTAAATATATGAAATTTTACAATTTCTACGAGTTTTTATATTTTAGAATCATTACATGATAGTTCATTATCAATTTTTATTATCTATTGTCAATGTGGCTAGGTGTGACCATTTTATTTTGCTAAGTTTGAATAACATTTATTTATTTTTATACAGTTGTCATTATTTTTATAAAAATATTTTAAACTAAAATGACAAAATGTAACCCATTGACACTATATTATTGATTAACCTACACATAAATATTACACTAAGTGTCTAATTAACCAATCAAATATTTGAACAATTGCTAACTTTACTATTTTTTTTCTTCAATTACGTATTAACATAAATAATACACTAAATGTCTAATTATTATTTAGTTTTAAATTGTACTGATCTATGATTAGGGTATGCAAGATTTCAACCAATGTATGAAAAAATATTTTTAAGCATAAAAAAAAAATTAATAGAATTATATATATATATATATATATATATATATATATATATATATATATATATATATATATATATATATAATTTTTTTTTGAAGTCAGGGGGTTCATTTGAACCCCTTAAACAACAAGTGCCACCGTCCCTGGCCTGATCAAGAGCCCACCACCACTGCAACAACCCACAATCCAATCGAAACCCATCCCAACCACCATAAACCGACTCACCACACCCACCACTATTGTGACTAAAACCCATCAAGAAAAGCCCAAGCATGACCCACACAGCCTACGTGACCCACCATTTTTAAGACCCACGACGTGATCCACCTTGAAGAGACCCATGGCATGACCCAAGAAGACATGGCGTGAGTCTAATCTACGATGAGAGAGAGTCAATCAAGTTTGATCTTGAGAGAGGGGAGGAATGGGAGAGAAAGAGAGGAGCTCTAGTATGAAATTGAGAGAGGGGAGTAACGAGGAGAGAGAGAGAGAGAGAGAGAGAGAGAGAGAGAGAGAGAGAGAGAGAGAGAGATGGGCTAAAGAAAAAAGAATAAAAAAGAGGAGTAACATGAAAAAAGAATAAAAGAATATTAAAAGCAAGTAGCAAGTTGCCAATTTTTTTAACTATGGCACCACCAATATAGCATAACATTTTATAGTTTGTGGTGCTAAAAATAGCATTTTACCTACATGCCTCCACCAATACTAATGCTCTAATCCAAGTTGAGCTTGTTTTTTTGTACATAGTTTTGGATTAGATCCTGTCCCATGCCGTGGTACTTTACTTATTGCAGGGTTCAACTATGCCAATGAGCTCTATCTCAATTCGTACTTTTTTCTTACATAAGAATGGGTAGAGGACGTGGTTGTGGGTTCAAAACCTACTTGTTACTTCCATAAGAATGGGTAAGGCCGTGGGCTTAAAACCCACCAAGTGCATGTGAAACTCACCAATCACTAGAATAAAAAATAAAAAAAGTAATCTACTGGCTACTTTTGTGACTTGTGAAAATAAAAAGGAAAAAGAAAAGAAAAAGAGAAACTATGCCAATAAGAGTGCTTTGTACTTGTTCCCTTTACCCCTATGCTTTTGTACCACACATGTTTTCTTTTTGTTTGATTCCCCCTCCCCCCCTTTCTCAATTGCACCAAATGAACAGAGATAATCTAAAATTTCAAAGAAAACTACAGTCAATGAAGAAAATGAGATTGCGGATTTAATTTCCAATGTCTCACTTGAGAAACATGCCAAGCTGAGTACAAATAATACTGGTGATGAGGGAGATAAGGATTTTGGTTTGAATTAAGGTGTGTGAACTACCAATTCCCGATAACGACATGCACTATGAGGATACAAAGTGCTTTATGTTCCTGGATATGCTAAATTATCACATTTACCAGAAAATGTAGTCTGTTTTTTGAACTTTGATGAAGAGTAAAAAATAGAGGGGAGAGAGAGAGAGAGTTGAAGGTTGAGCATTGAGTAATAGAAAGGTAAATTAATGTGGGAAGTTTAAAAAAGAGGAAGTGTTATTGAAGAAGAAAACAAATCTAATATGATTGTCATTTTTTTTCATGTGAAATAACTAAACACCGTTTTTGAGCAAAACAAAAATGCTCAAAACCACGTCGTTTTGGAGCCTTTTGTGTTTATGGGTTAAAAGAGTAGAAAGTCGTTTTTATTTATTTAATTTTAGGCTAAAGTCTAAAACTGACCCTCTAAATTTCACATTTTGTCATTTCAGACCTCTAAATTTTAGTTTTGTCATTTCAATCTTCTAAATTTCAAATTTTGTCAATTCAGTCCTCCGTTATGTTTCTATTAAGTTCTGCTGTTTACTAAATCAAAACAACACCTTTTTGGATAATTTTTTTTTAAAATTTTTAAATTTAATTTTACTAAAAAAGGTTAATTACACCAAAAAAAAAAAAAAAAAAAGGTGGAACAACCTACAACAACACTATATAGTTTCTCTGTCTCTGAGACAATCAAATCAACCTAATGGGTCAAGGAACTCTGGGCCCTCTTAACTGGCAAGGCTTACCGGGTGATTGAACAAGAAGGAGAAGAAATTCGAGCCGGCGGCGCCACTAGCTCTAGTGGGTCTCAAATAGCGCAAGCAAAAAAGGCCCAGATACCGCTTCTCGACTCCAAGGCGTTAGTCCACACACAAAGTGTTGGCTCTGACTCCTAACGCTCGAGCATGTCAAGACTATCTATTAATGGAGGAAGAGTTTGTCAGCAACCAAGAAAGACTCAAACCCCAAGAGGAAAAAGCCGAGGAAGACAGATCTAAAGTCAATGATCTCAAAGGCTCACCAGTGAGTGTTGAAAATTTGGAAGAACTCATAGATGAGAATCATGGGATTGTTTCGCCGTCGATGGGACCGGAATACTTTGTGGGGATTTGCCGTTAACACATCCTGAGTTGTATGAAGATATTGAGATTAAGCCTCCTAAGGGTGTTATTTTGTGCAGTGAGCCTAGAACTGGGAAGACATTGCTTTCTAAGGGTGTTATGTTGTGAGCATGGCTTTTGAGGGTGTTATGTTGTGTATAGTATAACTTGACCATTCTCTTAAAAGTTAACATGATTTTTGAGTGGAGTTATGGTGTGTCTTTATATTAGAACATCTTTCCTTCTTACTTGTGTGAGTGTTTATTTCTCAAAAAAAAAAGTTTGTGTTTTGTTTTTTAATTCTCAATTTATTTATTTATTTATGATTTACAATAATATAGTTCTGTTTATGGAATTTGGTATAATGTCTTAGAATCTTTGCAATATGTTGTTCTTTTACAAGTGTGTAATAATATACTACCCTTTGAGCATGCGCTCGTGCTCAGAGACTCTTCTATTTTTTTTAAAGAAAACTTAATAATTTAAATCCATTATAATTTGGGATTACTACATTTTCCAATCACAAAAATACCTAGGGGTATGATGAAAAAATTATTTCACCTACAAAAGTTTAACACTCATCACATCCTTCGGTTTTTTTTTTTTTTTTTGGTGATTGGAAAATGTAGTAATCCAAAATTATAACAGATTCAAATTATTAACATTTATTAAAAAAAAAAAAAGAAGAGCCTCTAAGCACGCGCGTGAACACGTGCTCAGAGGCTAGTGTTATTAATTTATTTTTCTTACTAATTTTTTAATGGGAGTTATATATGAAGTTATTTATAATCTTAAAAGATAGTCGCTTAGTAAAAAAGTCCATAAAAATAACTAAAAAAAATAAATAATTAAATTAGTATTAAATTTTTAAAACACCTTGAATACAAAAAGGTTAGTAGCTTTTAAATACTTTTGTGTGGATATATACATTTGTGTATTTTTTGTTGTGCATATGGTTTTTTGTTTGATTTAATTTGTATAGCAATCTATATATCTATATATATAATAATAGGTGAAACTGAGAGAAACTCAAATATGAATTCCAAATTAGAGTTCCAATTCTGCGCTATGTGCCCTAAATTATTTATTCTTAAAGAGTTTTATTTCTTAATTTTAGAATCAAATGTGGGATCATATCATAAATATTTATCCAAGTGAGTTATTAAGTATAAAAACCAAAGAGTCTAAAATAAATGAATCGTAAAAAAAAAATAATAATAATAAAAAAATTTCTTCACAAAAAAAAAAAAAATGGATAATGTACATTTTATACCTAATAATATCCTTACAAAATTTTTTAAAGAGTTGACAAAATATAAAAATGACTACCAATAGTATTTAAATTATATTTATATGAATTATATTATAAATCTTATTGTATATCTTTAAATGTATCTATGCATATACGTGGGATTACAAGCTAGTTTATTTAATTGTTAGGTTGGATTTAAATTGATTAGTAGCCGATTTTGAATGTAATATATAATTTTCAATGTCTTTCACACCCTCAAATTTAATTTTCACAAAGTTGGAAATACGATTAAAGCTCAATTGATATTAAAGAAAATTTAAATAGTATTATTTCTTACAACACGAAGAATACTATTTGAGGAGTTCACCTATTCTTTGAATTTAATATCAAGCGATGTAATTTTTTAACATATAATAAAGTAGTGTTTTGCATCTAAACGATAACGTCATTCGCCTTAGTTTTTTTTTTTTTTTTTTTTTGTAATTCACTTTTTTCAGTTAAATTAAATTTAAAAAAAAAAAAAATCCAAAATGGCATCGTTTTGGTTTAGTAAATGGTCTTACTTAACAAAAGGGTAATGGAGGACTAAATTAAAAAAATTTGAAACTTATAGGACTGAAATGACAAAACTAAGACTTAGAGAACTGAAATCACAAAATGTGAAATTTAGAGGGTTAGTTTTGGATTTTAGTCTTAATTTTAGCCTTAATTTATTTCCTAGTTATAAAATTAAGGATTTTAGCCTTAATTTTATAACTAGGAAATAAATCAATAGTCAAAAAGATGGAAAAAAAAAATTTGAGCGTGCAAATAATGCACAATAAAGAATTTTTATTTCTTATCCAAAAAAAAAAAAAAAAGAATTTTTATTAATATAGATAATTGGCATAAATGTGATGAGATAATTCTTAAGAAGGTACACAAAATGAACCGTTGGAATCAATTTCAACAAGGAAATATTGTTGAAAATTAATTACACTTGTATATGCAAAAATAATCTCAAAAAAGGAAACAATTAGACATTACTATGAGGCGAGATTATAGATTTAAATTTAATAAGAAGAAATGTTTTAAATTTCATTTGGATATCATTTTGGATTGGCTACTTAAATATTTCTGTAATAGTATATATCGGTGTATTATTTTAGGATTACTGCAACTATTATATAAATAATATCATTCTCAAAAAAAAAAATATCATTCTCAAAAAATTATATAAATAATATAAATAAATAAATAAATATAATATAATATAAATGTTATTGCAATAATTATATATTTTTATTTTGATGAACACAATTATCATTATATAGACATACATTAAAATTTTATTTACTTTTATTATTATTATTAAATTAAATGTGAGATCAATATATGTAAATTCTACTCAAGATTTAATTAGTCTATTCTAATTAAATTAATAATATGGTGTCTACCCTTTTTCCTTAAAGAAATGTAGCGAATTATTGGACTTAAAAAAAGAAAAAAAAAAAAAAAATTGAAGCTTTTAGCTTATTAAGGGAAAAATATGCCTTTGAGGTTCAAAATATATTTTTTAATTTAATTTCACACATAAAGAACTTAACACTTCAATTACCAAATATTACAAGGAGAAGTTAAAAGCAATGCTTCACAAATTTTGAACCATGTACTCAACATTGATGAAATTTCATACATGAGAGTTGACACACCCATATACTGACAGAGGTTCACCAACCTTGTATTTGATGGCAGTTGATACTGATGATCCAAGAGGCATTGCATCTTTACCCACTTGCGGCTTTTGTGATTAGAGCAGCCTTGGAAGACATAACATTCATAGACATTATGATCTCAAAAGGTATAAACATGTAGATTTTAATCCCTGGGACCCGATGCACACATTTTCAATGCGTAAATATTTGCTCATGGAATTGTCGATGCTTGCAAGATTCCCCAGGCTTATATGCCATTTGGAGTAGGGTCTCATGTTGTGCTGGCCAACTCTTTGCCATGACAGAATTGGAGGTGTTCTTATGTCTCATTTTATCCGAGTTTTGTTTCTCACTATCTGGCATACCAACACTTCACTGCATTTAGGTTGGTTATTGTACCTGAACATGGAGTTACTCTCTGTGTGATAGCTTGACATTTCCTAGCTTATTTGAGAAAGGATTTGGTGGAAATAAGAAATCAAAAAGATGAGAGAGATGAAGACTATTTGTACCATCTTTAATCTTTATGTAAGGGTACCTTTGATGCAAATGTGACATGTGTCATTACTATATATATGTAGCAATTGGAGAAGTTGTTCTAGTTCCCTTGGTTCCATCGTTTTTTAACTGATTACAAATATTTGAAGCAATGATGAACAGCAATTGGGATACTTGAATTTTAGAAATAGGAGTCATGGCGTAATCCTTTAATACTAAGCAATTGCTAACAACTCTCTCCCTTCTGATCCATTTGCCATTATTGTTGGAAGAACCTGTGTGGACAATAAGGCTCTGTTTGGTACATATGTTTAAATATATGTTTTCATTTTTTAAACAATATTACATGTATTTCTACACATTTTTTCATCCACACATATTTTCAAAAAATACAAACAACGTTACTAAGTGTATGTTTGGATCCACTGAAGCCGCGTCTGCGTTTCACAAGCTCTTTTTTTTTTTTTTTTTTTTTTTTTTTTTTTTTCATGCGTTTTGGATTAACGCAGTTACTGTTCATTGAACAGTAACCGACTTTTTCACAGTAAACAGTGCATCAGTGTACTGTTTATGAACCACACAAATTTCACTTTTCAGCAACTTTTTCATTAAAAATGGATCCCACGGTACTATTCACACATTTAAAAATTATTTTGCTACAGTGTTTTTAGTTTTCAGTTTTTAGTTTCAGCAAAATAAGTTCTATCCAAACAGACTCTAAAACAACGTTACCAAATGGAACCTAAACATCTTTTGTATTTCATCACAACCAATTGAAGATTGGGTAAGAACAAATTCTGTATTCATGTAAAGCCTCAAGTATAAAATGGAAAGAGGTGTACAACATCACATTGCTATAGTAGTTTGTTATTGTGATCAAATTTGGTGCAACATGAATGAAATGGAGCATAATGGGGAAGATACTGATCCGCTGTCCTTGGCCCAGTAGGTAAATAAGGTATACAACTCTAATCTTAGAGCATGAGAGAAAAAACATATTCCCTCTATAGTTCCTTGGCAACCCCCTACATACCCAAGTTTGGTTGAAGATTAATGTAAATGTTGCAGTAAGGGACAATGTGATTTTCCTAGCTGTTGCATTTAGAGACTCACTTAGGACCTTAATTGACATCTAGACCGGCTCTCATGTTAAAGGATTGGCAAATTGGGATGAAGCATAAACTATTTTGTTGGCAGGCAAAGGAGGCATCCAAGTATGTATGTACCTATGACTCCCAAAATATAATTAATGCCTTGGATGAAAATTGTAAATGAAGCTAGATTTTTGCTGCTTTGTATGGGTATCATGTTTTGTACCTGGCAATTTATTTCTTGGCCCATAACGTGGCTACTTGGGTATCTCTGCTTTCTCTGAATTGGCTTTTTGTCAAAGTAGAGATAATTTCGGCCCCTAGGCATTTTGTAATCTCATATACTCAAAAAAAAAAAAAAAATCAAGATAGCCCAAAGAAATTTTTTTTTTTTCTTTTTCCAAACGTGTTGACTAACCATTAAAAAGGCAAAGTAATTTCTTTTTCTTTGAACAAGTGGTCTTTAGTTAATAAATAAAAGGTTGGATGGCTCAAAGTATTTTGTTAATACACTATTTTAAGAAAATTTTAATATTATTTTTATAAATAAATAAAAATTTATCAAAATAGTTAGTTATTTTTTTTATAATTTTTTAAAATAATCCACAAATAAATCCTCCCTTTCTTTCATTTTTTTATTTTCTTTTTTAAATCAACCTTTTGCCATTTAGTCCAAGATTAGCTTGTTTGTTGACCCACATATTTTTTGGTCCGCGGTCCATTAACTCAGTCATTTCATCTGTAATAATGCCCGGGCCCATAATTGAGAATTTAATCATTTATAGTTGCTGCGTGTTGGAGAGCCACTCCTTTTTACCGTGCGGACCGCTGCGGTGTTTTTGCTTTTTGACTCCAGAGAGCAGAGAACAGTGGTGGAATAAAATAAAAAAAACAGAAGTTGTGTCATATCAATCACTAGTACTGCGCACAATTCGGGATTTTTTGCAGAAGAATTGACAATTTTTAGATTTTCAAAATAGGCGATAGGTTTCAATATAGACGACAGGTTTCTCTCAAAGAAAAATAATAAATTTTCAACATGGGTGGTACATAAGATGGAAATTATATATATATATATATACATACATATATATATATATATATATATATATATATATTGATGGGATTGACAAATCTATTCACAGACAAAGGTAAAGAGTAGTGATGAGAGCAGCATTCAAGGAAAGAGTTCAACCAGTGCCTACATTACTGACGAAGACAGCTGGACCATTAAATACCACCAATAACACCCTGGACGGTTTCAAAACCAAATATGCAGACCGTTGGAGGCACATTGAAGCCTCTTCAATGTACCAGGAGGCGTTACCCAAAGGGGACATTTACACCACAACGGCTAGAACCCAGGGCAAGATATATAAAGCTCCCCTCACTGCCATGAAAAGGTACGCAAGATAGAACCCCTAAGGAAAGAAGAGACAATCGTGCATTCTTGATTATTCCATACTTATTCTATAATCATGTTCTGACTTTGGCATCGGAGGTGTTGTGGCAGGCACCACACCGATGATCGTTTACACCAGAAGGAGTTTCCTTGATCATACAGGTATCAGAGCTGGAGGTCGAATCCCCCTGAGTCTTCATCACTTGACTGACGAAGTTACGCTTCATCAGTTTGGCGCTGTTTGTGGGGACGTTCTGTAGTGAGATTCGACCAAGTAGTTGCTAACAGCCTTTATGGAGTCCAATCAAGATTCTGCAGCCCTGGCGCAACAAATTCAGGCGCTAGCGGCCACCGTAGAAGAACTAACCAGACAAAACCAAGAAATGAACCTACGGTTACAGCAGGAAGAGAGCCAATCTAAGGGCAGCCCAGAAGACGAGGGGGACAGTCGGAGAAGAAGTGACCAGACAAGACCCCTTTCTCTGGAGGATCGGAATCTCGACCTCCTTCGAGAAATGAGGAAGGAGATGGACGAATTGAAGAGCGCCATCAAAGAGAAGACACAACGAAGTGTGGACAGGCTGGTCAGAGCAACCGATTCACCCTTCACCGCGGCAGTCCTGGAATGTCCAGTACTGTTAAAATTCCGGTTGCCCCAGCTGGAGCCGTTCAACGTGCTTAAAGACCCTCAAGACCACCTTAACACATTCAAGACGACATTAGGCCTTCAGCAGCCACCGGACGAGATTCTGTGTCGCTCCTTTCCCACCACCCTCAAAGGCGCTGCAAGAGAATGGTTCATTAAGTTGTCAAAGTCATCAGTGGATAACTTTGAGCAGTTGAGCAATGCCTTCCTACGACACTTCATTGGAGGACAGCGTCCTAAGAGGCCAGCAGACCACTTACTCACCATTAGGCAGGGAGAAAGGGAGACCTTGAGGTCATACGTGAAGCGCTTCACTCGAGAAACCCTGGAGGTAGATGAAGCCGACGACAAAGTGTAGCTGACGACCTTCAAAGCAGGACTAAGATCCAGGGACCTCGTGGCCTCACTTGCGAAGAATCCCCCAAAGACAATGGCAGAGATGCTCATCAAAGCACATAAGTACATGAATGCTGAGGATGCAGTAGCAGCCATAAGAGTCATAGAAAAGCTAGGAGACAAAGGAAGGAAGGAAGACGAGCGCAGGGGACAGAAGAGAGACCGCCTAGACCATCGGCTCACTGACGTAAATAGAAGGAAGGACGATAAAGGAACACGGTCGGTAAAATTCACCCCCCTTGTTATGCCAATTGACAAAATCTTAATGCAGATTAAGGATGAGCACTACCTCAAGTGGCCGAGGCCACTGCACTCGTCACCCCACATCAGCGATAAGAACAAGTATTGCTGTTTCCACAAGGATCATGGCTATTACACGGAAGATTGTCGGGACTTGAAAGAGCAGATAGAAGAACTGATACAGAAAGGGAAGCTACTGAAATATGTAAAGAAGGGAGAGTACAGTAGCTTCAAAAGGGGCAACAAGAGTCAGAGCGAACTTACTCCCGGGAGTGACGATCATCCCCGTCAACCCCCGCAGGATGTCATTGGGGAGATAAAGACGATTTCGGGAGGTCCTCTGATTGGAGGGCCTTCAGATCCCTCAAAAAGGCTACCCAGCGGCAGGTGAATAGCGTTCACATGATACCCTCGTTCAAATAGAGACGGATGGACCAAGATATGTCCTTCAATGAAGCCGATGCCAAGGGAGTGAGACAGCCCCACAATGACCCGTTGGTCATAATGTTGAATATAAAAGGATTCAACACCAAAAGAATTCTCGTGGACAATGGAAGCTCGGCAGATATTATCTACTTTCCCACCTTCCAGCAATTGAAGCTAGACGAAAAGAGGCTGCGACCATTTGAATCTCCCCTCATCAACTTCAGTGGAGATAGGGTATACCCGAAGGGCATAATAACATTAACCGTAACCGTG
This sequence comes from Quercus parvula, assembly GCA_030820535.1. Classification (NCBI taxonomy): domain Eukaryota; kingdom Viridiplantae; phylum Streptophyta; class Magnoliopsida; order Fagales; family Fagaceae; genus Quercus; species Quercus parvula. Next base: position 59,494,094 of record JAUAME010000003.1, on the reverse strand, counting down.
GGAACACACCCGAGGCAGTTAACTCGTCAGTTAGACTTCCTTGTGGTAGACTGCCCTTCATCCTACAATGTAATTATTGGGAGACCCACACTCAACAGATGGAAGGCGGCCACATCTACCTATTGCCTGAAGGTAAAGTTTCCAACAAATAGTGGAGTCGGTAAGGTGAAGGGAGATCAAGTGTTGGCTAGAGAATGCTATCAAGCCGTCTTAGCTGCAAAGGAGAACCATACGTGGGTGATCGAAGAGAAAGAGGTGAACGAAATGGAAGCCCTGGAAACAGTGATACTGGCTAAAGACGAGATTGCCAAGACGACGAGGATAGGAACAACACTAAGCCCCGAGATGAGAGCTAGACTTGTCCAGTTCCTTCAGGAGAACCTGGACGTCTTCGCATGGAGCCACAAAGACATGCCAGGCATACCTACAGAAGTCATTCAGCACAAGTTGAACGTGAATCCTGAAAGAAAGCCCGTGCAGCAGAGACGGATAGCTTTCTCCCCAGAATGAGACCAGGTGGTTAGGGACGAAGTTGCCAGACTACTGACTGCGGGATTCATCTGAGAGGTATACTACCCTGACTGGCTCGCAAACGTCGTCTTGGTGAAGAAGGCAAACGGGAAGTGGAGAATGTGTGTGGATTTCACGGACCTAAACAAAGCTTACCCGGAAGACAGTTTCCCTCTACCAAGGATAGATCAGCTTGTGGATTCTACAGCCGGCCATAAGCTGCTGACCTTCATGGACGCTTTCTCAGGATACAACCAGATAAAAATGGCTGAAGAAGACCAGGAGAAAACTGTATTCATCACGAGTCAAAGGCTCTATTGCTATAAAGTAATGCCTTTTGGATTAAAAAACGCAGGGGCTACCTATCAGAGACTAGTAAACAAGATGTTCAACAAGGATAGATCAGCTTGTGGATTCTACAGTCAGCCATAAGCTGCTGACCTTCATGGACGCTTTCTCAGGATACAACCAAATAAAAATGGTTGAAGAAGACCAGGAGAAAACTGCATTCATCACGAGTCAAGGGCTCTATTGCTATAAAGTAATGCCTTTTGGATTAAAAAACGCAGGGGCTACCTATCAGAGACTAGTAAACAAGATGTTCAACAAGCAGATTTGCAGAAATATGGAAGTATACGTGGATGATATGCTCGTCAAGAGCAGGGAAAAGCTCGCCTATTTGGACGACCTCAAAGAAACGTTTGTCACCCTCAAACAATATCAGATGAAGCTGAACCCTGGTAAGTGTGTCTTTGGGGTAGCTTCAGGAAAGTTTTTGGGATTCATGGTGTCCCAGAGGGGAATCGAAGCAAACCCAGAGAAAGTTCAAGCCATCATCAATATGGCTTCGCCCAAGACTGTCAAAGAAGTCCAGAAGCTCACAGGGAGGATTGCAGCTAGTAATAGGTTCGTCTCTAGAGTGACGGATAAATGCCTGCCTTTCTTTAAGACATTAAAGCAGGAATTCGTGTGGACAGACGAATGTGAAGCAGCATTCCAGGAACTAAAAAGGTACTTGAGCAATCCGCCCCTCCTGAGCCCGTCCAAAGAAAGGGAAAGTCTACAGCTGTACTTGGCCGTGTCAGCTACGGCAGTAAGTGCAGCCCTGATTCGGGAAGAAGACAAGAAACAGCTCCTTATTTATTACGTCAGCCAAGCTTTTCAAGGGGCAAAATTCGGTTACCCAAGAATCAAAAATATCGCGTTCGCCTTGATCGTGGCCTCACGCAAATTAAGGCAATATTTCCAAGCAAGTCTTATCCTGGTGATGACGGACCAACCCATCAGAAAATCCATGAACAAACTCGAAGTGGCAGGAAGAATGGTCCAATGGGCCATCGAACTCAGCCAATTCGACATCGAATACCATCCTAGAACGGCCATCAAGGCACAAGCGTTGGTAGACTTCATCTCTGAATTCACTCTCCCGGACGAGGAAAACCCGAATCCTAAAGCTGAACGGTGGACAATTCAGACAGATGGTTCGTCAGCACAAGGAGGGGGCGGAGTAGGGGTCGTCATCACCGCTCCTGACAGGGAAAAGCTTAAATATGGAGTTCAACTGAAATTCCCGGCTACAAACAATGAAGCCGAATACGAAGGTATACTGACAGGGCTGAGGCTTGGAAGGGCGCTTGGAATCAAGCACCTGTTAGTTCAAAATGACTCACAACTGGTAATTGGACAAATTAAGGGAGATTATGAAGCGAAGGAAGAAAGAATGCAGAAGTACCTCAAGTTGACGAAACATCTGACTCAAGAGTTTGAAGAGGTGGAGTTTGAACAAGTTCCTAGAAGCCAGAATACGGCGGTAGACGAAATCTCAAAGCTAGCATCGTCAGAATATGGATGGATGGACGAGGGTTTAGCAATGGAAATCCAGAAACACCCCAGCATTGAAGAAGTCCCAACATTCATTATCCAGAACAGGAGCAGCTGGATGACACCAATCGTATCGTTCCTCCAGGATGGATACCTCCCGCAAGACCCAGACGAGGCCAGAAAGATAAAAAATAGGGCAGCCAGGTTCACTATCCTTAATGACGTCCTATACAAAAGAGGTTTCTCTATGCCATATCTGAAGTGTGTCGATGATGACAAAGCCAAGTATATTTTGGAAGAAATTCATGAAGGAATTTGTGGAGACCATGCTGGCCCCAGATCCCTTGTAAGCAAGGCTATAAGGACAGGTTATTTCTAGCCAACTATGCAGGTGGACGCATTGGAGCTCGTCAAGAAGTGTGAGAAGTGCCAACGATTCGGGAACGTCCAGAGACTGCCAGCAGAAAGGATGACAACGATAACCTCCCCGTGGCCGTTTGCACAATGAGGGATCGACATCGTCGGTTCACTACCCTTAGGTAAAGGACAGGTAAAATTTCTACTAGTTGCTATTGATTACTTCACCAAATGGGTAGAGGCAGAAGCACTAGTAACAATCATGGAAGCGAGGATCCAGAATTTTGTCTAGAAGAATATAATTTGCAGGTTCGGGATTCCACTGACGATTATATCAGATAATGGACGACAGTTCGACAGCCAGGGCTTCAAGGACTTCTGCTCGGGTCTGGGTATTAAGAACCAATACTCGTCACCAGGGCACCCGTAAGCAAATGGACAGACGAAAGTGATGAACCAGACACTACTCAGGATTATCAAGACTAAGCTGGATGAGGCAAAGGGTGCCTGGCCAGATGAATTGCCTAACATCCTTTGGGCGTACAGGACTACGGCGAGGACACCAACAGGAGAAACGCCCTTCAGGCTGACTTATGGAACTGAAGCAGTGATCCCTGTCGAAGTAGGAGTGGCCAGCACCAGACGAACAACTTTCAGTAAAGAGGAAAATGACGACAAGCTGCGGGTTAACTTGGACTGTCTGGACGAAGTGAGAGACAAGGCTTCATGCAGAATGACAGAATACCAACGGAAGATGGCTGAATACTACAATAAGAGAGTGAAACTAAGGCAGCTTGACATAAGGGACCTCGTTTTGCGCAAAGTCACCACGGCAACAAGAGATCCCACCCAAGGAAAGTTGGGGTCCACTTGGCAATAATCATACCGAGTCATCCATTACTCCCGACGAGGCAGTTATCACCTGGACACTTTAGACGGACGAAGGCTCCCTCGTCCATGGAACATTGAGCACTTGAAGAAATATCACCAGTAAATGTATTAGATGAATCTATTTAATCTGAAAGTTAATAAATGAGTTGTTCTTCTGATGTCTTCCTAACAGATCTAGCTACCAGCAAAAATACTAAGTAACAAGATTCCGCCTCGACGGATGTATGTTACTGACGAGGCCAAACACTTGACAAAATCCGTCCAACAGGGTGTAAGTCAAATAAAAATACTAAGTAACAAGATTCCTCCTTGACAGATGTATGTTACTGACGAGGCCAAACACTTGACAAAATCCCTCCAACAGGGTGTAAGTCAAATAAAAATACTAAGTAACAAGATTCCGCCTCGACGGATGTATGCTACTGACGAGCCAAAATACTTGACAAAATCCCTCCAACAGGGTGTGAGTCAAATAAAAATACTAAGTAACAAAATTCCGCCTCGACGGATGAATGTTACTGACGAGCCCAAACACTTGGCAAAATCCCTCCAACAGGGCATTAGTTAAACAAGATTACTAAAATTACCAGTTTCTCATCATGACGAATGTATATTACCAACGAAGGAGAACAACTGGCAAAAAAAAAAAAGGGGAGCAACGCGCAGGCATTTGGCAAAGCAAGCATATCACTGATAAAGAAAAGATGTCGCAAAGCATTCGGTAAGCAAAAGCAAAGGCGAATAACTTAAAACATTACATTCACATCAAAAAGCCCGTTAAACATAGGGCAACATACATTGTTTTCAAAACAGATTAAATTGTTCCGAAATTAGATCTACAAAAAAAAAAAAAAAAAAAAACGAATTTCTTCACAAGGGTCAGGCTCAGAGGTCGGCAGCGGCGTCATCACCAGCGACGGCGGCAAAAGCGTCTTGGGCGTTTGTCTGATCATCAGCAGGTTCTTCAGGAGCAGAGGACTGGGTAGCCTCGTCAGCCACCATCTCCTGATCCAATACCTCCAGGTCTAGGCTTTGCAAGTCAACACCGGAAGGGTGCTTGACGAGATAACGCCTTAGCAGCTCGAAGCCTTTAAAGTACCAGCTGAAGAGCACGGTGTTGTACTCGTCAGTCTGTTGAAATCCTTCAATGGACCTGGCCACGATGGTCTTGAGCTTGTCCTTGGCCACCAGAAGCTGCTCATCCTTCTCCAGTGTTAGTTAACGCTCTGCCCGGAGGTCGTCAGCCAAAGTCTTCAAGCTCTCCTTCAAGGTATTGACCTCGTGCATAGACTTAATAAGCTTCTTCTTCAGCGTCGAGTTCTCCGCTTCCAAGACCTTCATCCTAGACGCCAGCAACGCCACCTTAGCCTCATGAGTAAGATACTTAGAAGCAATATGCAAGCTCTAGCCTAACACCTGAGAAGGAGTGTGAAGTCGTCAGTACATGAACAAGGAAGAACACTAGAAAGTACACACAAGTGAATTACCTGGACGAGCTTATGGACTTGTTGGTTTGTGACCACATTGAATGGCACGCCGTTAAGGGCCTTCAAGTCCTCAGCCTTCATGACCCCATCCGCTCGGTCCATAGCCAGGCCCTCGTCACTCCACACGGTGGACGAATGAGAATCAGCTTTCTCCCTCTCCCTGCCTGACACGGGCAACCTTTTCGAGGAAGGAGTTAGGATCTCTTTAACCGAGGTAGCAGGAGAGGCTGTCCTCATTGTCTCAACAACGGAGACGATGGGAGTGGCAGATGTGATTGGAGTCACTGAAGGACCCTTCCCCGTCACACGGACTCCTTTTTTTCCCTATGCGGGATAAAGGCTCGTCCTTCTTGGACCTCATCTTCGCGTACATGTCCTTGTTAAATTTAGTCGTCATCTCTGCAAGAATAGAATACTTAAAAAAAAAAAAAAAAAAGGGCACAGAAAAGCAAAACTGATACTGACGACCTCGCGCCTGACGAGGTTAACACTTACTCTTTTTTTCTTCAATACTAAGTGCGCGCAAGACGTAAGAGGACGGATCAAGCCCAAGGTTGTAAAAAGCTAGAGTTCGCAGGTCTACCAGGTCGTCCCAGTTCTCGATCGTCGGGGCGTACTCTATGGCCTTTTCAATGCGCTCGATATACTTGCTCTTAAGCTTGGGTCGTCTCTTCACTGCACAAAACAAAAGATAAGAGTCAGCGACGAACACAACAGACAAGAAGAAAACTAGAACAGGAAGGAATACTGACGCACCTAAAGTCGGGGTCCCCCACCGACGAAGCAACCTCGGGACATCACCCCATTCCCTGCTGGAGGAAGTCTCGAAGTCGTCCCCAGACACAAAGAAAAACCTCGATTTCAAATACCTAAAGGATGACGGTAAACCCTTGACGATCCTAGTTTTCCTCTCCCAAGGCACTAACTCATAATACCCATACTCCTTGGATTCCTTCAAACGATACATATGGACGAACTCGCCCACCTTAATCATATCCTCGACAGCAGCCAACCATACCTCCATACAGTTGACCACTATCCTCCACGAGTTGGGCATAAGCTATCCCGGAGCAATGCCAAAATGGTCCAGTAGCCCCATGATGAAGGGATGGACGGGGAACCTAAGGCCACAACTAAAGGCCGCCTCATAAAAACATATCTCTCCAGGGAAAAAGTGGCACACTCTGTCCTCGTCACTAGGCCGACGAACACGAACCCTCGCTGGGAATTGAAACCTATCTTTAAACCTAGCTACAGTTTCAGCGTCTAGCCCACACACCTTCTTGAGGGCATAAAAAGCCCTAACTTCTCGAGGAGTAGAAATTGCAGTATCTCCTTCTACGGGCTCGCCACTGGACGACAACCCAGTGTCGAGTTCACTAGACCTAACCTCAGACATAATCCCTCTCTCTCTTACCAAGCCCTCAAACCAATCAGGAGACTGATGAAGCAAAGGGCACAACTCCGTCAGCACCACGCCTAAACTATTCCCCTCAAAAACAAAGTTCTCAACGTGCGGGAAAACACCTAGCGACCCCCCCAAACGCGCAAAAAGAAAAGAGATAGAGGGGCAAGCTATCCTAACTTCAGAACTACCCACCATGAACACCCAGAAAAAACGCAATAAGTAACGAAACAGGCACTATAAACCCAAAAACAAACTGAAAAACAACAACAATTGCAAAAAAAGAGAGAAAGGAAAAACAGAGAAATCAGAAACTCATAATAGGTGACAAAGAAAAGGAAAAAGAAAAGGAAAAGAAAAACATACCTCAGAAAAATTGCAGCATAAATTGGAAGCAGAAATCGCCGAAGTGGGGTCAGAGTAATCGCAAAAGTAGGTGGAGGAGAAGAAGCACAGAGCAATAAAATGGGGAAAATGAAAGGGGAAGGAAGTTAAAAAAAAAAAAAAATTAAAGCACAAACAATTAAGGAGCAGCGGGAAACCCAAGGGTTGTGCAAAAAGACCCACCAATCAGCACACGCCATGTGGCAGGAACACACGTAGCGTCGCCACTACGCATTAAATGCAACGCGAAATCCCAAGGGTCATTAACAGACAGAAAACCTTTCATCTTCTATGGTCATCATGACACGTCACGACGACCACATAATCTAGGGGCACCTGACGGGATTGACGAATCTATCCACAGACGAAGGTAAAGAGTAGTGACGAGAGCAGCATCCAGGGAAAGAGTTCATCCAGTGCCTACATTACTGACGAGGACAGCTGGACCATTCAATACCACCAATAACACCCCAAACGGTTTCAAAACCAAATATGCAGACCGTTGGAGGCACATTGAAGCCTCTTCAATGTACCAAGAGGCGTTACCCAAAGGGGACATTTACATCACAATGGCTAGAACCCAGGGCAAGATATATAAAGCTCCCCTCACTGCCATGAAAAGGTACGCAAGATAGAACCCCTAAGGAAAGAAGAGACAATTGTGCATTCTTGATTATTCCATACTTATTCCATAATCTTGTTCTGACTTTGGCATCGGAGGTGTTGTGGCAGGCACCACACCGGTGATTGTTTACACCAGAAGGAGTTTCCTTGATCATACAGGTATCAGAGCCGAAGGTCGAATCCCCCTGAGTCTTCATCACTCGACTGACGAGAAGTTACGCTTCATCATATATAAATTTTATTTGTTTGGTTAATAAAAAAAATGATATGATGAGAAATAGTTGGTTGAAATTTACCGTAATACACTTGTTATATAAGAATTTTTTTTTTCTTTTCTTTAAGGAACAACTTGTTATATAAGAAGTAATTGTTTCCATTATAATATTATAAATAATAATATTATCAATTAACTTAGTAAAAATGAGGTCAAATAGTGGCAAAACTCTCTTGTATGCTAGTAGTACCTATAGAATTACCAAAAAATGCCCAAGTGACAATATACCATAGGATGTAGGGTGATGATTACACATATGAGCCCAATTTTTCTGTTAAAAAAAGTAAAAATGGTATCTTTTAAAAGTCAATACATCACACTTATTATATAAAGCATAAATTTGGCATAAAGTACTAATTAATGCCAAATTTTTGGCATTTGGCACACCAAATACTAAAAAACCTCTCACATCAAATGTTCTAAATACTAAAAGTTTTAGCATTGATGAACAATGCAATTCTAATTATGTGATAAGTTTGATAATCATGATAATCTCCTTAAGAGGATGAGAAAATTAAAAATTAAAAATTTTAGTGGCACTAAGAGAAATTAGGAAAATATAATGCATAATAATAATTGTTAGAAGAATATAGACCACTTCAAAAAATAATAATATCAATCAAAAATACCAAACTAATAAAATTATATTATTGTAAAAAAAGAGAGATAGGAATTACTTTTAGAAATTGTTTAAATTTTAGGAAAAAAAATTGTCTACAATAATAAAACTTTAACACAAGATATTTATAGGCAAAGTAACCCTAGGCTAAACTTATTGTAACTATATAGTAGGAAAATTACTTGTTCCGCTTACAACAAACTTGAGCCCTACTATGCCTAGCATCCTTACTCAAACTCTAGAAGGGAAAATCTAAAGCAAATTTGAGTTTGGAGAGACGTATGCAAAACAAACTAGTAGCAAGCGACTGTGAGAAAAAATAGACAAGCTAGCCATAGGAAGAGATAGGTTGAAGTTGAAGAAGTCAATGAAAGAGCTCACGAATTGTTGTTCCACCATTGCATATTGCTTCTTACTAGGTAATGCATTTATTTCACTACAACAAAATGTATTTTCAGTGACGAAAAAATTCGTCACTAAAAGTCCAGTTTTTCGTCACTAAGAACCTTTAGTGACGAAATTGGAGTTTTAGTGACGAAATGGGTTTCGTCACTGTAGCCCCATCACTAAAAGTCCTGGTGATTTAAAAAAAAATTTCGTCACTAAAAGTCCGATTTGATTTAAAAAAAAAAAAAACTTTTAGTGACGAAAACATTTCGTCACTAAATGTTTTCCTCACTAAAAATACAATTTAGTGACAAAAATATTTCGTCACTGAAAACACTTTAGTTTACTAAATCATATTTAGTGACGAATAATTTCGTCACTAAAACTATGTTCGGGTACATATAGTGACGAAAAAATTCGTCACTAAAACTATTTTTAAGAAAATCCAGGCACATATAGTGACGAAAATTTTCATTACTAAAACTTATTTTCTGTTTTTATTTTTTTCTTGGCTTTGATATTAACCTGTAACCTGTCATTACATTATTAAAACCTTACATTTGAATAACACATTTATTTCAACAACACATTTATAAAAAAAGATCCATACATTCCACAAGTAAAGAATAAAACAAGTATCCAATTCAAACTCCTTTTATACAATAATTGTTTGCAATACATACAGTAACTCTACCTAAACCCTATTTTAGAACTAATGGAAGATGTCCTCATATGTCTTCAAGTAATGCCAAAAGTAAATCTCCTAAAAGCCACCAATAAGAAATCTGCACAAATATAAAAACAATACTACATTAAAATTGTAAAGTAAAAACATTAACTATGTTATAAGAAACATTTCTAACAATGCATTAAAAGTAGCTACACCAATGAATTAAAATCACAACTCCTAATGTATATATTTTCGCTATCACCTTCAAAAAAAACGGGTACTAATTATTTATCTTTTTGATAACTCTATAAACTTCCTTCGGAGAGGCTCACTATTGTGATTGTCATCTCTTTTCTTCTTTTCTGTAAAATGCATGCTCTTTAAGTTAACCATGTTCAACAAAAATAAAAGTCCACCAATTCAACATTAATTTTACACACTGAATAAAGCACAACTCAACAACACCATCTCAATAGCTCCAACTACAAAAAAACTAATAGATGAGGATGGAGGGTCTAAATCTTAAGGCCCAGTGGACTATGGATCTTGGCAGGCCAAGGCCCACTAGTATGAAAGAATAAGCCAACTACAAAGTCCAAATTTTGGCCCACAAGATTGGGGCAGTAAACAAGCCTATAGTGTAGTTTTCCTATAGTGTAGTTGAGGATGGATATTTTAACTAATATATATATATATACACAGCAAAAGCATTGGTTCTCAGCCTTCCATTGAAAAACAAGATATAGCTATTTAAAAAAAAAAAAAAAAGGGAAGTATAAATTTCATTAAAAAAATAAACAGTTACTGCAAAAGCTTTAATTTAATAAACCCAAACCGAATAAACCCACCATTTGGATGCTGAGGTTTAATAAGGGATAATAATAAAAAGTTAAAAAAGTATTATTCCATTATCAAAATTCTCCTTTCTTTCACTGCCCTACATATGATCACAACAAAACAATTAACCAAAGAGAACACAAACCAAATAATTTTCTCCCTCCAAAAAAAGACAGCCAAACTGCCAAAGTAACTATGTGAAAAGTTAGTTAATAGTACATTTTAATCCTGCCACGTGACAAAACAATACAACAAAAATAATAATAACAAAGTCTTATTTTTTTTTTCAATTAAAAAAAAATAGAAACTCTCCCTCATTTTGTAATCAGAGATTATCAATCCAAGAGTGAGATAGAAGTCAGAACCAAATTGAAAGTGACATGGAATTTAGAGAAAAAAAAGGATAACATTAGAAGAAGAAGTTGACTATAAAATTATTCGGTCAAATCACATTATAATAAGTTGACTAGAAAATTATCCTAGGATTTGGCAAATGCCAGAAAAGAGACTTAAGGGACTTGGCAATAACAAAGTAGTAATCAACTAATCATGACCCATGGACATGACACAATTAGATAGAGGCTAGAGCCATATGTGTCATGGAAAGTGTTAAGAATTACAGTTACAAGTGAAGCCCGACCACTCAGATAACTCTGGCCATTAATAAAGACACAAGCCAAACAGTAAACAAGGATGATATATCCAAGTGGCACCCCACCACGACTAATGAAGTATTATGATGTCTAGCACCCATTATGTTGGAGTAAGTTCTTTACAACCGCTTTATTAACTAATGAATCACCTAGCTAATTCTAAAGGATGCAAATGGTAAGCAAACTTTCAGTGCAAAGAAATAGGAATAACAGTATATAAATATTTACATTTTAAAAACCCACTTCCCCAAGTCAGCAATACATTCACAAAGTTCAGAAAGATAGCCACATGGACTTCTTTAGAGGTTTGGTCACCAGTTTTACATATATCTACATAGCTACACTATCAAAAAGCAAGAACCTCTATAACTTGAACAGAGTATTACTAGCCTACTAACTGAAATGAGAGACATAGACAAGCCACAGATAAATTATTCCATAGAAAACAACTATGGAATAAAACCACAATTACAGAGGCAAAAGAAAACAACTACATAGAAAGGGTCCACACAAAGGCCATAGCCATTACACAACCATGATTCCGCTAGTATCACCCAAGCATCCTCCAATAAAACCACACCGCCTTGAAACTTTTCACTAGCAACCAGGACCAATAATTTGTCTCCACCAACCATGAGCATCTTTCAACTCCGACAACAAACCTGTGCAAATCCATGCCCACAAACACCACATAACTAAAGCCCCATGGCCTTAATGCCCAAACCACCGCTAACCACCTTAGGAAAAAACTATATTCCAATACACCCATCACCAATCCAACCACTATCATAGGTTGGTGCCCAAACAACAAAGGCATAACCAAAAAAATATTATAGATAAATTAATCAACTAAGGGACTAATTTTGTTGTGTAAGTTAATTCTGTTCTTTTGGATTTTCTAAGATACCAAACAGAGCATAATAGCAAAGATATTAAAAACAAAACCAAAAAAAAATAATAATAATAAAAAAATTAAAAGAAGGAAATAATTTTGGTGTAATTACTGTTCTTTTGCAATTTCTAAGGAACCAAACAGAGCAAAACGGCAAATATATAAATACCAAAATCACCAAAACCAAAAAAGAAAGGTAAAAAAGCCAAAATCAGAGATGAATTAGAAACCCTAGAAGAAGAAGAAGAAGAAGGATATCTCTCTGTCTGTGAATGTTGGTGGAGACAAAGATACACATAAGTTAGATTTCTCTTGGGTTAATAAGCAAAAAAATCAAAACCAAAAAAAATTGAAAAAATTGAGAGAGAGAGAGAGAGAGAGAGAGAGAGAGAGAGAGAGAGAGGACCTGAGGGAAGGAAGGCGAACGGTCGCCGGGAGGAAATTGAGCTTTTGGTAACGAATAGTCATCGGTTCAAAGGAAGGCGAACGGTCGCCGGGAAGGCGAAGGGTCGTCGGTTCAAAGGTATGCGAAGGGTCGTCGGGAAGTCAAATGGTCGCCGATTCAAAGGAATGCGAAGGGTCACCGGGAAGTCGAATGGTCGCCGATTCAAAGGAAGGCGAAGGGTTGCCGGTTCAAAGGAATGCGAAGGGTCGCCGGTTCGAAGGAATGCGAAGGGTCGCCGTTGAGCTTAATCGGCGACGGTTGGCTCTTAATGGAGCTTCATCGGCGACGGTGGGAGCTCAATGGCGACGGTGGGAGCTTAATTGCGACGATGGGAGCTCAACGGCGACGGTGAGGTTGTTTTTTTTTTTTTTTGACCGAAATATGGCACAAGTGCTTTGAAGAGAGTTTCAACAAGTGCTCTGTTGAAAAAAAAAACTCTAAAAACTTTTGGTGCATGTGCTGGGTATTGAAATTGGGCTTTGAAGTCTTTAGTGACGAATTCCAGTTTCGTCACTAAAAACATATAAGTGCACAACTATTATTATTTTTAGTGACGAATATTTTTCGTCACTAATTCTTCCTTATAGTGACGAAAGGATTTTTGTCACTAATACTATCTATAGTAATACCTACAGTGACGAAATATTTCGTCACTAAAACTTTCAACTTTTAGTGACGAAATATTTCGTCACTATAGATTAATTAAATTCGCGCCAAAGTTTCCCTCTACTGGCACCCATTTTTCATATCACAATAGTGATGAAATTTATTTTTCTTCACTAAATGTTATAAATTTTTTCATTATTAGTGACGAAATTCATATTTCGTCACTAAAGCGGTATTTTTAGTGACGAAAAATATTTCCTCACTAATTTTCGTCACTAAAAATACATTTTGTTGTAGTGTTTGTTGTGCCCTATAGAGAGTAGCATCATGAAAAAGGCTCGCCATCTAGAGAGTGAAGCCTTTCATTAGTGCCCAAAGCCGTGTTAACAAATTTGTAACCAATGAGATCGATACGAGAGATGAGAACATAGACATACTTTTGTTTGAGAGAGATAGTAGTCCTCATTAGAAGAAAGTAGTTGAAAGTGTTGTAAAATAGTAGAAGCTCAAAAAATCATTAAGATTGATAGTGAAAATATGTTAGGCTTAAGAAAGATCTCCAAACAAGCAATAGGAAAGAAAAAAATTAATCCAAAAAAAATAGACACAAAACACCAAGATTTACATGGTTCGTCAATAGCCTACATCCACAGGTGACGATGAACAAATTTCACTATATCAAATTTGGGATAATACAAATTGGTATAGAGCATGGTTTTAAGACCTGGATTGTTCAAAGAATTGGAGAACGGAGAGGTTTAAAGTTTTTAAGGTTGAATCGAGGTTCAACCGAAGTCAAACTGTGATGATGTCAAAATTAATTTAATATTAATTAAAATACAAATAAATGTATTAAATGTGTAAAATATGGAAATTTACCCTTAAAAAAAATATTAAGCAATTAAAACAACTTTCAAATGAATTTTTGTTATTTTGGTAAATTGAATAGAAAATAATAAATATAAAAAAGCTTAAAAAAATTGTGTTTATTAATCTTTCAAATAAAAAATGCATTTTAATTTAAAATACAATCATTTTTAACATAAATTTACGTTTTTCATATTCATATTTATTGACGTGAAAGAATAATTCTTGAACCAAAAAAAAAAAAAAATTAGAGAATACTATTAAGTAAATAGTGATAAAATTAAATCCAAAACTATTAATCTTGTAAAATTAAAATAAATAAAATATAAATTTCAAGAAGGACACAACGAAGCCAACTAGTTCAGTGGTTAGTGTGTTGGACAAAGGTCCAAAACTCCTAGGAGGTCGCAGGTTCGCACAAACCAAAGAGAGAGCCACAAAGCAAGTCCAAAAGTTGCAATGCACTAAGAGAGAGCATATCACTAAACCGCAGAACCAAAACCAAGCAGCAACAAAGAGCCTTTTTCTCACACACACTCTCTCTCTTTCTCTCTAATTTTCGAAGCAGCATTATGCTTATATAGGAGACTTGAGTAGGATAGAGTATTCAAAACCAATAAGGACTAGACTTTTTTTCCACACACAAAAAGAGAATCACTCCTATTCCAAGAGGAATTCCAAATCAAGTAGTAGACAAGAATTCTAATAGAGTTTGATAACTTCAAACAACAGTAACCCAAAAGGAATAAGATTCCTTTCTTATCCAAATCCAACAAGGAGTCGAACTCCTAATTCAAGCCATATTCTACAAATCTCCACCTTGGCTTGAATTCCATCAAGCCTCACAAACGAAATTTGCAAACCACCAATTGTAAATCCTTAACAAGTCTCTACCTTGACAAGACATCTCCCAAACCATAAATGCAAAGCGCTCAATAAATTATAGTTTTCAACAAACAAAGTGCAAATTATTCAAAATTACTTCCAAATATGCCAATAGATGCCAAATGCACCTAAAGATGATGCCAAATCCAAATAAAAGTCCAAAACAAAGTGCATATCACCACAAATGCAACTTCTCTGTTGCCACCATCAAAGCCCTTACAGGCTAATTTAAATTGCAAATACTGAACAAGTCCAAGCAACACTTGAACTTGTGCAAAGGCTTAATCACCATGTCACCACCAAAAGTAACATCATGATTCCTACCTCCAAAAGAAGCAACCTCAATAGACTCCCATACATTAGTGTGTACATAATCAAGCAAACCCTTAGTATGATGAACTATTGTACCAAACTTGAGCTTAGTTTGCTTCTCCAAAGAACAAGGCTCACAAACTTCAAATTTGCAGTTCTTGGCACTCTCAAACAAAATATTATTATTGGCAAGCTCCAAATGTCTAATAGTGTCTCCAAATATCTAATAGTGTTTGAAATAACCTTCCCAATCGTTACTCCACCTACAACAGCACTCATTTTAGGGATATACATGTTCCTACAATGTGTGGCCATCATTGCTACCAAAGCACCATGTTGTACCTTCAAAGTTCCATTCTCCATTGGATTCTAATAAACCAACTAAGATAAGATTCCTTTTCAATTCAGGTACATATTGAATCTCATTCAAAAAATGAATTGTTCCATCATGCAATTTCAGCTTGATTTTACCTTTCCCTAAAATCTCACAGGTTTGATCATTACCCATGATGACTAAACCAATTTCTGACTCTTCTATGTTGCAAAACCATTTCTTTTTCGGACACATATGGAAGGTGCAAGCTAAATCCAAAGCCCACTCATTTGAATGGAAAACAAATGATGAACTAATTAATGCAATATCAGAATCCTCATCACAATTGATAGGACAAAAATGTATTGACCCCTTTGGTAAATTAATCAATTAATTATCAAAATGAATTAATTCGATTCAATTATATGCAATAAGTGTGGTAGCACAAACAAATCACCAACTAAGTTAAATGCAGCGAAAAATAAATTTGACACAGATAATTTGTTTACAAATGAGGAAAACCACCAAGGAAAAACCCCACCAGGGGAATTTAAGGTCATCACTCCCGAGAATCTACTATTATCAAAACAAGCGATTACAAGTAAAAGGAATCCTAATACCTAATACCAACCTACAGTTGAACCCTTACCCCAATACCCAATTGAAATTGTATTGTAGCGGCAATCTCTCTATTCAATGCACAACTCCTAGTACGTGACTAACCAATGATGCACGGATCTCAATACGTGACTAACACACTAACTCAAGAAGGATTGTTGGCTGCAAAGTTCTTCAGTTCATCAATAATGAAGATCAGGAAGATCCTTGGTCACAATACCCTTGGCGTAAAGACGCAGTAACTTCTACAGAGAAAAAGATGAACTAGGGCAAATTATGTCTCCGGTCATAATATGCATGTATTATCACTTTGCATCCCATTGCATCACTTGTGACGGCCCTTAAAATAATCTTTATATATGTCTAGGGTTGTGAGAAAAGAAACCCTATATAAATACTCAAGGATATGCATGTAATCAAATCTAGAAATTCTGATTTCATAATTCTCGACAGATACAGCTTCTATCGAGTTTCAACATTAAACCTCGATAGAAAAGATTATGTCGAGACATTTGTCGAGCTTTAATGAACATCACTTCTTCACTTGTTTCTTGGTCAGATTTGCATGGCTTTAATACTAAACTTGAACACTTGTTTCTTAAAGTACTAAATCCATCTTAGATCTACCCAATTACAAGTAAAGTGCGTTTTGTCAAAGGATTAGCAAATCACATAAATATGTCCCTAATAACAATCATGTGTTACATTTGCATTAGAATCCTTCTTGTCTTTGTTTTGCAACAAAGGATAATCTTTCTTCCAATAACCCTTTTTGTGACAACAGGCACACTCATCTTTCTCAAGTTTCTTATCATTTTGATGCCCTTAACAATCAAAGCCTTAGTCATTGTTTCTCTTTGAGCTTGCTTATCTTTCATACGATACTCATTATTAGTCAAAGCATTGGACACATCATCAAACTTAATTTCATATTTTCCATACAAAAGTGTAGTAATTAGATGATCATTAGGCAATGAATTCAATAACAAGAGAGCTTTATCCTCATTGCTAATATCAACTTCCAAATATTGCAAATCAGCAAGTATTTTATTGTAATCATTCAAGTGCTCAGACATAGAAATACCTGCATGATATTGGAAATGGAAGATCTTCTTCTTCAAGTAGAGACGATTCTCCACACTCTTGGTCATATACATGTCCTCCAATTTCTTCCAAAGCTCTTTAGCCTTTGTCTCCCTCATAACAAAATACTTTTGATTCTTGGCCAAACACAAATGAATGGTGCCACAAGCTTGTCTTTTAATCTTTACCCAATCCTTGTCTGATATCCCTTTAGGTTTGTCTTCCAAAGTAATATCCAACTCTCGTTGGACCAATACATCCATAACTTCGCATTGCCACATGCCAAAGTTATTCGTTCCATCAAATTTCTCTACTTCAAATTTGGCATTAGAAACCATCGTCCTAATCGCCAAAGGTTTTGCAGAAGACTCTGCCAAAGCTTTTCCAGAGGAATTTGCCAAAAATTTTGTAGAGGAATCATCTAACATCTTTCTTCCTAAAAATCAAATCCACGAACCAATCACAAAAATCTCTAAAGAGAACAAATCCAAACACCTAGGTAGCACCTTGGCTCTGATACCAGTTTGTTGTAAAATAGCGGAAGCTCAAAAAATTGTCAAGATTGATTGTGAAAATATGTTAGGCTTAAGAAAGATCTCCAAAAAAACAATAGGACCTAAGAAAATTAATCCAGAAGAAAATAGACAAAAAATACTAAGATTTACGTGGTTCAACAATGGCCTACATCCACAGGTGACAACGAACAAATTTCACTATATCAAATTTTGGATAATACAAATTGGTGTAGAGGCACTCTCACAAACCCAAATCCCAAATACACCCAAATAACTCTCTCTCATAAATACAAAACCAAAGTTTCACCAATACCAAATACCAAATACAAATTATATACAAACCAAAGAGGGAGCCACAAAGCAAATCCAAAAGTTGCAATGCACCAAAAGAAAGCAAATCACCAAATTGCAGAACCAAAACCAAGTGGCAACAAACCTCTCTTACTATTCCAAATTGCAACCCACAAATATCAAATAACAAAACAAAGAGAGAACCTTTTTCTCACACACACTGTCTCTCTTTCTCTCTAATTTTCTGTAGCAACACTATGCTTATATAGGAGAGTTGAGTAGGCTAGAATATCTAAAACCAAGAAAGACTAAACTTCTTTTCCACACACAAAAGGAGAATCACTCATATTCCAAGAGAAATTTCAAATCAAATAGTAGACAAGACTTCTAATAGAGCTTTATAACTTCAAACAATGGTAACCTAAAAGGAATAAAATTCCTTCCTTATCCAAATCCAACAAAGTGTCGAACTCATAATTTAAGCCATATTCTACAAAAAAGTACCAATAGGGAAAAATACCAAGAGACCCCCTAAACTTTCAAGTAGTGGACAGAACACCCCTAAACTTTTATTTTGGCCAATTTGCTCCTTGAACTATACAAGCCTACCAAATAAAGCGATCCATTAGTCTATCTGTTAAGTGACCAACGGAACTCACATGCATTTCATTTATTAAAAAAAAAAAAAAATTCCAAACCAATTGAGAGAGCCCAACAGTGGCGACACGTTTGAAGAGGAATAGGAAGAAGCACAGACTCGTCACATCATCTTCAATGCTGAGTTCACCTACCTTGGCAATATAACCATCGTCATAAATACTAGCTTCTTCATTTAAGTCAAAAGATAAGCACATTTGTGAAGACACTATATAGATGTGTTTTCAACATGTTCATCACTTCTGTCACTCTTTTCTTCATCATAAGCTTCTAACTCTTTTGTCATGGCTACTTTAAAATTATTTATATCACTTCCCAGAATTGAGTTTTTTTTTCAATTGTTCTATTGTTGAAAGAAAAGAGAGTTTCAAATGATGTAAACTTGTTTGAGGCCATAAATAGTGAGCGACAGACATGGCTTTATTGGCAAGCATAGGAAGCATCAGGAAGTTGTGGAATCGCTGGAGGTATGCACCACCATCGAATCATGTTCGACAAGTACCATCCTGGGTTTTTGGCAAAGTCTCAAAGCCCAAACCAAAGCTTCTTTATGCAACTTCTCTCTCTAAACCCACAAATTAGCCTCTCTCTCAAACACAAAGATCAGCCACCACGGCTAACTCAAGACTGCTACCACCACTGTTGGTTATGGCTCCTAAGACCAAGCCATCTCTCTTCTCTAGCTTCTCTCTAGCAATTTCTTTCTCTTCCAATTTTCTCTCTCTAGTCAATCTGTAGCCATAGCCAAAAACTCTCAAGCTCTAGCCTCTTAGAAGATAGAACTAGTCCCAAATCTAATCTCCAAATCTCAAATTCTGTTTCCTTCTCTTAAAATTAATCCATAGATTTCTCCAATCTGGGTTTTCCTCTCAAGCTCGCATATTCTCTTTCCTCTTACCCATAGATGGCAATAATGGCTGCAGATTTAAAGATGACAATAGATGGCAAAAAATATAAATGGCGGCAGAACCATAAACTCAGGCGATGCACTCTCTATACTATATCAAAACATGGTGGATTTTTTTTCTTCTTTGATTTAAATGAAATGCACGTGTGTTGTGTTCTATTAGTCACTTAACAGAAAGACTAACAAATGAATTTATTTGGCACATTTGTGTAGTTCAAGAGGAAAATTGGCCAAACTAAAAATTTAGGGGATGTTCTAGCTACTACTTCAAAGTTTAGGGGGTCTCTTGGCATTTTTCTCATACCAATATCCTTCATGTTTCAAAGCGAAAGTTGAGAAACAGTTTGAGTTTCTCATTCTTGCAAGATTAACTTCAGTAATAACTATGTTACCAACGTATATAATTGCAAGAAACTAACACCTTTATATGCAATTTGGAGTAGGGTCTCGTGTGTGTTCTGTCCAACACATTGCCATGACAAAACTGAATGTGATTTTATCTCTCATTCTATCCAAGTTTTGCTTCGCACTATCACTGGCACCATACCAACACTCCCCTGCATTTAGGTTAGTTATTGTACTTGAACATGGAGTTACTCTCCATATGAGGACATCTTGACATTTCCTAGCTTTGAGAAAGGCTTTGGTGGAAATAAGAAGATAAAAAGATGAGTGATGTCATGGAAGCCTAAAGAAAGTACACCCGATACTCTCTTTGATGAAATGGAAACTAAACTATTGGTTTCTGGTAGTAAACCTCAAATCCATGAGGGGTTTCCTTCAATCCACAAGTAGATAAAACTAAAATCTATCATAAGAAAATTTAACAAAACGTCTGTGTTTATTGATAATAGTCTGATTTGCATTTAACGGTTACAAAATATATAAATACTAAGAAAAATGTCTAAAACCCTAATTCGCATTAATTCCATGATTAGGTGACAAAATACCAAAATTTACCAAAAATGTCAAAATTGAGTCAAATATAGAATCATAAATTACTAACCTTAAGGGTCGTTCCAAAACAAACGATATCTTATTCTGACTTTTGAGCAAAAAGTTATTAAAGAAACGTATATTACTATAAACGGCAAAATTACAGTTTTCTGGGTCTAAAGAAACAAAAAGTTATTAAAGAAACATATATTACTATAAAAGGCCATTTCACTTTAGCCTACCAAATTTCATACAATTCCAACCCTGAGGCCTATGAATTCTACTAGTGCCTTTTTGCCTTGCGCATTGATTTCAAGTGTGCATGAGAGTCCAAGAAGGCTATGGCGGTCTGTTCTACATCAATGAGAGAGATCTAGACTAGTTGTATTATCACTATGCAAGGGCACATTTGATGCACGCGTCTCGTGTCATTACCATGTAGCAATTGGAGAGGTTGTTATAGTTCCTTTGGTTACATTGTTTATTTTTACTAGTCATAAATATTTGAAACAATTACCATTTTAGTGTGAAAAGGAAGATTTAAGAAAAAAAAAAAAGAGTAGAAAGATAAAAATTTAAAATTTAATAAAGTTTTTGATTCAAAGTGAACTTTCAAGTTTTAATCTTAACCCTTAAAAGTGGTATTACATAGCTATTGACTATTGCACCGAATGACATTTTGTAATCTCATTTTTACTGAGAATAAAAATGAAAAAAAAAAAATTACTATAAGGAGAGATCATTTTTTGGCTTTTGAGTTTTGACAAAGAAACAGTTCTATAGTTACGAAGTGGTGTTGCTATCAACATATCAATAATTTGCTACACTATTTCTCATAGTCTTATAAATTAATTGGTATTTTTTTTTAGTATTTTTAACTTGTTAGAATTCAAATTTTATCTCATTGTAACTATCGATTTATTATTATTAAAAAAATAGAATTTATTTAGTTGAGAATATAAAAAAGTGAAAGGATACAGAATGTTAAGAAGATACATAAAAATAAAAGTGAGAGGATAGAAAATATTTGAGTTTTCTAGGATAAGTATTTGATACATAAGATGTAAAATAATTATAAATATTTTTTGTTTGGTTAAAAAGAAAAAAAAAGTCGGTTAAAAAAAAAACCCTAGCAGCCATAGTAAACAACTAAACATCACGTCATTTTAGGCACTCTAAAACTAAAACCCAAAAGTCTAGAACATAATCTTTTGAAAATAATAATAATAATAATAATAATAAGCAACAGGTAGGGTCCCCCAAAGCACCAAAACAAATTCACTTAGATACCCAATGGCGTAGCTATGAATTTTGGCTTGGGGGGCCAAACTATGATATTCATAAATTGGTTTAGATAAATTCAAAACATATATATAAACAATTAGATTAACAAGAACTCGTTTTCTTCTTTTTTCCTTTTTTCTAATGAACATAATCTTTCTAAACTCTAATGAGTATACACATATTGTCTACTTTACTCTAAATGTGTACGGAAGATAATCCAAAAACAAAAATAATTAAATTTTTAAATATAATGGAGTCAGGAGCCTTGTAATTCAATTGATTGGATGTATAAATGAAAAGATTAAAATAGGAAAAAATAATAATAGATGATCCTTGTGTAACCTTTTTTTATTTTTTAATTTTGTTTTGGAAAGATTAAGCTATTTGTTTTTGTTTTTATTTGGGGAAGCCATTTTTTTATTATTTATTTATTTATTTTTGAGAGCAACTGAAATTTGGGGTGGTTGGAGTCAAGATCAATGAAACGGTATTACAACAAACAAGAAAATTGATTTCTATTTCTCTGGAAAACATTTTACTAAGGAAAACTAATTCATATTTATGATAGGAAGTTGGCGGAAAGTTTAGGCCGTATTTCGAGATTACGGGTGTGTGCCTACAATATAAAGAGTAGATCGAATAGAAACACCGTTATGGAAATTTCAAGTCCCTCACGAACCTGCCAAATGGCATTTCCTTTTCCTTTTCTTTTTCTTCTTGTCTTCTTCATATATATATAAAATATTGGAAATAGTTTGGTTTTAGTTTTCAATAACGAATTAATATTTGTGGCAGTCAACGTTGTTCCAAACGTGCAGTTCGTCAGGCTTACCATAATCTCTGTCAAGGTTTGTGTTTCTTTCACAATCAAAGCTTACAAATTGAAAAAAATAGTAACCTGTTTTACAAGTTGCTGAAATTTGGGTTGTATATTAGAGCAGCAGCTTAAGTAATAGTTCAAAGTAACATTGAAGAAAAGAAGTGCAAAAAGAAGAAGATAGATCAGAAGAAAGAGAAGAAAATATGTTGAAGTCTAAACTATCAGAGTTACTCATTCAATGAAATCTGTTTTTCATTTTTCTCTCTAGAATCTAATAATATACAACCAAATATCCCATTTGTAGCTTTGCTTTGTTGAATCAATGTATTTATTTTTAATATAATTTTTGCTAAATTACAAATTATAGTCCCTAATTTTTCCAAGATTCGAGTGTCTTATGATGTGCATGAAGTATATACAATAAAATACTCTCATATTTGCATTTTTAACCTCACTTTTATGCTATTTTATGGTTTATTATAAGTTGTCTATTTTGTTTTATAGGTAATAAAGGATTTAAATTCTAATGAGAATAGGTGGAAGAAAAAGAAAAAGAAAAAATGTGATCATCCTTCATGTACACATGACATCCACAAGGAAGTTGAATGCCCCAAGGTGGGTCTATGCCAATTGAGTCCTGCCAGTTTGAGAGATCCTCTCCAGGCATATGAGAAAAGAGAATCAAAGAAAGTTAAAGAAAGAAGAATAAAGGAAAGAAAAAGAGGTCCAGGCGTGAAGTTAGAAAGCAAAGGAAAAATGAATAAAAAAGAAAAGAAAAGAAAAGTGTATATATATACACACACACACAGTTGGAGTGCTTTCGTGAACAGAGATATACAGGTGGGCTTGGGCTTTCTTCTTACTCCACCGAACCACAAATAAGAGAGGCTCTAGTAGGGATGGCAATTTTGTTTATGTAAAATTGTGTAAAATAATTTGTGCAATAAATGAGCAATACTATAAATACTTTTACAATATTTTTACAAACCATTGTGAGTTCCTTTATTTGGATGGTACCCAAATCCATTAATGACAAAGAATCCTGGGCCTCCAAGGATAAAAGGTTGGACTGGGTCCAGTTCTCCGCAACCTACTGGGGTCGTTATAAGAACCAGTTTGTGCACAAGTCACATAGAGCTCCTCAAGGCAAAAATGTGATTTCCTCCTAAGTAATAAAATACCATTGTAAGTGTTTTAGTGTCGTAAAATAACTTGTTATTTTTACAAAATGAGTAAAATAATTATTCATAATGTTCATAATGAGGAAGAGGTTAAAACAGAATATTTAGGGCTTATCTTTTATTGTGTGAACATTAAAAAAGAGTTCCTTCACTTGGTTCCTCCATGATGTTGCAGTTGGTCCTCCACCAGCGGTTCCCAAGATGTGGGAAAGATGTTGCAGTGGTACCTCCACCAGCGATTACTAGGATGTTGGTTTGTGGTTTCCCGAGCATAATGTCGTGGTTCCTAGGGGTACTAGGTCTTTAGTCCATGAAACCCAAAACATTGGTTCCTTGAACCATGAGGCCTTTTAATCTGTGAATCCAAAATGCTGGTTCCCTGGACACAGGATCTTCCTCCATGTTTATTGGATTTTGTCCTTAAGAATATTTGTGTGTGTGTGTATATATATATATATATATATTCTCAAGTAATTGTTTGTTCCTTAGGTTAGCATATACATTCTAAAACACACACACACACACACACACACACATGAATGAACTTCATGAAAATGAGTCAGCGACAAGGATCTTGGTCCCAATTCTCATAGACTTAGTGCTTTGGCACAAGACTTGTGAGATTTGGAACTAAAGTCCAAGTAGCTTTGCTTGGACATTTCTTTCCAAGATAGTCAAGTGAGGAGGATTTTGTGGGAGAGAGTGATATCTGATGTGTGCATGCTTTTGTATATGTTTCTTTGGAGTCTAAGTGACACTTTAAAGGATTTCAAGAATATGGGACGAAGTCCTCTTCCTTGGCTCTCTTATTTTATTCTTTCTGTCACCCCTTTCATTTGCTGAACTTTTAGAATTCTTAGAATTATTAGTTTGAATCTTTGGAACTTTTTCCCTTTTCCCCTAAACTCTCAAATTGGCCCCTCTGTTATCCTTTGGTGTTCCTTTTATAGTGAACATGGTCTGGTACCCCAGGCGAGGACGTCCTTGGTCTGTTGGGTAAAACCATGTCCTTTGACAAGAATCTGAAAGAGTGCATTGGGCAAAGGTTTAGCCTAATTTGGAAATTATAACTCAAAAATAAGTATTTGTCTTTAGCTACAAATGGAAGATACCTTCTTGGAAATGGGTGACAGCTTTGATTGAAAATGATAGTTTTGAGGAAATTGTGGGGAGATGTCATGCACATGGAGGAACTGAGTTTTTCATTGATTCATGCATTCCAAGCAAATACATTAATCAGGGGAAAACTTTAGGATCCTCATTTCATCAGAAATCATCCCCCTACCGACCAAACCACTTCTTCCTTACTACCAACTTGGGATCCCATCTGCTTGGACCATGGGTTACAAAGATGATACTTTGTTTGCTGGATATTTAATGATTTTTGTTAAGAATCTAAACATTCACCTTGGCTTTCCCATGTGTCAGCGAAGGTCTTTTTCTCAAAGTTTTAAAAGGACACATCAGTGTCCTAGGGCCTTAATGTTGACTCTTCGTGGTTTGGTCTT
Organism: Quercus parvula; assembly: GCA_030820535.1. Lineage (NCBI taxonomy): Eukaryota > Viridiplantae > Streptophyta > Magnoliopsida > Fagales > Fagaceae > Quercus > Quercus parvula. The sequence goes on along the minus strand of JAUAME010000003.1, from coordinate 59,469,055 downwards.
TTCCTAGAAATGGCACAAATTCTTCTTTGCAATTGGTGAGTTTGGAAACCCTCTAACCATCCTCCCCTTTGCTGCATGTCTTTTGTGTTGACTGAGATCCCTCGGTTCCTACATCAGGTACTAAACCTGAGGATACCACTCGTTCCTTTGCAATCGGTTCCTACAAATCTTTCCTTCTTTCAAGGATACCTGTGAGTGGTTTGTTCTATCTTCTAGGTCACCCACATCCTTCTCAAGATCTCCTAAGCCGTCCACATCTTTCTTAGGATCTCCTAGGCTTTCCTTTAAACGATCTGCTTCTTGGAGGATGGGGATCCCACTCGTGGCCCAAGTTTGAGTCCTCTTCTTTTTTACTTTTTCTTTCTTTCTTTTTCTTCTTTTTGGGCCTTTGGTCCTTCATGGTCTTTCTTAACTTCATGAGTTGGGCCTTCTTTTGTCAAGGCCCATGGTCTTTCTTTGCTTTTCATGGAATGGACTTTCTTGGCAAATTTTGGTCCTCAACAACCATTAATATTACAAATTTTCACCTAACATAGCCTTTTATATTACAAACTAGTCGCAAATCCGCATGTTGCACATAATAATTTTTTTGGGTGATCTCAATGTGTGTGTGTGTGTATGTAATGTGAATCTTTACATATACCTTTAAGTAAACTATATATATTTCACTTCATTAGGAGTTTTTTTGGGATTCGCTTATTTTGCTGAAATTGAAAATTTTTTGCTGAAAGTACTGTAGATAAAGATAAAATTTAGCTGAAATAGTATAGTGAGACCCATAAATAGTAGCAAAAATAAACTACCTTTTTAAGCTGGAACCAAATGCACAGTAGATGTGTAAAACCATAGATTACTACTTCATAATGATAGTGGCTAATTAATTACTTTTATTTTTTAATAGTCTCATTTATAATACTTCTTACCATTATATATTTACTAATCGGTGATTTGCATAACAAAGACATTAAATGAGAGGTAACATTGTTCATTAGATTTTCAAAAAGTAATAGTGTATGAAAATTATTTATACACACACACACACACACACACACACACATATATATAAAATGTTAAATGAAATGTCGAAAAAAGGATTTTAAATTTCCTAACTTTATTTCTTATGCAATTTCTATTATTATTGGAGAACATCACTTTTTTAGTTATGATTGGAAATATGGTTTCCATGATTAAAGTTTGGTTAGTTTTTGTCGGGGGCAGTTTTTGCGCATAGTCACGTGTCTTTCGCTGGAGGAGTGACTTTGCTAGGCTCAGATTTGTTTTAGGGAGTTCAATCCGAAACTTGACATTGGGCCGCATAGACCAATGGCTTCCGATGCATTTTAAGCCTCCAAAATAGATAAAGGTCAAAGTCTTAGAATCATGATAATGGTTGAAATATAATATGTTTAGCATAATAGCTTTGATTAAATGATTAGTTGAACTTCATTGTTATGTTTATTAAGTGATATCCAATATTAGAAAGTAATTAATTAAGTGTCATAAGTCCAATAATGGGATGAGTCCAATAGTCCATATCCAGCTGTGGTTTGACATTGGGCCGCATAGACCAATGGCTTCCGATGCATTTTAAGCCTCCAAAATAGATAAAGGTCAAAGTCTTAGAATCATGATAATGGTTGAAATATAATATGTTTAGCATAATAGCTTTGATTAAATGATTAGTTGAACTTCATTGTTATGTTTATTAAGTGATATCCAATATTAGAAAGTAATTAATTAAGTGTCATAAGTCCAATAATGGGATGAGTCCAATAGTCCATATCCAGCTGTGGTATAGTTCATGTCCAATATAATAAGGTATGTCCAGCAATGGTCTATGTCCAAATAAGGTATGTCCAGCAATGTTTTATGTCCAAATCATATATGTCAATTGGTGGTTTATGTCTAAATAATATATGTCCAGCGGTGGTTTAGTCTGAATAATATATGTCTAGTGGTGATCCATGTCCAAATAATATTTGTTCAACGGTGGTAGATCAATTTATTAATATGTATGTTCATTAATGAAGTATTAGTGAGACCATGTTTTATTAAATAGTGAGATGATATTAAAGTAACTCGTATCCAACAATACAATAATAATGGTTAACATATACTTAATAATGTAATTTCAATGATGGAGAAAACATTGAGTTATCTCTTATGTTTCTAACTCCAGCGGTGTAGCATCACTTTATTTTTTATATGATTTGTGGCTTCAACTGTATAGCATTAGTAAGCTGATAACATTCCAGCGGCATAATAATATGAGTACAACGGTACAATGATAATAAAATAAAATATATTCAATAATGTAGATATAGAAATAAAGATATAATGACTTATCTTGATAATTTGTGGCTCTAACCGTATAACATCAGTGGACTTATAATATTTCAGCAGTATGATAAAATGAGTCTAACGGTACAATATGATATTATGAGTTCTTTCATGATGACTTCATGATTGAAGGGGAAAAATGGGTGCAACTGGAGGGAGAGAGAATATGTCCAGCCGTGTGCATAAGTCGGTTAATTTTATCCCTTTTATCATACACTTGAATGATTTTCCCCATGTAATGCTCTTTTAGTTATTAGTCAAATATGAGTGATATTGCCTTCCATGAGAAGGGCTTTTGTAATATGTTCTTGGAAGAGTGTTTGGTATCTTTTAAGATGCATGAAGATGGTAAAAAATATATATGTTTTGTGAGATATGGTGTTTGTAATACGTATAGGAATTATATGTAAATACTTTGTTGAATATGGATCTTGTATATAATTACTTTTTGAGACATGGAGTTCAAAGATATGTGAGAAGTATGTATGGATATTTTGTGAGTGATGTGTTTGTAAAATATAGGGAAGTATGAGAGATATTGAGATTAAATATAGTAAATACATGAGATTATAGTTGCAATTGGAGTGGTTTTTGTGTTATGTCATGGGTTACGTTGCTTTCTAAGAAGGGAGATTTTATATGAGAAATAAAGAAGAAGATGAAGATGTGTTTCTATTCAACAAAATGATGAAGTTTCAAAATATTAAAGTGTGGGAGAGATGGGTAGTGGTGTGTGTAATAGGTGTTACCTAAGAAGAGGGATTTTGTAAAAGAGATTAAGAAAGAAATGGAGATGTTTAGAGATATGGCAGCAAAATGAATGGAGTTTCAGAATATTAAGGATGAAAGAGGGATGGATGGTGTCTCTCATGGTGTGTGGCTTGGTTCTCTTTATATAGAGCTAAGTATGTAACTAGATTGAAATTAATTGAAGGGAAATTTAGCAAATAAGGAAAAGTCTTTGACAAAGTAAGTGGTTTTATTAGTAAGGATTTTTTTTTTTTTTTTTTTTTTTTTTTTCTAAAAGAAGAAATTCTGAACCTTTAATGCTGCTGGAGCTGCTATTATAGCTGTCAGCTCTACAACAGTAGCAGCTGTATGATGTCATCTAAATGACATCTTCTACTGGAGGAAAATATTTAGCATTAAATTCATAGTTTGGCTAAAAATGGTAAGATAACCTTTATGGGATTCTTCTATTTCTAGTATTGCGGTTGGAGGCTAAGGATCTTAACTTAAAATGGTATAAGTTCTTTTAGAGGACCCTTGCTTCTTTGGGTATGGTAGCAAGCTGCTGGGATTGGGAATTAATGGGTTGATGATGTTACTTTTGGACATGTGTCAATTGCCTAAGGTACTGTTGGAGCTACCTAAGGTGCTGCTGGAGCTACTGCAGTTGCTGCTGGAGCTATTACAGTTGTTGCTGGAGCTACTACAGTTTCTGCTGGAGCTGTTGCTATTTCTGCTAAATTTGTTACAGTTTCTGTTAGAGCTGTTGCAACTTCTACTAGAGTTAAGGCAGTTTCTGCTGGAACTATTATTGGTATTTTTTGGCTAAGTTTCCTTTTTTTGGAAAGTTATATGTTTAGTCCATATATAATTTTGGTAAGTAATAGACTAGTTGGTTCATATTTGATGAAGTTTTAGAGATGTAATTATGGTCTCTTTATGTTTTGGCCAAATCTTGGAGAGCAAGGAGAACATTCAATGCTAGATATGAAATATTAATATAGATTTAGGTACGTACTTGTGATTGATTTAAATAAAAATAATAATATAATTTATATGAAATAATATGATTACATTTTTAAACTTATATTATATGATGAACATTAATTTTTATGTAAAGAGCATGGGGAGTTTTATTATTTTAAGTGTTATGTGACATGAGAGGCTTATCAGATGTTATCTATTGCACACTGACTCATCAGAGTTTAGGGAATTGGGCAAAACATGCCAAGCAACATGTTTTCCTTTATCAACTTTGAACCAGTGGAGCTTTACTGAACATACTTCTTAACCCTCCAAACCACAACTCCCAAAATTCCCCTGATGAGACTCATGAGCTTGGATCATGAGCCGAAAATGAGAAGTTGTGCCACGAGCTTGAACCATGGGCTTTGATGAGATAATATTACCATGGGTTTTGGACCATGGGCTTTGACGCCTTTTTGTGTAAACATGGGCTCTTTTGGCTTTAAAAGAGATTTTCCCAAAATTCATGATAATGTTGATGTGGTGCTTGTTGCCAATGAAATAAAGTCATATGGTGTGAAAATTTTGTTGTCAACAGTTTTAAATTTAAATTTAGTATTATGATTATATATATTTTTTTAAAATTTTAAATATAGTAATCATAGTATAGTACTATGATTGTATTTAATTGTTTATTATTGATTTAATTTTTTAAATGAATGTAATGGTTTATTTTACTACACTATAAAGTTTTTAATATTCTCCGTATGGACATCTTTATTTTATTTTTTACTTCTCCCTATAACCTCTTTGTTTTCCAATGAACGTCTACTAATTACGTTTGATTTTTTTTTCTTTTTCTACTCTTTATTACTTTTTATTTTTTTTCTTTACCATCTCTCTCTCTCTCTCTCTCTCTCTCTCTCTCTCTCTCTCTCTCTCTCTCCATTAGCAACCTATCGTTTTTCAAAATTTGATGATGATTCTATCGCATTAATTATGCATTATTAGTTTCTTTATGTTATATTTGGTTAAATATCCTCATTAACTTTTTTTTCTTTTTAATTAAGTGTTTCTAAATTGACATTTGTTTTGTATTCCATTTTTCCTTTAATGTATTGGGTTTGAGAATGAGTGTTTTCCTAGCATTATTCCACTTTATGAGGATGATTTTATTTATCGAATTTAAGTAAAATATTATATCTTTAATTTTTTTTAATATAAAAAAAAGAGGAAATATAAATAATTTAATGATATGGAGTGTTAGAGACATATTTTATGTAATTGGTTAATCCTTTGACAAAATTCACTTTACTTGTAATTAGGTAGATCTAGAATGGGTTTAATACTTCAAGAAACATGTTGTTCAAACCAAGTATTAAAGTTATGAAAATTGGACCAAGAAACAAGTGAAGAAAAATTGTTCATTAAAGCTTGATAGATACCTCGACAGAAATAGTATCTATTAAGACTTAAGAACGAACCTCAATAGAAGCTGAATCTGTTGAGATCTATGAAATCAGAATTTCCAGATCTAATTTTCGGCTTATGCTGACATGTATATGTAGGGTTTCTTTTCTCACAACCCTAGACATATATAATGCTTATTTTAAAGGCCGTTATACATGGAGAACACATGCAGAAAATGACTTAGTGCCTTATTCTCTCTCTTCAAGAAGTTACTGCATCTTTTGCGCCTTAAGATTTTATAACTAAGTACTTCTTAATCTTCATTGTTGATGAAGAAAAGAACTTTGTAGTCAACAACATTTTCAAGTTGTTGAAGTTAGTTACGTACTGAGATCCATGCAAAAGGGTGGCGTTCATATATTGAAGAGTTTAGAGGTTCTGAAGCTGTAGAAAGTTTCTGCTGTAAGTTCATCTACGAGGATTGTAGAGTCTAGGGACAAAAGTTTTGTACTAGATCTGAAATTTCTCTTTACTATAGTGAATTTTTTTTCGGGAAGGTTTCCCTTCAGGTTTTTTTACTGTGAAACTAGTTTGTTTCATTGGTTTTCCTGGGTCATTATATCTTGTTTTATTTATTATTCCGTTGTGCATGATATTGATGTTTGTTTGTTTCAACAAGGTTTATTCATAATAAATCTAAGTAACAACTTGAGTTTAAAACTTATTAATTCTATCAACCGGAGTCTAAATTTCCCAACATGGAGGATGTGACTAATTTTAAATGTTGAATAAAATAATATGAGAAGAAAAAAAGTAAAAATAAAAGATATAACAATAAACACCAAATTATCAAAAGCATGCTATGTAATATAATAATAAGAATTTTTTATATACTATCTTTAATTCTTTATAATGTAATATGATAACATTCAACAATCAAAGTGAACCAAAAAAAAAAAAAAAAATCAACATAAAACTACAAAACTAAATCCCACCAACCTAAAACAAAGTTATAAAGAGCACAAAAATTTATCAACCTAAAATAGATATGCCAGAAAAATTAAAAAATCTACCAAAAAATTGAGAAAGAAATAGCATTTTTTTGTGAGGGAAAATTGTGCATAGAATGGAAGAGCGAATGACAAATTAATGCTAAAAGGAGTAATATTAAGGTAGAGGGTTTGGGGAGATGAAAAGGTAAAGGGAACGATAAATTATCCAAATCATGCTATATAATAGAAAAATATAATTTTTTATATACTATTTTTAATTCTTTATAATGCAATAATAGGATAACATTTAACCATCAAAGAGAACCAAAAAAAAAAAAAAAAAAACTTAAAACACAAAAATAAATCTCATCAACCCAAATTAGAGTTCTAAAAAATACAAAATTTTATCAACTTAAAGTAGAGATGCAAGAAAAATAAAATATCCACTAGAAAATTGAGAGAGGGAGAGAGAGATAACCTTTTTGTGAGGGAAAATTATGCAAAGAATGAAAGAGAGGGTGACAAATTTATAATAAACGTGTGGGAATATGAAAAGACAAAAAAATAAAAGATGAAAGGAAATATAAATAATAATATTAAGGTAGAGGGTTGTAAGGAGATAAAAAAAGAAAAAAAAGAAAAATGTTAGAATAAATGTAAATATTAAAATAAAAAAAAGTTAATGGTAAAAAAATTATAGAAAAACCGAAAAGAAAAAAAAATAATGATGTGAATTTGGATACGACAACAATATTACATTTCAGTTGGATATATAGATACCCATACCCCACAACAAAATTGATTAGCGTGGGACGACATAGACTGAAGCTAAAGGCCTGAAACAAAGTTGGGCGCGCTTTCTAATGTCTACCGCTTTACAGGTTACACCACACGCGTATGTATCGGTTTTTCCTGGTTCTCGCTTTTTCAAAGCCAACGAAGTTGTCAGGATGGTCGGTTTCCTTGCTTTTAAGTTTTTTTAATAAATAGTTTCCTTGCTTCTTTCCAATAATTACGTACGGAGGACATGATATTTTTTTTGCCTTAGAATCTTATCTATAGGAAGCTTAACTAGTGCTGACGGGTGTGCAATGGCTTTGTTTAGTATCCCATCGTCTCTTTGATTTCTCCCGTTGGTATGGTTTGTTTGCTACTTGCCAACTCCGTTCGAATACATGACACTGTCTGTCTTAGAATCTCTACTCTAACTCGCTTAGTATTAAGTTTGTACCAATGGCTTCCTGCTCCACCACTCAAACCGTCCAATCATCTTTTTCTTCTCCTTGTTCTAAACCTCAACCGCAAAACGACGTTTTCCTCAGTTTTAGAGGTGAAGACACCCGTAATAATTTTACCGACCATCTATATCGTGCTTTGGAAGGTAAAAGGATTAAGACCTTTAAGGATGATACAAATCTTCAGCTAGGATATCCCATTTCACCGAATCTATTGGATGCAGTCGAGAAATCAAGAATAGCAGTCGTCATTTTGTCTGAAAATTATGCATCTTCTTCGTGGTGCCTGAAGGAACTTGTAAAGATCATTGAATGCAGGGAGCGAGGGTTGAGAGTGTTGCCCGTTTTCTACCATGTGGAACCTGAGATTGTGCGGCATCAGAAGAAGACTTTTGCTCTGGCCTTTGCTGAACATGAAAACCATTTCCAGAAGGAGCAGGTGGAGATATGGAGAAAAGCTTTAATAGACGTGGCCGAGCTCTCTGGAAAGACATTAACTAATGGGTATCACTTGTTGATCTTCTTATATTGAGCATTTTTTCTGCCTGTTCTTACTGCAATACTTAATTACTTTAAATGTAGTTGGTAAAAGGTTGACGTTTTCATAATCAAAACAGCATAAAAGGATTACAGTACTGTGATATGGTGTGTGAGTTCTGAGTAAAGAAAAGCGTGTGGGTTGGGTTTTTTTTTTTTGGGGGGGGTGGGGGTGGGGGGCATGAGAGTTGAGACACATATATGATGAGAAAAATTAAGGTTTTGGGTGCTACGACTATATGAAGAATTGTATCTAGAGTGACTCAAGATCTCAGTTGAGTAAACTTGAAAATGATTTTTAACTTGTTTTTATAGGAGTGAATTTATTTGGAGTATACCCATGGTTTTCCCCTTAATAGAGAACAGTGTTTTAGGTAAATGTTTGTGTTATTGTGTATGATTGATCTATTTTCTTATTTTGACTTGGTAATGTTGATTACAATATCTTTTTGGCCAGGTAATGTTGGTTATAAATAATACTACACATCAAAGACTTCAAAAGTATACATTCAAAATACATTAGTGTATACTCAGACGCAAAAGATCCAATATAAAGTCAAGATCCTCTCTAAGATATGTAGCTCTAGAAGCAAAATTTAGGTCTAACAAACCCAGGGTCTACAGACCCCAATAGCCCAAACCCAAATAAAAGTAACTAATGCCTCAATTTTGTTTCCCTTTGGCTAGGTGCATGAAGTATTTTGGTACTAGTTAATAACGAAGTATCATTTTTGAGAATAGTGCCATATATATATATATGTGTGTTTATATTTATTTATTTATTTTATATATTTATAAACATATACTTTAAAATTCACATATTTTATAAGCTCAAATAGCCGAAGTACATTAACCCATATATTACCATGAATAACATGTTTTATAATATTTTAAAATTTTTTTAACATCTTTTAGTTATATTTTACTGTATTAGTGGAAACATCAATACTAGCTTAAACATCTGAAAAATCATTGTTTCAGGCCAGTACCTCCCTATATTTGATGTGGTATATTTTTAAGGAGTACCAGTACTAGTTTAACTTAGGTATAGAGTAATTCATTGTAACTTAACTTGATTAATTCCTTCTCTTTCATCAATAAGAATCACTTTTGTTTACTGTATAAGTTCTTAGAGAGAAAGAAAACAAAAGTTAGCAGCTCTCTCTTTTTCAAAAGGCCAAATCAGAATTTTGATTAAATTTTAGTAGTTTTCTAAAAAATAAAAAATGAAAATCCATATTCGACACTATAGTCCCTACTGCTTCAAGTTTACATCAAAAGGCATGTTTTTCTTTTTTAGAAACTAATAGCCCTAGGATTTTACCAAGCAAATCAAGCTCAACTATCTAGTTTAGTACAATTTTAGAGCTCTTTTTCTGAGATGAAAATTCAGAACATCAACGTTTGCATCCCTAATTGGTTTGTGTTGACACAAAGATTTTTGTTATGTCTTTCTTATAGGCCTGAGGGAGAGTTTATCCAAAAAATTGTTGACTGGATATTTACTGAATTGAAAGATAAACGTTCAATTGTTTATGAAGATGGTTTTGTTGGAATAGCCTCTCAACAAGAAGATGGTTTTGTTGGAATAGCCTCTCGTGTTAAAAAAATTAATTCATTTCTAAATATGAATTCAAATGATGTCCGCTTTATTGGGATATGTGGGAAGAGTGGAATGGGCAAGACAACTCTTGCACGTTTTGTTTTTGATGAGATTTGTAATCAATTTGAAGCTTGCAGCTTTCTCGAAAATGTCAAAGAGGTTTCTAAAGCACACGGCTTAGAGACTTTACAAGAACAACTCCTTTGTGATATAAGTAAAGGAGCATTAAGGTTAAGGGATGTGAGTAGGGGAATCCAAATGATCAGGAATGTACTACGTGTTTAAAAGGTGCTTATTGTTGTTGATGATGTGAGTAAAAAAAGACATTTAGAAGCATTAGCAAAGAAGAGTTGGTTTGGTCCAAGAAGTACAATCATAGTAACTACTGAAGATGAATGTTTGTTGAAAATCTATGAAATTCAGACTGTATATAAGGCTGATGGACTAGATAATGATGAAGCTCAACAACTTTTTAGTCACAAAGCTCATTGTGAAATTGATTTTTTGGAATTGGGCTACGATTTTGTCACTTATGCTCAAGGCAGTCCTTTGGTTCTTAAAGTTTTGGGTTCCCATTTGTGTAAAAGAACAAAAGTGGAATGGGAAACTACTTGGAATCAACTAAAAGAAATTCTCAATGAAGATATTCCAGAGAAACTTCGAATAGCATATAATGGATTGGAGGAGTTGGAGAAAAAATTATTTTTGCATATTGTGTGTTTCTTCAGAGGGGAGGACCAGAATCGAGTAGCTGCAATACTAGAATCAGTTTGCAACTGGGACGATAGTATAAGGAAGCTCATTGACAAATCTCTAATTACCATTGTAGGGGGGAAATTGTGCACGCATCATTTAATACAACAAATGGGTTGGAAAATTGTTTATGGGGAATCAATGGATCTTGGAAGATGCAGTAGGTTGTGGGATTGTATTGATGTCCTTTATGTATTAAAGAACAATATTGTAAGTGTATTATTATATAGACATACATTTAGAGAAGTATATATTTCTACCATTCATGCAAGTTTTTGCTGTATCTTGCCTTACACTAATTTTATTATTCTTGGTTACTAGGGAACAGATCAAATTGAAGGCATGGTGCTAAATTTGTCTCCAAATAAAGAACAAGAAGAATTGAATGCTGACCCATTCTCAAAGATGAATAAACTAAAATTACTCAAAATTTGTAAGCTGCACCTTCCCTGTCTCAGTAATCTTTCCAATGAGTTCCTTTTGTTGGAATGGCATGAATATCCTTTGAAATCATTGCCAAAGAGTTTCCAGCCTCCTAAACTTGTTGAGCTCATTATGCATCACAGCAGTATTACGCAACTTTCAAGGGAATTTAGTGTATGATTTTCACTTATGCAGTTTTATTATTATTATTATTATTATTACTATTATTATTATTATTATTTTTTATTATTATGTACTAATTGCTTAATTTTCTATATTTACTTATTGTTTTATGTCAGAACTTACACAAGCTAAAGCTCATCGACCTTAGTGACTCTCAAAACTTATGCCAGACTCCTAACTTCAATGGATTGCCAAATGTTGAAAGGTTAATTTTTCAAGGTTGTATAGGATTGCATGCGTTGCACCCATCTGTTGATAGTCTTAAACGACTTATTCTATTAAATCTAAAAGACTGTAAGTGTCTTGAGAACCTTCCACATGAGATCAACTTGAAATCTCTTAAAATTTTAATTCTATCTGGCTGTTCAAAACTCAAGAAGTTTCCAAAGATTGGGAGAAACATGACAAGCATGTTGGAGCTTTATTTGGACAGGACTGCCATAGAAGGACTACCATCATCAATCAAGCATCTAACCAGCTTGACTTTATTGAATCTTCAAGACTGTGAAAACCTTTCAAGTTTTCCAAGTGTTATTTGTAGTTTGATCTCTCTTGAAATTCTCATTCTATCAGGATGTAAGGGTCAACCATCAAAAGCAAGGTATTTGAGTGGGCTCATTCCCACTTTATCCTCAATCGGTACCATCCTCACTCTTCCCTACACCTATCTCACTGATCGACAACCTGAACCAGAGCCCATCAGTCTGGTGTTGCCTTTGTCATTCTCAGGATTAAGCTCTTTAGTAGCTCTAGATCTAAGTGGCTGTAATCTGTTGGACGTAGCTCTCCCTGATGATCTTAGCTACTTGTCCTCACTAACATCTCTGAACTTGAGGAACAATAATTTTACATGCTTACCTTGTAGCATTTCTCAGCTTTTAAATCTCAAACTTCTTTTCTTGGATCATTGTAGCAAGCTTCAATCATTGCCATATCTTCCATTAAGTACACAATTTGTTTCAGCACAAGGATGTACTTCACTTGAAAATTATTCAAATCAAGTTATTGTTTGGACTTCGGGTGCAGCAAGATTCACTTTTATTAATTGCCATGGCTTGGCTGATGATGAAGGCAAAATTGCTGATGTTCCTTTGCTAAATATACACTCTCAATCATTGTGGCAAAGATACATGGAGGTCTCTCTCTCTCTCTCTCTCTCTCTTGCATGCACGCATTGAACATCTTTTTTACTTGTCTTTTAATATTTTGCAGGACCAAATTCTTCAAATTAAAGGCTTTTGCCTGGTTTTACCTCAAATTGAAATTCCAGAGTGGTTCAAGAACAAGGAGTGCGGGCCATCTGTGCGAATCCCATTACCTCCTAATCTGTTCAATAATAGAAGTTGGAAAGGGATCGCTCTTTGTGTCATTTTTGTAGTCCCTCCAAATTTGATAGATGTTTCTCCTGGTCAGGATTCAAAATACTTTCATGAATTTATTTGTCATTTTGACATGGATGGCAGTCTTTTGAATTGTCCCCTGGTCCTTAAGGTTCCCAAGGAAACATTTGTTGGTTCATTTGGACTTTGCCTATACATATCACATGCGAGGTTTACAGAACATTTTGACGAAGGGAGTTGCATTAGCTCTTTGATTAGACCCAAAAGGCTGGATATTCAGATCAAAATGTGTGGTGCACGAATTCTATACGAGCAAGATATATTAGAATTTGTACAAAACTCAAGGCAAGAAATTTTCAGGAGCTGTGATGACCTCAGTCGAGGTCATGAAAAATTCATAGAAGATCATATGAGCAGTTCCCAAAGCTATGATCTCAAGCTAAAACAAAAGCTCAATTCACTGCTTTCAACATTGTATCAGGTCTCTTCTTCCATCTCAAGAAACTCCATTTTACCTAAAATTTTATGGGTTTAGGCCCAATTACGTTATGTTAATTCCTCAATTTATCTATTTTTTTCTATATGTGAGACTATCATTCACACGTGTTTATCCAACAAAATTGTCAACTCAGTGGTTGTTAAAAAAGTTGTTAAAATTTGTCTCTAAACTTATTATTTTTGTATATGTTATCCTCTCTCACCATTCTATTGAACATTTGAGCGCCATACATTTATGTTTTTACAGGTAGATTGGGCAAAAAACCATTTGTATGATTATATCTTTAATCAGATTGCACGTCCACCATGCTGGTTCACTCGTACAAACCTTGGGCCCTCCATAGAAATGCCGTTATCTGCAGATGTACATGATAATTCAACGTGGTTGGGATTCACTATATGTGCTTCGTATCGTATTCAAATGCGAGCTGGTTTCAGTTACAAGCTGCATTCAACAATTTTTCTTCGCTATTCTAGTCTTTCAGCTAGTGATGAAGTTTCTTTTGCATCTTACACACCCTTTCCCCTCTCTACAGACGTTTTTGATGAGTCACCACAAGATTCAGGACGACTTGTGGTATTTTACATACCACGCCGGGGTTTTCAGTTGAAGCAGTGTGATAACATTGGAGCTTCATTTGAAAGCAGTGACCCAGCTGTACAATTTGAAATGTGTGGAATTTGTCTTGTATATGAGCAAAATGTCCCAGAGTTTGTGCAAACCCTTGTTGAGTGCATGTTAGGGAGTCCAGATGCCAATCATCAATCTTTTTCCGTAGGTCTTTCAGATCAACTTGGAATGATGCACTACTGCAACCATGAAAAAGAAAATTGTTGCCCTTTCTTACCCGAAAGGTTAAATTTAACTGGACAAGTATTTTGTTACCACACTTCAATGCAATAGATAAATAATTTGCTAGTCAAATATTAGAGATATGTTTTATGATACTTGCAGGAGGCTTGACCCCGACACCATGCGAATGCTTCTACCAAATAACGAAACTATACAAGAGGAATGTACTTCACGGGAGACATTTTCAAATCAAGTAATTGCTGCAAACATTTCGAAAAAATCAAGTCGAGGCTCTATTAATTTAGGCATACCATTTGGGAATGGGCAATATGGAAGTCAGATGTCTTTCTCTTTCTTTGGAAGTCGAGGCTCTATTAAATCATATTTGCAGGTATCTCTCTCTTTCTCATTTGTATCTATATCTATTATATCTAAAATCTCTTAGTAGCATCTTGGGCTATTCCAAGGGATTTCTCTTTGTAATAACCATACACCTGAGGAAATCGTTAGATAGTTGAAAAGGTTTGAATGTCCTCGTTTCTAAAGTTTAAAAAAAAAAAAAAAAATCCAAAATTTAAAGTTTAACATATATTGTTGCTATTTTTTTGTTGAACCATATTAATGACCATGTCATTATTTTCTTTTCATAATTTTTTTTTAAATATATAAATATTAATGTATGCAATAATGCATTATACATTTACAACTTATAAAAACTAATTGTAATTTACCAATCATGATAGGATCATCATTTTTTACTACCATGACTTTACACATTCTTAAACCTAAATGTAACTTATAATAGAAAATGCATGTAATAGAATTGTGCCACCACATCCGCCTATTTTCAACCCCTTCTTTCTCTTTTAAAACTTTTCTTCTCCCTATTCTCAAAAAAAAAAAAAAAAAAACAAATAAAAGAAAAAATAAAAAACCTCTTCTTCTCCCCATTAGTTCACTTCACCGATACATTTCTTTGATCATTTCTTCCTAGTATTTTGACTATTGTTTCTCCCTATATGGGTTCTCAGGGTGGAATGCCTAGAATAGCCCTGATGCTGACAGGTGGCTGCGTAATGCCAATATTCAACAGAAGGGTTTAATTCCTTCTCCTCATACTCCATTACTGATGATGCACAAAGCTGAGAAGAAGCATGAAGTGGGTAAAGTGACGGATGAGGAACAGGCAAAGCAAAGGCAGTTGAAAGTTATTTTGAACAAGCTAACTCCTCAGAACTTTGATAAACTTTTTGAACAAGTGAAAGCAGTAAACATTGACAATCTTGACACTCTAACTGGTGTCATCTCACAGATCTTTGACATAGCTTTAATGGAGCCTACTTTCTGTGAAATGTGTGCCAATTTCTGTAGTCATCTTTCCTTGGAATTGCCTGATTTCAGCAAAGACAATGAAAAGATAACTGCTAAGAGGGTGCTTTTGAACAAGTGCCAGGAGGAATTTGAGAGAGGGGAAAGAGAGAAAGAAAAAGCTAATAAAGCTGATGAAGACGGTGAGATCAAACAGTCTGCAGAGGAAAGAGAAGAAAAGAGAATTAAGGCTCGAAGACGAATGTTGGGTAACATTAGATTAATTGGGGAGTTGTACAAGAAGAAAATGTTGACCGAGCGAATAATGCACGCATGCATACAGAAGTTGCTGGGTCAGTATGATAATCCTGATGAAGAAGATATCGAAGCTTTGTGCATATTGATGGGTACTATTGGAGAGATGATCGACCATTCCAAAGCCAAGGAGAATATGGATGCATATTTTGAGAGAATGAAGATGTTCTCCAACAATATGAATTTATCTTCTAGGGTCAGGTTTATGTTGAAGTATTCAATTGATTTGAGAAAGAATAAATGGCAACAGTGCAGGAAAGTTGAAGGGCCGAAAAAGATTGAGGAAGTGCACCGAGATGCTGCTTAAGAATGACAGGCACAAACTAGCAGGTTGAGTCGAGGAAACATCAACACTTCATCAAGAAGGACACCTATGGATTTTGGTTCAAGAGGGCCAACTATGTTGTCTCCCTCAAGTGCGCAGATGGGTGGTTTCCGTGGCCTGCCTAGTCAGGTTCGTGGATTTGGTGGTCAAGATGTTCGGTTTGAGGACAGAGTGCCTTATGAGGCTAGGACCTTATCCGTTCCTATTAAGAAGAAAAATAAGAAGAAAAGTGCTGAGAGTGTTGAGGCACGTGAGGTTCACATGGAAGAGGTTAGTAAAGATCTGCTGCAGCAGAGATTAGTTGATAAGGAGCAGCCAGATGCAGACACGTGTACATTGAGCATTAATTAATTATGCATTTGTAGCCATCGACTCCTTAATTCACGGATCAATTAGTTTTAGAAATTAATTTTTTTCTGTTTTTCCCTTTTATGCTTGTTTGTACATATAAAAGCAAAAGCTACTTTGTAAGTTCTCATTCATTCTCATTCAATAAAATAATAATCTTCTATTTACCTTTTCTCCTAGAGAGAGAGAGAGAAAGAGAGAGAGGTAAAGTGAGTGTTTTTCATTGAATGTGATACTGTTTTTCAGTTCCCTTGCCTCAAAGACCTATTGGTGATGATTCTATTCCTCTTGGACCTCAAGGTGGTCTTGCAAGGGGAATGTCAATTAGAGGACCACCAGCAATGTCAAGTGCTCCTGCAGCTGAAATATCTCCTGGTGCTGCAGACTCCAGAAGAATGGCAGTTGGCTTGAATGGTTAAGTATGGTGTCAGAGCGGACAACTTATGGCCCAAGAGAGGAACTTGTTCCAAGATATATTCCGGATAGATTTGCTGCCCCAGCAGCTTATGACCAATCAAGCCCTCAAGAGCGTAATGTAAATTTTGGTCACAGAGAACTAAGGAATCCTGATCGGAGTTTTGATAGATCAGTTGTCACTTCATGAACATCACGCATGGAGGGAGCAGCTGTTCTCCAAAATGTTCCTTCAGAAAAGTTGCCTGAAGAACGCCTTAAAGATATGTCCATTGCAGCAATTAAAGAATTTTACAGGTATCTTCTTTCCTGCAATTAAAGAATTTTACACTAGCATCATATGTATGCTAGTGTAAGGTTTATTGCGTTATGTTTCAACTTCCATATTGTTTGATTACTTGATTCAACTACTGAGTTGTTTGCTTATTATACTTTGCAACTGATGTACATAGCGTTGAGTGTTGTCAAATGAAGTATTATGGCTATCCTTTCCTTTGTGCTTTTTTTTTTTTTTGGTGGGGGGGTGGGGGGGGGGGGGGTGTGTGTGGTATGGATTTATTATACTTTGCAACTGATGTCCATAATGTTGTGTTGTCAAATGAAGTAATATAGCTATCCTTCCCTTTCTGCTTATTTGTTTTGCATGGATAGGAGATAGGATTGGTATTTCAATTTATTCCCGTGGAACTTTAGAGGAGAAAAAAATTGAGCTAAAAGTTCAAATAAATTGAGATGTCCAGTTACTTATCAAGAAAAAAAATTGAGATGTCCAGTTTATTTGTTTTGAGACTTCTTCTATGAATGTGGTGGCAAAAAGTGTTTTGATGGCTCCTTGGGTACAAATGCTTATCACATTTGGACCTGAGGAGGGTGGAATGATAAAATGGCAGCTTTGGAAATAAGCATGTTTTCATTAGATTGTCTAGATGTGGAAGTAACTATTTGTGCCGACTTGTACAAATAGTTATTTTTAATGGGGATTTTCTTGGTTTCAATTGATGTGAACTTGAGCTTGTTTCTTCCACTCTGTTCTCCTCCCCACCCCCCCCCCCCCCCCCCCCCCCCCCCCCCTCCTTTCTCTTCTTAAAACCAAATAGCTAGTCCAATTACCCCAATTTTGGCCGACAACAAATTATGGGATTCTATCAAGTAGATCATGGTTCTAATTCCTCTACCATGGCAATATTGGAACTGTGATTTAATCTAACTTTGTTCTCTTAAGAATTGTCTTATGCAATTCATTTGTCACTTCCAAACTTGTTTCACCAGCATTTTCCCCCCAATTAGTTTGGGAAGAATCTTAGCCTGCTTTTACGCAAAGTACTAATAGTAAATATTGGGTTTGTTTGGAACTGTTGTCTGAGCTTTAAAAGACATGCACAACAAATCATTTGGTTTCCTTTTTCTTTTTTGGGGGGGGGGGGGGGGGGTTGGGATGGGGGTGGGGAGATATGGATTTTTGAAAACTGTAACACCAAATGACTGTTTTGAAAGCACCAAAATGGTGTCTTCTGAAATTGGTTTGTGTTTTCACAACCACCAAATTGTAGTCCCAAATATATTTGGGTTGGCTATGAATCCTCAACAATCTAGACAGTGTTGGACACGTCTATTTTATTCTATCAAAAGTACAGTTTTTAGAAACTTTTTTTGAAAGGGTAAAATTTAAGTACAATACATTAAGTTCCCCAATTAAGTTTAAACACTTGGGTGTATCGAATTTGATTATCCTTGGAAAAGATGACATTGTTTGTGTTTTATTGGTTAATACAACTAGATGTTTGAATTTAATTGGAGAACCTAAGATATTGCACCTAAGATACACATAAACTAATGACTAGGTTATGAGTAATATATCTTATAATTAATAATTGTGTGGTAATGCTTTGTCATATGTTAAGTTTTTCTAAAATGATTGACCTATAATAAAAAATAAAAAATAAAAATAAAAAAAAGACTTTCTAAAATAATTTAGATGAGACTATGTGAACTTTATATTAGTTAATAAATTCCATGGCAGTGCCGTTTTTATTTTATTTTTTTGCCTTGCTAGTTCTATTTTCTACGAGGGGTTCGTTGATTCATTTCTGAGGCAATTGAATATTCATTATATTTTTGGCTTTCAAAGTAAAGAGACGGAATAAATAATATGTAGTAGTTGTTTACCTGCTGTTTGAATTAGGTTTTTGGCAAAAGTGAAGGTCATTTTATTACTTTTTCTAGTTGTTTGGTTTAGGGTAATCTCTTAGGAAGGATTCCCGAGCATTCTCATGTTTGGTTGCAAATGGCTTAGGGAATTCAGATGCCTGTAGTTTTAACTGTTGGCATGGTTGTGATATATAGCCTTGTTATTTATAATATAGATTCCATAGGTCATTCTGTTGTATTTATCGATATATTGAACGAAAGTCATTCAACTTTCAATGCCAAAGACGAGAAGGAAGTCGAATTGTGCATAAGAGACATGAATGCCCCAAGCTTCCATCCATCAATGGTATCTCTATGGGTCACAGACTCATTTGAGAGGAAGGACATGGAAAGGGATGTTTTGACTAAGCTTCTAGTCAATCTTACGAAGTCTCATGATGGTGTTCTGAATCAAGCCCAGCTCATCAAAGGGTAAAAAATATCTAACAATATGTCAATCATAGTTGTATTTCTGTCATTTATATTTGGTGTTTTATTTACTTGCTTCTGTTTTTCTCCCATCCGGCCAGGTTTGAATCTGTTATTACTAATCTGGAGGATGCCATAAATGATGCCCCAAGAGCTCCAGAGTTTCTTGGTCGTCTCTTTGCGAAAGTCATTACAGAAAATGTGGTCCCTTTGAGTGAGATTGGGCGGCTAATATACCAAGGAGGAGAAGAGCCAGGTTGTCTGCTAGAATTGGGGCTTGCAGCAGATGTTCTTGGAAGCACCTTGGAGGTAATAACATCAGAGAAAGGTGATTCTGTCTTAAACGAACTCCGTGAAAGCTCCAATTTGCGCATAGAGGATTTTCGACCTCCGAATCCTAACAGGTCAAGGAAATTAGATAAATTTATTTAGAGGATAGTGATGCTCGTTGTATCTTTTAAGGAAAGGAAAAAAAAAAAATGAAAGAGGAATTATTCTCTAGTGTGGGTGGGGATTATGTATTTGGTTTCTTTTCCATGTCTTAATATTATTCTTGCAATGTTAACTGCAATTATGAAAGGTTCAATTGAGCATCAGAATTTTAAGTTTCCAACTTTTATTTTATTTTTTGGTTTTGTTGTGTTATGAGAGGGATCTTGTTAGAGTTTGAGCTATAGCATCATATCGGTCATTATCGAGTGAATAAGTACATGTTTATTGCTTATAAAATGTCACACAATTTGACTAATTTTTCTTAGGATCAAATATTTTATTAAACTTTCTTATAAAGATCTCTACATTAAACTAGAAATCATCATTTCGGAGTTTTTAATAATAGATTTTCACAATGATTTTTGAGTATCAGTTTTTAAAACTTGAATGCAGAAGCCCCCTAACAATGTAGTATGTATGAGAGAGCATGTAATTAAATACTGGATTTGGTGAAATCTATAAGGAATTGGGAGTTTAACTGTTTATAATTTCACATTAAATTAATATTTTATCTAGAATAAACTTCTTTTAGATATAAACGAAATGCCTTACATCAAATGAGTGATGTGTAGTGTAAGTCCTTTAAGTGAGTGCTCTTCTTTCCCCTCTAACTCTCTCTCTCTCTATATATATATATATATTAGAATTTTCCTTCAAATGTGAGTAAAATACATGTGAATGGTTTCTCTCTTTTACCAATTCTATGATTAAATTACATGTTCTTTATTGGTAATTAGGTACAATACACTAATCAATTTTAGTAAAAAAAGAAAAGTGAAACAATTTAAGGAGAGATTAGGAGTGAACATTGGTCATAAGCTAGGCGGGATTGGCTTTGACTTAGAGCGTCAGTCCCAAGTGATTCGTGTTCACCCCGAATATTATATTGACATTTGATGAGTGTAATGAGTTGGGGAAAAATATATCATTTAATAATATATTTGACAAAATACTTGTCAAATATATTGTTGGCATTATGTATTTTATAAGTTTTAATTGAATCAAGATTTTAAAATTTCTAATTATATCTTCTCTTTGAACTCAAGATGCACAAAATATTATCACAAAGATAATATTAAAAAAAAATATAATAATAGAATTAATTTATCAAATATACTATTGCAACTTTACTTAACAATAGAATCACCTATAGTTTCAACGTACTGAAGTAAAGACAGATTCAACATATAACTTGGTTAATTAATATTTGTCAACCCAAAATTAATTTCATATTAGAGAGTCAAATCTTATAGTTTAGGTATAAATTTTAACAAAAAGATATAAAATTTTTATTTATTTATTTTCTAAAAATGATTTTTACTTTACTTTTGGTAAAGTGATCATGGTAAAAGAAAACCTAAATCTAATTTTTCATGTTTGATTTTGGTGTTGAGAGAGAAAGAGGTTGTTTAGAGTGTAATCATGTGGAATATCGCGAGCTAATGTTGACAATCTACCACGTTATAGATTGGTTTACAAAAATTAAAAACTCAAATCATTATGAAAAATTGATAGTGAATGATGATTTGTACAAATTCACAACTTTTTTTGGATTAAAGTAGTGTGTAAGGTTTCAATTGGATTAAATTTTCATTAGTTCACAACTTTGGGGGCCATCTTAGATGTGGGAGAGAGCCCACCAATGCTTTGTTTTTAATTCTTTTTGGATGAAACCAATTATGGCCCACAATTTTGGGATGATAATAATAATAATAATAATAGTAACAGTAATAATAATGATGATGATGATGATGGGCAGCATTAGGCAAAGGCCTAAGTAGCCTAAGATTGAGCCAACCTTGTTTGGTTTAAGGTTATTTGCTATTAGCTTTTTCGATTAGTTTTTGTCTTTTAGCTTATTTTGTTTTTACACAGCTTATTAAAACATCAATAACATTTATTATGACTATAGTTTTTGAAAGTTTTGTTATACGTTAGTCATGCTTTTTTGGAATATTACAAATTTTACTATTTAAACTTTTCAAACTAATGTGTTACTTTTAAATACAATATTGAAAAACTAATTAAAAAATTTGTTAATACCTTTAACATTCATATGAAATATAGTTTTTGCCAAGTGCATTTGTATGAACTAGTTTGTACAAAACATTCCACCAGACAAAGCATGATTTGGGCATTTAGATTTGGATTTGGATTTGGATTTGGATGAATGAAATCCATATAGCTTGTTTGAGAAGTTTAAAAAATGTCAAGGATTTGGATTTGACAAATACACTAAGGATTTTAAACCTTTAAAATGCTTGGATTTGAAATAACTCCTAAAATCAATAGATTTGAAATCCCTTGATTTCAATTCAATTAATTTCAAATCCAAATCCAAATCCAAATCTAAGTTCCCAAACACAACCTTATAAAATATTATTTTCAATACTAAAGAAATTTGATTAGCTCTATCTAATTTTACACAATATTTCTCTTTTGCAGGACTGTAATCCGTCCACTTCGTATAATTGTTGTTTCCCTCCAAGTAAAATTCAAGACTAGTTCAGTCATCAGAATCATGGATGCTTAGCGACAATGGACTTGCCCTCAAATTTGTACCACAATAGTAATTGGATGGGGCTCGTTCTATATGCTTCTTTCTCAATTAAGGGGGATTCAAACTTCATCCTAAGCAATTTGAATTCAGGAGAATCTCACTCTCTATATTGTCAATTCCAAATGAGTATGGCTAATGTCGATGATCAGACAATTGCTTTCTCCACCAGTAAAGAAGAAATCACGTGGTTACTTGAGATAGTTGAATTCATTTGGATATCCTACATACTAGGGGAGCCATTTACGAATATGTTGCAACTCTGCAGCCGCATTAAGGCTTCATTTATGAGTGATTGGCTAGGTGCGATAGTGTAGAATTGTGCGTTACAACTTTTGTATCAGCAAGATCTAGTACAGTTTGAGCAAGAGCTAAAACAGTGCAACAACTTGATTTCTGAGAATCGCGAGCTCATTCGTAAACAACAAGAGGATCAAAAGAAAAGAAATGAACAATTCCATGTTGATGAAGGACTTCAAAGAAAAATATTTTCTAATATTGACTTTGAAGTTGAATTATTTCCAAGACTTATTGATCAATCGGAGATTGATCCAACCGAGACTGAACTTGGCCCAAGTGACCTGCTGGTAAGTCATAAACTATGAGTATTTTCTTTGCCTCAAACATAATATATCATCTCCCTCGCTTTCTCTCAATCTCACTCATTAGACACAATATATTTCACTTGATTGCTAAGGATGAAATTGATGCTCATGCATGCTTCTGAATTTTTTTTTTTTAATTATTTAAATTTATTAAAACTGGTCACTAACCTATGCGATGCATGAGATAGTTAAATAAAAGGATAATTAACCAACCTTATGTTAAAAGAAAAAACTAAAAGAAATCAGTGAGAGACTAATTTGCCCACCAAGAAAAAGAAAAAGGAAGAGAAGAGATTGAGAAAGAAAAAAAAAATTGTAATGTTATGTTAAAAGTTAAAAGAGAAAGCCAAAATAATAAGTGAGAGACTGATTTGCCCACCAAAAAATCGAAAAAAGAAAAACAAAAGTGTAATGTTTGAAACTAAAGCAACATTAAAGACAATGGGGAAACTATTTGCAAAGAGGATTGCAACCTTTATATGTGATATGATTTTGGCATCATTAGTATGTTTACTTGGCTCAAAGCCAAAATTCAAATTCAATTTTGCAACCAAAAAAAAAAAAAAAAAATTCAACAGCTTCTCTACACAAATCCACCTTTTGCTCTAATTTATTTTGCAAATCAGACACTATCAAGAATTTCAATAAACACTATTGCCACATCTATCTCTATTTTAGGCATTTAATTTACACATAAGCCAATAGCAATAACTATCACAGTTGCTCAATGCTATGACAATCTTGATCCAAGCATTCTCCTTCTAGCTAGAATCTTATATCTTTTCTTTAAACTTGCACGTCAACCATTTTAAGTAAGAAAGTTGTCAAAAGTGATTTCAAGTAAAAATCACATTTACACATAATCTAAGCAACCTAACTCAATTTAGATCTTATAATTAAGCTGATAACATCTTATAATTTCATCTTAAGCTATAGCATCTTGCTCATTTAAAGGTTGTATTCAATGCACAAAGCTCCTGCTCATTAAAATGCATAATACGTGTAGGTTTTGTCTTTCATGTTTATGTGCTCTTACTATGTAGAAACCCAAAATAAAAAAGATCTTAGACTTTCTTGGATTTTGATATCTTATAATGTTGCACATCATCAAACAACATCAACATAAGATGATGTTAATTCAGTAAAGTGAACAAATCTGAAACAAAATCAATGCGTAAAACTCTAAGCATGCAAAAGAAATAAAAGCTTCAAAAACGGAATTGAAAGCTTTTTGTCACATAAAGAAAATAGAAAATTCTCTTTTTAAATAGCCTACATTCCATACATTTTATAATAATTGAAAAAAGAAAAAGAAAAAAGGCTATATTAGGCTGATTCAGCTTTATGTTAGTAGGATATTCTTTGTAGTAATATAAGTGTTAGGACATATGTGTTTCACTTGTTAAGAACATATGTAATTCTTTTATGTAATTGGCTAATCCTTTGACAAAACGCACTTTACTTGTATTTAGGTAGATCTAGGATGTGTTTAATACTTCAAGAAACATATTGTTCAAGTCTAGTATTAAAACCATGAAGATTGGACCAAGAAACAAGTGAAGAAAAGCTGCTCGACTCCTCTCAACAGCTGCTCAACACCTCTCGATAGCTGGTGGATTGATCAAGAAAGCTCTTGTCTCGTCGATAGCTTCTCGATAGCTGTATCTGTTGAAGTTTAAAGCTTGACACCTCCTCGACACCTCCCGATCGATCGAGGTTATGGGAATTCATATTTCTAGATCTAATTTTCGGTCCAAACTTATGTATTTGTGTAGGGTTTCTTTTCTCACAACCCTACATATATATAAGGCTTATTTTAGAGGCCATCACATATGAGAATACAAGGAGAACATATGCAAAAGGTGGCCAATGTCTTATTCTCTCTAAAAGAAGCTACTGCGTCTTTGCGCCTTAGGGTTTTGTAATCAAGTGCTTCTTGATCTTCATTGTTGATGAAGTGAAGAACTTTGCAACCGATAATCTTGTTCAAGTTGGTGAGTTAGTCACATACTGGGATCTGTGCAACAAAAAGGGTGGCGTTCAAATATTGAAGAGTTCAGAGGTTCTGAAGCGATAGAAGGTTTCTGCTGTAAGTTTATCTACAGGGATTGTAGAGTCTAGGGATAAAGGTTTTGTACTAGATCTAAAAATTCTCTTTACTATAGTGGATTGCTTTTCGGGAAGGTTTCCCTTTACTGTGAAACTAGTTTGTTTCATTAATTTTCCTGAGTTATCATATCTTATCTTATTTATTTTTTTCCCTGCATGATTTTGACATGATATTGATGTTTGTTTGTTTTAACTAGTTTTATACATAATAAATCTAATTAAAAACTTGGGTTTAAAATTTGTTAATTCTATCAACCGGGGTCTAAATTTCCCAACAATAAGGCTTTACAATTCTGTCAGTAGAATTCACACACACACACACACACACACACACATATATATATATATATCACTTAACAATCAAAATCTTTTGAGAGTGACTTTCTTTGAGAAAAGGATATGATATACAAGGAGAAAACTTTAGAACCCAAATGGCATTGGTTTGAAATAGAAAAAAAAAAATGTTCCCAAAGTCAAAGCTAATCTACAGAATCTGTAAAACCCAGTCAAACACATTTAATTCAAGCATCTCTTCTAAAACTTTGAAAGGAATTAAGAAACAAAGGGGAAAAAACCAAAGTTCATAATATTGATAAACTAAAGAAAATAATAATTTTCCATTAAAAAAAGGGGGTTGGGGGAAACAAAGTTCATAGTTAAAGAAAATAATAATCTGCCATTGAAAAAAGATTCATAAGAAAACTTAAATAGCCACAATTTTCATGAATCAAATATTGTTGAAATCATAAATGGATAACAAACCAAATCCAGTTTAACAAATTGTTTGAAGCTATAGGCGATAAGATTGCAGCCTTGTAATCAATAAATTTGGGTGAGAATCAATTCATGGATAGCAAATGTTTTGTCATTTGATGGTAGACTTCAACAAATCCAAACATCCAATAAGTGCTGTATTGTTGTTTGGTATTCATGTCTATTGGACCAACATGTTTGTTCTAGAACAAAGATAATCAAGTAGATTGAGAGCAAGTTCAATAGATTTCTATGAAAAGGCATTGATTTCTCGGCTTCTGGTGTTAAGTTTTTTGGGAAGTGTCTAATTAGTTTAATCAAAAATTTGACCAAGGTACATAAAAACAAATGATGTATTGACAACATATATTGAAAGAGACAAATATATTGAGGAATGGAACATCGATCTAAATGTAGAAAGAGGCATTATCAATAGTAGTGCCTTCATCCACCAATTCCTCCCACTTGAATCACCTTCGACTAACTTGAAAGCCCATCCTTCAAGACTTGAAGTTTCCCATCTTCTGAACCTTTGTTGCTTCAAGAGGAAATTTTTTTTTTTTTTTTGAAACAAAGCAGTGTGAACGTTATTGACAACTATAATCAAACACATTGTAGGCAGTCCATTAATGAATAATCAAAATTGACAACTATAACCAAACACATTGTAGGCAATCCATTAATAAACAATTGAAACAACAATGTTAGAAGACTACCAGAGGCTTTCTGTGGGTATTTATACTGGGATTTTGGGGCTGTTGAATCTCTGATATTTCCTGCATATTTTTTTTCCATGGAGCCTAAGCCGTTGCGTTGGAATATTCACAACAGACAGATAACACTATTGAAATAATTTCACCCAAAAAAAAAAATAATAATCTTTTCAAATCAATTTTCAATAACCATGGAGACCCATCAATGCATCCTCAATTGAAAATTATTTTTACAATATCCATTTCATTTTATTTACAATTGAGATTCAGAGATACCTAAAGAAGAGATGAAGGAGGGAAGAGAGAGAGAGAGGTTGGCGTTAGAAAGCTGAAAGTCTGATTTTTTGAAAGTGTATTTGGAAGAGAAAGAAGTTGGCAGTAGAAAGTTGAAAGTCAAAAGTTTTGAAACTGTCTTTGGAACAGATAGAGGTTGGTGTTAGAAAGCTAAAGGTTTGAAGTTTTGAAACTGTGAAATACAAGTAGAGCAAAAGGAGGGGAGACCAAACGACGTTGGCTTTAAAGAGTAAATACTATTCAAGAGTAAATACTATTCGACTTGGGTTGAACGTAAGATACATGTAGGTTTGGGCTTTATGGTGGACAACACTAACATAAGTTACATATAATTAAAGCTATAAAGATTGGGTTTTATGGTGAAGGTAGTGCTAGAAATTATTTTCTTTTTAATAGTATTTTAAAATTAAGGGAAAAGTTTAGAAAAAAATATTTTGAAATTATAGGAGAAATTTAGCAAATAGAAGGGTAATGACATAGCGGCTAATGTGGCTCAATAGGAGCAAAGCAACATTAAATGCTACGCTTTAGCTTTTAGTATTATATAGATATAGATGTCCAACATATCTAAGATATTTCACCCAAAAAATATTGAACCGATTGGTTTTTACCCCAAATTAATTATGTAGCAGGTTAATATATAGATTAATTATCAATTAATTCAGATATGTGATCACAACTGCAAGATTGTAAAAACAATAGCAAGCAGTCAATTATAAAGCAATAAAGCAATAGACACTCGATTTGGTGACGAAGTGGAAAACTGATGGAAAACACTTTCAAGAGTAACCTAACCCCACTAAGGAAATCTATTGCATGAAGAGAAGATACAAATTAAGTACAAAACCTCTCTCCCAAGATACTACCCAATAGTTTAAACTTATTACTATTACCCACAATAGCTTCAAAGCCTCTGAACTGCTTGTATATGAACATTGAACACTCTTTCACGAACGACCAATATGTGTATATGACTAGTGCCTTTGACCAACTCCAAGGGGCCTCCTCAAAGATTTGATACCGTAGTGACTGTTATTTGGATGAAGGCTTTATGGTTTCAAGCTCTTTGATCACTCGACAACATCGTATAATATATGTCAATATGCTCTCTATGCTTATAGTTTAGAAGGTGGAGGCTTTGACGCCCAATTTGTGTTTCTTTGAAAAAATTGCCTCATTAGCCGTATGAACTATGAAGTTGTGATACAAAGGGCCTCATATAGGCATTCTAATTAGAGTTTGAAAAACATAAGCACTGCTTCATTAAAAGATGTCGATCACTGAATCCCCATCCATCAACCGGTAGCTGAAGGTTTGTTGAAAATCCCATTTCAATTGATCAAGAAATGATTCAAAGGATGTCAAAAAAACTTGGAGATTTCAGTCGATTGAGAGACGATGGAATGGTAATCGAAATCTGTACAAAATGTCTTCTTTGAGTTACTTCTTCACACTTCAATCTTGAACGTTGAATGGCTCATTACAAACTCATGATTTAAGCCTCTTTACTCTTGTTCTTTTGCTAATACTCGAGAAGTATCCTAAACTTCTTTGCTATAAAAGCTATGCCACTCTCTTCCTCATCCTCAGAATTGTCACTCTACTTCCTTAATAATCTTGAGGGCCATAAATTTACTTTTGGAGGTCTTGGGCAAGGTCAGGCAGGGTCCAACTAATTCATCTATTGTAAGTGCATCTATATTATTGCTCTTCTCCATGGTAGTGATTTTGGCCCAAAAACTCTCAAGTAAGGATCTAAGTATTTTAATTATTGTTTCGCGATTTTAGGCTCATAATTAGTCTCACATAGGTTGAGTTATAGTTAACTATGTCATTTAACTTGGCATAAAATTCGCCAAATCTCTCATCTTCCCTCATTATTAATTTTTTCAAATCTAGATGTAATATTGGAATTTTAGAGTTCTTTACTATCTAAGTCCCCTCGTGTATGGTTTTTAAGATTGTCTGGGCTTCATTAGCAATTTCAAAAGTTGAGTTTCGCTTAAACTCCTCTTGACAGACAACCATAAATGTTGCATTAAGGCCTTGACTATTCAAATTGGTCGTAGCCAATTGCTCTTTGTTCCATTTTTCAAATGTCTAGTCGGGTGTAGTCCAACCCGTCCTCTAAACAGACATACACCCATCTTCACTTAGGAATTTCAGGAACACTCTCACGCACACCTTTCAATAGGCATAATTGCTTCTGTAAAAATATATTAGAATAGTTAAGGACTGGCCACGATCCATTTGACAACGTGAGTCAAGTATCACACTAAAATTTAATCTTTTAAGGGTGTACCTATGCTATGATTCTAATTGTTAGGTAATTTAAACCATTTAAACCATTGCCGAGTTAACTATGCCGAGTTAACTAATTATGCTTAAACCATTTAAACCCGATTAATCATATAACATATGGTATCACCAGTTGTAAAAATAACAATTACAATGTTGCAGCAATATGGTGACAAGTCGAAAACTATCCAAGGAAAAAACCACATTGAGGAAAACCTTCCCTTTAGCTATAACAAGAGAAGTTATTACCATCTAGGCCAAAATGGCCAAATACAACATATGGCTGATATATTTAGCAAATTAACATTGCTTGTGAACTATGTAGCAGAATACCACCCTTTTGGAACTCGATTTTGTGAAATTGAGTTTTACATGGAACTTGATTTTACAGATATTGAGTTCCATGAGTAATTTACCACATGACACTCACTGATGTGGCTTTTCTCAATAAAAAATTTCACATAGAACTCGATATTCCAAAAATTGAGTTCTATATAATGTAGAACTTGATATTATTAATATCGAGTTCTTTGCAAATTTTTTTAAAAAGTAAAGTATAACTTAATATTCATAAAATCGAGTTCTTGGAAAAAAAATTAAAAATAAAGTGAAACTCGATATTTATAACTTCGAGTTCCACTTCAACTAAAGCCCAGAAAGAGAGCAATTTGTTCTCACATTCTCACTATCTCTCTCCTTCACTTATTCTCCCTTTCTTTCACACTCCTGTCCCTTGCTAATCTCCTTCACTCTCATCGTTGAAATCAAATCCATCTCTCTTTACCTCTCCTCTCACCGTAAACCCAAATCCCCCACCCCTCCCCCCCAACTCTCACTCAGTCCATAGCTCTCCTCCGACTAGGAAAATCCCAAATTTGATCCATTTGATCTCTTCTCACATTTATCTTCTCGTCTCTTTGTTTTGAGTAAATTGAGGTTGATTTGTCAAACTCATAAGGTACAATTCTTAACCTAATTACTGTATTTTCTTTGCTAGTGGGTTTGATTGATTTTAAAACATTGATGCAAATATAAAGCTATAGCCTACTAAATAAAAGAAACCCTTGACATTGTATCATTGTACTATGGTTGAAAAAATAAATTTTCATTTAATTTGGATGTATATGGTTGAAAAATAATTTTTCATGTAAACAATTTTTATTTTTATTTGGATGTATATAACTCGACTTTATCTTGCAGTAGTTTAGATGTATATTGTTTATAGTGAAGTTAGTTCAGATGAAGAGCTTTCCACCTTTCAAAAAGACTTAAGAAGACCATAAAATCTCCTTAACCTATTTTCTTTGACCTAGTCACAGTGACCCTCCTCCCTCAATTGTGGCTTGAATGGAGAAAGAAATAAAATCCAAACCCATTTAATACCCAAAATCCACAAAGAACCCCTAAAAGCCAAAGCTCGGAACCCTAATCCATCCCAGCATATTGCACTAGATTCACAGGTCAATGATACCAACATTTCTTATGTTCTTATGACTAAGGAGGTGGGCCTTACCATGCCCTCACCCTATCCATAAGGACCTTATGCTGGAACTGTTGGGGCATTTGCAACACCTCGACAATTCGAGCATTAAAGGCTCAAATAAAAGCCGCTACACTTGATTTTATTTTTCTTTGCAAAACAAAAGCCTTTCACAGGCGGATGAAAGAAGTCATGGAGTTAGTTGGTGGTCTGTCCATGATGTGGAAATCCAAAGATAATGTTAAAGTTTTAGAGTACAATAAAAACCTCATCACCATCAAAATCTTCGATTTGGTGTGCTATCAAGCTCTAATGGGATTCTATGGTCCCCCTTATGCCTCCAAGAAAGCCAAAGCTTGGATGAACCTCATGACATTCCTAAAGTCTGTGCAATGTCCATGGGTCTACATTGGTGCTTTCAACTATACTCTAAGCCAGAAGGACATTCTTGGTGGAAGTATGGGATTCACCTCAACCACCAATCATCTTAAAGATCTTATGTTTGAGTTTAGAGCAATTGATTTGGGGTTTTCTAAAAATAAATTCACATGGGCCAAATACAAGTTCAAAAGTGCTGCTATCAAGAGAAGACTAGATAGAGGCATAACAAGCATAGCATGGAGACTAGCCTTTCCTAAGGCCTACATTTCACACCTTAGAGCCATCAGTTCAAACCACTCCCCACTCCTTTTGGATACCTATCCCAAGGACACCTTCGCCCACAGACCCTTCCGCTTTGAAGCAACATGGACTAGGGACCCAAGATGCTACTTTGTCATTGACAATGCGTAGAACGAAGATGTTAGAGGCTTATAATATTCCAAGTTGTGCAAAATGCAAGAGGGTACCTTCAAAGCTCTCCGAAAATGGAACAAAGAGGTGTTCGGACTCTGCCAAGTAAGAATTAATATCCTCATCCAAAAAATTTTAAAAGTCCAAAATGCTAAACCCTTTGTCTCCAATGGCAGTATTAAGGCTGCGCTCCAAGCTAAACTAAAGGAATGGCTCATACGCAACGAAGGGTTATGGTGACAAAAGTCTAGGGAGCTTTGGTTAAAGGCATGTGATAAAAATACTAGTTTCTTCCACTTATCAACTATCATTTGAAGGTGCTAGGACAATATCGAAGTAGTCAAAGGGGATGATGGAAGCTGGGTAACCGACTCAAAACTTATCAGGCAAAACTTTCTAAAAAAATTCAAAGATCTCTTCACTATTGAAGATGTTAACTTCCCTGCCCACCTAGAAGACTTGATCTCGACATTCAAATCGGATAAGGACAATGAAGCTCTTTGTTGTATCCCTACTCTTGAGGAAATAAAATCTACTTTGTTCCTAATGCACGACCTCAAGATGCCTGGGCCAGATGGTTTCCCTGTGGCATTCTATAAAAGCTATTGGCCAGTTGTAAAGGAAGATGTGATAAAAACTATAAAATCCTTCTTCACCAATGGATCTATAACAAAGGATATAAATAGCTCTCTAATCATCCTCATACCAAAGGTACTTAACCCCTTATCTTTCAAAAAGTATAGGCCCATCAATTTATGCAAAATGATATATGAAATTATTTCCAAGATCTTAGTGTCCAGAATAAGGCCTCTCCTTCACAGATTCATCTCCTCATGCCAATCAGCTTTCATACTAGGATGTTGGATAACAAAAAAATTCAAGAGATTGTTCAGGAGCTACTCCATAGTTTCAAAGTATGAAAAATTAAAGCAAGGCAAATGGCCATAAAGCTAGTCCTTAAAAAGGCATATGATAGAGTGAATTGGAATTTCCTTCGGCAGCCCTTGGAAAGTTGGGTTTTAACAATATTCTTGTTGGGTGAATTGTATCTTGTGTTTCCACTGTAACATTTGAGGTCCTAGTCAATAGTGGCAAATTTGACCAATTCAAGCCAAGTAGAGGCCTGAGATAAGGAGACCATTTGTCCTTCTATTTTTTTATTATCAGGCAAGAAGTCATCTCCAAAATATTGGACGAAGAGTTTACTCTCAAAAATATTGATGGAGTTAGAGCTAGCATTGGAGCTCCACCCATCACCCATGTGATGTATGCTGATGACATAGTTCTATTCTCCAAAGCCACAAGAAGCAATCCCACCACCATTATGAATTGCATCCAAAAGTACTGTAATTGGTTAGGACAAAGCCTCATCAAGTCAAAATCCAGAGTGTTATTCTCTAAGCAATCCCCCTCAGCACAATCACAGATCGATTATGTAGGCATTATAGATGAAAAGCCTAAAGAAGGATGCCATCTACTTGGGATCTGTAATGCCCCAAAATCATTAGCAATAAAAGTCTATTTAATTTGAATAATCCATAAAAATATTAAATAAAAGAAACTAAAAACCTAAAATCTCATCACAAATGTCAAAGCTCTAATCCACCAAGGACAAAACACCCTCAAAATAACTCTCTAGTACAATGTTTAATGCCATAAAAATAATAATAAAATCCTCAGTTTCACAAAATAATTCGTAACTGTCGTCTTCCAAGAGTCTCTACTCCAATAATTCCTCTAATGTATCTGTAAGGGGAAATAAAGGGGTGTGAGATAACTCAATAAGTGGAATTCACTAACATTGGTGTGTGGGAACGACCCTTTCAAATAAATAATTCTTACAACAAATTCATAACTTTTAACTCATCAATATTTTGTCATCAAATATTACATATATATAAAAATATATCTTTATATTGTGAGCCATCATAATGTATATATCAATAGCATCATATAAACAATTTTCTAGGTTTTTCTCGTGGTCAATGTTTACGCGATAGGGTTGTGCTGTCCTTTTTTAGGACTAGAACCTCATTTTCATCCCTTTTCTTAAGGATGGCTCCTTTGGAACCTAAAGGTGCACTCCCTTTCTATGGAGCTTCCTTTTTGGATCCTCAATAGTATTCTCCCTTGCTAAGGAACTATCAAATGTGCACTGTCCCCTTTTCTAGGACCGTCCCTTGCTAAGGACTAGCTACAGTATGATTGTCCCTTGCTAAGGACTAAATACCATATTGAGCTTCTAATCACGACTTGCCATAGGTTTTCAAAATATATTCAATATGCTCACAAAAATAATCCATTCATATTTCTCAACAATATAAGGGTATATTCACACATACAAGTTTAAATAAGTTTAGGTTGTCCCACAAGTTTTTCATAAAACGAATAGTCAATGTGCACATCAAACATTTATAGGATGTCAATATATTTATAGAATATCAACATATTTCTTTGATATAGAATAGTTTAATAATCAACACTGTTTTGGGAAAACCCCCAAAATTAGTAAACACCACTTACCTCTTAGTTGCAAAAATAAAAGAAATCAACCTCCCTTGAATCACAACAATTCAGTAGAATTAGAACCTAGCAACACCAAAAATAGGTTCCTTAATACACAATTTCCCACTTAAAAACCTATTTTCACACTTAAACAGTTTTATCCTAGACAATATTGATATATCCAAAATTCTCCATTTGTTCTCCTAACTATTCAATTTACTTTTAGCTTTGATCAAATTTTTGGACTTAAAAACATAGCTGCCTAATGAGATTTTTCCATTAACGTAATCATAGATATTCATGAAACTTCAATATGGCCGAATAATGAATATTTGATCAATTTGAATGTAACAGCTATATATTTTATTCATATCTATTCACTCTAATATTATATATATTCAACCTAATATTGGAAGCCATATGATAGCATTAATTTATCAATCTAGTTGCTTAGTATTCCCTCTTGATGCTGCTGGATATCTATTCACTCTAATATTATATATATTCAACCTAATATTGGAAGCCACATGATAGCCTTAATTTATCAATCTAGTTGCTTCGTATGCTCTCTTGATGCCGCTGAACATAAGGATATTGCTAGGCACATATTTGGACAATGATAAGGGTGTAGGTGCATGACAGATGGTGGAGAAATTAGTAAGGCTATATACAATCATAAAATAACCATAAAGTACCCCTTTTCCCATTAAAATAATCATAGATTTAGATCCAAGATGGCCATACCTATTATTCTATCAGGTACACAAATAAGAGATGCCTCCTATAAGATTGGGAACAAACCATACCTATAGACTCCAACTCATAGCCATAATGAAGAAAAGCAAAGTTTAATAGTCAACTGAAGCAAAAAGAAGCCCCATCAGTAAATACACGTGTAACTAAAAAGGAAGAAGGCTAGGGTTTTTTTATTTTATTTTAAAAGCTTATTAAGGCTCATATATTTACTTATGCCACCTCACTTGTGCTTCATATTCCATAGTATTTATTTTATTTTTTAATATCTTAGACCCAAATCAATTTAATCCATTTAATTGTAGGCTTCCTTTATAATTTACATATAATAATTAAATTTGTATCAAAATCATGGGGTGTTACAGGATCTCCTCTCTTTTCGACTAAAGCCTGCTCCAAAGATTTCAAATATCTCATAGACAGAGTTGAGACCAAGCTAATGGGATGGAGAAGCAAATGTCTCTCATAGGCAGAAAGGTCCACTCTAATCAACTCTGTTGCACAAGCCATTCCAAATTATGCTATGTCCTTGTTCAGGTATCCCCACCAACGTTTGTGATAAGCTAGATGCACTATCCTAAAGGTTTTGGTGGAAGCCAAAGAAATTAGGGGGCAAATTCTTAGCTCTTACTACTTAGGACAATCTATGTCGACCTAAATGTAAAGGAGGTCTTGGTTTTCAAAAAGCCAAGGATATAAATAACACCCTCTTAGCCAAACTTTCTTGGATGGTTGCATCTGAGAGAGAGCCTCCGTACGGCTATTTTGAGAGCTAGATATAAAGTGAGAAGCGACTGATTTCGAAAAGACCTTCCAACGATTGCTTTTCTAGTTTGGAAAGCCATTGAAGGAGTTAAAGAGATCATTGTCAAAGGTGCCTACTACCTTATCGGAGATGGAGCTTCAATCAACGTTTGACTTGACCCGTGGGTCCAATAGATCCAAGACTTCATTCCAAAGCCGGCATAAGCTGTCTTTGCCAAAACTCCCTTAATGGTCTTTATGTTTATAGATAACTCAACTCATCACTGGAAAGAGAGCCGGATTCATCACATCTTCGAACAATCATCTGCACAAGCCATCTTATCACTCCCCTTAGCCACCAGACAAAGAGACAATAAACTTATTTGGGTGGCCGATTCGAAAAGGGAGTTCTTAGCTAAGTCGGCCTATTGGATTTCTAACTAGCAAAATACCATGAGTATTTTGTGTGAGGCTCTTTGGAGAAAGCTCTAGAAAATCAATGTGCCTAAGAGGATCAAAATCCAAATGTGGAGAATTGCCACCAATGTACTTCCCATGAAATATCAAGAACACAATATCACAAATTGTTCAAACATTATTAAACTTGTCCTTGCCCCCCTTCCCCCCAACCCTTCTTCCTAGGATATAAACAAGGAGTAAATCTCTTCGATCATGGATTTTGTCTTGGATGAAATATGGCACTTGAGAAACCATATCACCTTCCAAGAAGGTTGGGTGGACATTCTCTCAACTAGTAATCGTATTCTGCACAAAGCTTCAGAGTTCTCCAAGCCGCTCTACCCAGATTCCTCTATGGCCCTGCAGCCCCCCTAACATCCTGGTCACCCCCCCCCCCCCCCCCAATCGGTAGCTTTAGCTGTTAGCGATACATCCATAGCTTTAGCTGTCGTAGCTAGAGATCATCATGGCGTTCCAATTAAATTATGGGTGAAGAAGCACTGCACCTGCCAACTCATTCAAGCTGAAGCTGTTGCTGTTCTCTAGGTAGTCAATCTAGCCTCCTTAGAGAGGTGGACAAATGTCATCTTTGAAGGCATCTCTAAGGATTTCTTTGAATCCCTCTTTGTGGAAGGTTTTCAGCCAAATTGGTCCATTAGTGATATTGTTAGTGATGTCTTTAATCTTAGAGCATCTTTCCCTGTGTTTCTTTTGTTTGGGTTAGAAGAGCTTAGAACTCTACAGCCCATGTAGCTGCAAAGTTCACTCTGAACACCTCCGTTTCTTGTTGTTTCAATAAGGAGAGTTTGTCAGTGGTTTTATCCGATGCTTCTTAGACAGACTTCCCCTTGTTCTTCTCTTTTTTGATTAATGACATTGAAGCTTATCCAAAAAAAAAAAAAAAAAAAAGGTTAGTTCAGTATGTTGTAGTTTTAATTGGTAGTAGTGTATCTTATTGAAATGAGAATATCAATTACCATGGATGAAATCACTGTTGTTTCCATTTGAATAAAGTTACTATGACACTAGGAGAAATAGAAAATTATGCAAACAAATGATGTTATATGGAACTTTTACTCCTGCTAGATTTAATTATGTAACTGGAATTCAATAGTTTCAACATCATAAATAATCAATATTAAAAGTTTGAGAAATAAAAATTTTACCCAAAAAATAAATAATAAAATATAAGTACCCAAAAAATTCCATGTGTAAAAGACAATGTGGAACAATCTTTCGTAAAGGTCTATTGGAAGTTAGCACAACTTCTTAAATTATAAAATTTTAGCTTACATAATCACCTTTTGTCCGTCAAGTTCTGAATGAATTGAGCGAGAGTGGCAAATTTGGGGCTTTTTTGAATTCCACGATGAGAGGATAGGTAGAGAGAGAGATGGATTTGATTTTCAAGTTCGGGAGAGTGAAAGAGAATTGGGGAGAGAGAGAGAGAGAGAGAGTGAGGTCAGATTATGTTTCTAGGTTTTAGACTTTTAGTTGCAATGAAACTCGGTATTCTAATCATCGAGTTCCACTTTAATTTTATTTAATTTCCAAAGAAGTCGATTTTACAGACACAAAATCGATTCCAAAAGGATGGTATTCTGCTACATAGTTCGCAAAAAATGTTAATTTCCTGAAAATTTTGGCAATTTGAGGTATTTGGCCATTTTGGCCTTACAATCTAAGTAAAATCCTTATTTAGACTCTACAACCTTTAGACAACTTACAACTGAAGC
This sequence comes from Quercus parvula, assembly GCA_030820535.1. Taxonomy (NCBI): domain Eukaryota; kingdom Viridiplantae; phylum Streptophyta; class Magnoliopsida; order Fagales; family Fagaceae; genus Quercus; species Quercus parvula. Next base: position 59,431,637 of record JAUAME010000003.1, on the reverse strand, counting down.
CTTACACTACTTCAAATTCTCTAGACTTTTCAGCTACATGAATGTTATGTGGATGACACACCCACGATCATAACCGGAACCTCTGATCGACTCTAATAAACTTCTAAAGATTTACTTCACGACAATAACTCTGTGATCTTGTGTATTTCAATTCACTACTCAAACGCTTCAATCACCATGTTGAATTTCTCTCCATCTAAACACAGGAAGTAAATATTTGGCTTGTATAATACGTTTCTTTAGGGTACAAAAATAGCCTCTCAAGCCTCTTAAAAATGGTGTAAATGAGTCTCTTATATACTAGCAGTAACTGGGGTACAAAATCCTGAGCACATGCTACATTCTAAGAATTAAAACACATCAACAACAATTTTTTATCAATCAAGTGGCTATGAAACTTCTACCAAGCCTTGATCAAAAGGTAGTCTAACACAGAATGTTTTGTCTTTCGTAAGTTGTGTCTTGCACAATTTGTCATGAATTTGATTCAGTCTACAAGGGCACATTATAGACTTAATTTGATAGATTACAAACTCGTCGAATTTGCCAACACTAAAAACATTAACCTTAACAATAATTATTACCATATAATTCAAATATGGGACAAAATTGGCCTCTGCCCTTTTCAGGAAAAATAAATAGCATTCTACCCCTTTTCCCAAACTAATTAGGGAAATGTCCTTCTTTTGAAACTCGACTTTCTTAAAATCTAGTTAAAAAAAAAAAAAAAAAAAAATCTAGAGCCCTATAGTGGCGTTTTAAGGAGCCTATAATGACGTTTTAATGACCTATAGTGGCGTTTTGTAACTCGACTCCATGAAGTCAAGTTACATGCAATTGTTTTACCTATAACTTGATTTCATGGAGCTTGAGTTAAAAAACACCACTATAGGGCCTTAAAAACGTCACTATAGATCCTTAAAAACGTCACTATAGGACTTAACTTGATTTTGAAAAAGTCAAGTTTCAAAATAGGGGCATTTCTCTAATTAGTTTGGAAAAGGGGGTAGAATGCTATTTATTTTGCCCGAAAAGGGCAGAAGCCAATTTTGTCCTTCAAATATGTGATCACAATAGCATGGTTATAAACCACAAATTACTAGCACCAAATTATAAAGCCATACAACAACAGACACCAAATTTGGTGATGAACTAGAAAAATGATGGATAACAGTCAAAAGGATAAACCACTACAAGGATAACCTACTCCAACTAAGGAAACACAATATATGAAAAGAAGTTACAAATCTAGTACAAAACCTTTGTTCTAGACAATACCCATTATCTGAACTTGCTGCTATGACCCATAACAACTTCAAAAACTCTGAATTTTTTGTATATGACCTCTTTCACGAATAAACAATAAACGAGAACCTTTGAACAACTCTAAGGAACCTCCTTAAAGATTTCATAACATAGTGAACTCCATTAGGATGAAGCCTCTATGTAGTCTTGATATAAGGGGCCAAAAATCTGCTTCTACATGCCTATGAAGTCTTGATATAAAGGGCCATAAATAGGCGTTCCAATTAGGGTTTGGAAAACACAAGCACCAACTTCATTAAAACATGTTACTTACTAAATCCCCAATTTTCAAACAACTGAGTAGCAGTCGAAATTTTGTCAGAAACCCTATTTCAATAGATCATAAAGTGATTAAAAGTCTGTCAAAACTTGGGAGTTTTGATCAATTGAGAGACAATTTAATGGTAGTTGAAATCTGTACAAAGTGTCTTCTTTGAATTTCGTCACACTTCAATATTGAACTTGAGTGACTCATTACTGACTCATGATTTATTACATTGTCATGGAATTTGCAAATCTAATTCCTAAGACATGTATTAAATAAAAATAATTTTTTTCGTGAACTCAGTTAATAATCCAAATGTTTTTATGAAGAAAATTACTTCTAAATATGTAATCAATTTGCAACGAGCATGTCAATAGATTGTATTATGTAAGTAATTTGTTCTTTCCCCTAGAAATCATATTTTTCATTCCATCTTTAAAGTCACTCATGTAGATTACACATAAATAATTTTTTGCTTCTTTATTATATACCAATTAATTAGGGGTACAAAGTATATACATTAACATGATCATAAACAAAATTACACTAAACACTATACACAATTAAGTACAGCACAAGGCCCATGCAAATTTGGAAACACCTTGTAATTTCATCACCCTCAACCCTCTAATATGATGGTTTCATTGAATTTTTCACCTGCTTATCCAACCGTCCAGTCTCCAACTACGCCTGGTCAGCAGTCATATCCAGGAGGAATTACAGATTGGTCAAGTGCATCTTTTATTCCCAGTCCACTCTGGCAAGGACCTTCGAGTTATGCACCTTGGTTTCTACATCGGTCGAATGCATTAATCGGTCTGCTTGGATCAGTCTTGCCTTCAGAGACCCAGCAGCAGACGGTTCGAAACAGTCAGATTTATGGAACCTCATGGCAAGGTGAATCAGCTAATGCAGGATCTCAAGGGAAATTCGATGCTTTGCAGAAGAAGAATGTACTTCCTGAGAGACCTGGCTAACCTGAATGCCAATTTTATATGGAAACTGGTGACTGTAAGAATGTACTTCCTGAGAGACTAATTCCTGCTTCAGACTATGTCTCGAATCCCACGGATCGTTTTCCTCAGAGACCTGACAGACCTGAATGCTTATATTACATGAGAACTGGTTTCTGTAAGTTTGGTGCATTATGTCAGTTTCATCATCCTAGAGAGAGACCAATTCCTGCTTCAGACTGTGTCTCGAATCCCACGGATCTTCTTTCGCAGAGAGAGAATGTATATCCTGAGAGACCTGACGAAGCTGAATGCATATATTACATGAGAACTGGTTTCTGTGGGTATGGTGCAAATTGTCGGTTTCATCATCCTAGAGAGAGATTAATTCCTGCTTCAGAAACTGCCTCGAGTGAAAAGCAGGATGACTCTGATGAGCCAAAACGACTTGTATCAAAGCTATAATTTAGGCTAAACTGCAGATAGTTTAAGCTTAGTGCAGTTTAGTTGTTAATTAGTGGAGTTAGTTACTGATTATGTACACGTCAGTCGCTGATTGATCTTCACAATAATTTGTTAGCATTGATTAAAACTCTTCGGAGTCAATTATGTATCCATATATGTACTGAGCTTGTAATCCTAATCAATGAATCAAGAATCATAATATTCAATTCACAAAATAGCTCCATCTTTTACTCTGTTTTCTGCATATTGCTTTGGTTTACATTTCTCTTCATCGACTCCCATGAGTGACGGGTCTTCCTTTACGTCTGAGAGTGGCTTTGTGCATCTTCTATTCTTGCTATGGTTTCTGCAAATTCGGTCCAAGTTGCAGGTTCGACCACCTCATCGATATCAGCAAATATCTCTCTTTATCATCATCAGGAACTGCTGCATTAAGTTTGTCATCAGAAGAACTTGATGATGCAGGCAAAGGCCAGGCAACTTTCACTGTGGGAGAGTAGACAGATGCCTTCAGGTGATGATAACATTGACACGGTTAAATGAAGACACAAGTCTTTTACTTTTTACGGTCTTTTGGGGTTAAGAAAGAGTTATCTGTAAATTCATTTCTCATTGCTGGAGATGTACCTTGTTCATGTCAAGTTAATTCTGTTCTGAAAATGCAAATCAGTTGACAGACTTGACTCTTCTGAATTTCATATTGCTGCATAGTATAAAATCTGCAAATATTGTCAAATATGGTGATTGGTGAATTCCAATGTGAACATTTCAGCCTATCTTTCTGATTTTAATGTCTTATTTTTTTTTCCCAATACTTTGTGTAATTTTTTAGTTTAAATTTTAAATTTTTGTTAACTTTTGATAGCCTCGATCTGGCTTTTCCCTGAAAAGAAGAACTCTAAAAAGTAAAATCTAAATGCATAAGCTGTGAATCAAATAGCCGCACATGACACAACAACTTCACATATACCTAACTGATCATGTGGCGGCACCCAGCAGGACTGAATAAATTTTCCCATGATATGTGTGCTACAAGTTCCATCTTGTAAGTCTCTTGTGGCTACAAATGCACACCACTCAAGAGTACTTGGCGTGTAAGTCTAATTGAAACAATCTTAAATAGAATGTTGGTTGAGGTGAATGCACTATACTCTCCAATTTTGCGAGTGGGATTTTATTTTAACATACTATTTATCAACCCTATCTTCCAGAAATCCTAAATCTCTGATTTTTAAGACCAAATTGTGATATAATTTTCAATTGCCTGTCACTAAGTAATTTTTTAATCGAAAATCATGTATTTAATACATTGGAAAGCTTGTGAAGAGTAGATTTTTGACATGTTAACATATTTTGGAAATGACTAACATAGTTCAAAAAAGAATAATATTACGTCTACAATATTTTTATAACAATTTCACAATAGAACTTAGGTGGAAATTTATTACTGATTTTCATTTGGATTCACCACTAGCATTACTTTTTCTTCCTACTTTGTCACCTAGCATTTGAAGTGAAAATGTTGTATCTCTAACTTAACTTATCAAATTTTTTTTCAACACACAGTAAACTAGGAATTGCGATTCCTCTCAATTTATACAACCAATCATCACCAAACTTTAGGGGCATACTTTTGGAATGATAATCTATGACCATATGTAATTTACATGGTCAAAAAAAAAAAAAAAAAACCGCATGAGCTTCCATGTGAGACCTATTAGTTGCTAGAAATCCCTCCAATGAGATATAGAAAAAAATATTCATGAAATTTGATCCCCAAACAGCAAGGAAACTTCTTAACATCCACTTATCACCCGCTCAACCTCAAGTGGCAGAGCCAGGGGGGTGAGAGGGGTCAATTGCCCCCCTGAGCTCCCCAAAATGAGTCTAAATCGAATTATAGGTACGAAAAAATTAACATATAATTTTTATTTATTTTGTTATTAATATCAATTAATAATTTTTAGATTTATTTTATTTTCAAAAATGAGGCCGAGCAAAAGTTGCTTGAAGAGGTGGTTATTTTATTTCCTCTGCACTATGTCAAATAATTTGTATGAATTGTGCAGATAAGGCTTAGGCCATTAAGAATGCTCAAGAAAGAGATCGGAGGACTTTGCTACGTGATATGCTATTTGATATTTTTTATGAGGTTCAAATGCCACGTTATGTGTAAGGGGCCACGGCCCCCCGAATATTTTTAAAAACCTTCTATCAGTAGGTAAAAGTACAGTCCACACATATCAGTCAAATTTGCCTTTCAAATTCCCAACCTTTCACCTAAAAACAAAAGGTATTTTTGTAAATAAAAAGTTGTACAATGGCATTATAGAATAGATAACTCCCAAGAAATTTCATTTTTTTTGCCAAAGTCCACCCTCCCCCATGTTATATGCCTCTCTATAGTTCTACGGCACTTCTTAGTTCTACTTCATATTTTATTTTTTAATAAAGGAAAATGTTAACCAATATTCTAAGGGCATTGGTTTAAAAACCATTTTTAAAAACATTTTATTGGAAAATGATAAAGCAATTAATTTTTCTGACAACTTTTTATATTTTTCATGAAAGTGATGTTAAAACTTTCCTAATTTGGTTTATTAACTGTGGGGGAACGAGGATCTAAGAATGCAAATAGATGAATTAAGGGCGGTACTAGGAGCTTGAACCTCAAAAAGCACCAACAGAATGTCCTCAGGAAAATACGAAAGACCTCATACAAGTGCAGCAGGACTATGACACCCGAGGATACCAACATGTCCTCGGGAGATCAAGAACCAAGACTAAGGGCTGTTAGGCACAGACCGAGGGCAAAGAAAAATATTTGTCACCAAGATAGGAAGAAAGGAATGAGGATGGATAAAGCAGTCATCACCTCCATATTCAATACTCAGCACCTACTTAGCTGGTTGCATTAATGAGGAAATGACCTATGAATAGTGTCAACCCAGCTCATACCCCAATATGAAAGCCTTTTAGTAAGATCTTGATGGGACAAGTATCAGAGAGATCTAACATTGACCTTCCAAATGTAAGGCTCAGATACATCTTATCTGAATATATAAAACTAAGAAGCCCCTAGAGGAAGGGATGGACTTTTTAAGACTTACAAATCATTTGTAATTGCTATCTCAGACTAAACTCGAGGACCTCAATATAAGCTTTTCAAGGCTATCTCTTATCTAAGATCACTGACTTGCACTTATAATTAATTCAAACACATCTAACTCCAATCTTTTCTTCTTGTTAAGGGTATTTGAGGTTGATTGAGCATCCTAAATCTTAAAAATTAATTGTGTGACTAAAAGTAGCATGTTTGTATCTGACATAAGCCTGACCTACTTTTAGCCCGCCACATTAACAATTGCCCTATAGGCCCCCGTTAACATGACCCTTTAATAAAAACTGTTATGCACGTCATGTTATACACACATTACTACAAACTTATTTTTTAAAATTGAAATCGTAGGTTGAATACACAATTTCAAAACAAAAATTTGTTCCTCAACTTACTATTTTAATTCAAAAAATGTGTGTAACAGATTTTGTGTGACAAACACCACCTTTTTTTTTATATTTTTTTCTATCTCAATTCTCAATTCTTGTGCCATTCCTTCTCTTTCATAGTACATTCTATGTTACAATTTTTTTTTTCTTTTCTTCTTCTTTTTCAATTCTATTTTATTTTAATTTTTATTTATTTATCTTATGATTTAAGAATTTATTTTTGACTATAGTTGTCTAAACTAGTTGAAATTAAATTCTATTTATTTTATGGTTTCTTATAGTGATTTTATTATATTTAATTTCTATGAATGTAATGGACTTATGATTTTTCATAAGAATTAGAGAAACATTGGATAAAAATGACCTTAAGATGCTTAATCGAGTGTTTTGCTTGTTAGTATTTTAAGAGTTGATAAAAATTACACTAACAAAAAATTTTGATAACAATAATCTTGTAGTATTACATATGAGTTATGACTTACATTGGATTAATTTTTTTTTTTTATTAAAAAAAAAACTAAAGCATAAAGACATGTATGTGTGTGTGTGTGTATATATATATATATGTCATGGTTTGAGTATTTCTTGAATTACAAATTAATATGGTAGTTTTACCTCGGCCCCTGCAAACAAAAATTTATGGCTATGTATACGTCCTTGCAAATGCACTTTTGATCGATTCAGTTCTTGCATTATTTCATACTTGTATAGTATATAGGTAATGAAATAAAGTTAATCTCAAAGTAAACAGTTAAAAAATCAACATACTTTATGATGTGGATCTACTTTTTTTTATTCATGAAATCCTTTTATCATCAATGTTATACTGAGAAATAGGTAGTCATGTCGTAGCTTGTAAATTTTGATAATACACATTGACATATTTTAAGAGACTGTAATTGCCATGATACTCTGCTTAAACCGGACAATGCCTCTTTCTGTATAAAATTTCTAGATTATTATTGGCAGTTGTGTTAATTATGTGTTGGTCTTACTTGGACCCCTTCCACAAAAAGAAGAATGGAAAAGAAACTTCTTTTGATAAGTGTTAGTAAAATTAACTTCAAAATTTTCAAACCCTTTTTGTTAATTGACTCTTAGTTGAACTAATTAATGTAGACATTCAGAAAATACTTAATCATGCAATATGTAGAGAGTAGGAAAATAATCAGCTTTCTAGACTCTTGGGGAATTGCAACCTCCATTGATCAGATTAGTTCATCTTAGACTAATAGTGAGACGAAGATGACTATACTCATTTCTTGTCTATTTTATTGGACAAGATAAGATACAAGTTGTAACTTGCTATCTAATAGAAAGCAAAGGAGAGTTCTGGAGAATTGAAACTCTATTCCATTGAAAATGAATTGAATGAATAACTAATACAATTAGATAGGTATATATATACACTAAAGCTGTAACTGAACCAGCTGTAACTAATCTTTCCCTCTACCAATAACTAACTAACTAGCAATCTAACAGATTTAACCAAACTAATACATGTGCTTGTCACATGCTAAGTTAAATACATATGTGAAACTAAAAACTACATGCCGTTTCTATCTATTATGCTTGTTGTCGTCTACTATACAAATTGATTGAAGCTTTGCTTCTTATCTGTGCTCTGCTTCTTATCTGTGCTCCTGATTCTGCTCCTCTTAGCTGCTGCATTACTTCCTTTTGTATCTTGACACCCCCCCTCAAGTGGAAGAGGGGCATGAATATTGACCATATTCAACTTGGATACAATAAAGGAGAATTGTTGGGCATTTAAGGCTTTGGTTAGCAAGTCTGCAATCTGAGAATTTGTCCTAACATGTAACATTCTGATATACCCTTCCAAGACTTTATCTCTGACAAGGTGACAATCAATTTCTATATGTTTTGTTCTTTCATGGAATACAGGGTTTGTAGCAATGTGAAGGGCTGCCATTGATCTATACTCAGACTCTACTAAAGACCGTGAAACTGTTTGTTGCTTCTTTGACTTCCATGAAATCAAGGACTCACCAAGAAAGACACAAAATCCAGTGACAGATCTCCTAGTGTCAGGACATGAAGCCCAGTTTGCATCAGTAAAGGCCTTCAAGTGCAATTCTGATTTGCTTGAGAAAAACAAACCTTGGCCTGGTGAACTCTTTAGATATTGCAAGACCTTATGAGCTGCTAGCAGATGGGGTTCTCTATGATGTGCCATGAACTAACTGAGTCTATTTACAACAAAGGTTATGTCAGGCTTGGTTATTGTTAAGTATAGTAACCTTCCTATCAATCTTCTGTAGGAGCTTGGATCTTGCAACTCCTTCCCTTCATACTTACTAAGCTTGAGATTTTGATCCATAGGCACTTTGGCTGGTTTACATCCTAACATACCAGCATCAACCAACACTTCAAGTGTATATTTTCTTTGGCATAAATTGATACCATCAATAGTCCTTGCAACTTCAAGGCCTACAAAAAATTTCAAATTACCCAAATCTTTTAGCTTGAATTGTTGATCTAATAGAATCTTCAACTCATCAACTACTTGTTTGTTGTCATTAGCAATCAATATATCATCAACGTAAACCAATAGGCCAATGAAAGAAGTAGAGTTCTTCTTAATGAAAAGAGAGTAGTCAGCCTTGGATTGTGTAAATCCAAGAAGAACTAATGTAGTGGAAAACTTGGCAAACCATTGCCTTGAAGCTTGCTTTAGTCCATACAAGGACTTAGTAAGCTTGCATACCAGCCCCCCCCCCCCCCCCCCCTTGATGTGGAAGCCTGGTGGGAGATCCATATAGACTTCTTCCTTCAATTCACCATGAAGGAAGGCATTATTTACATCAAGCTGACAAAGATACCAGCCTTGCACAACAGCCATTGCAAGAAGACATTTGACAGTAACAAGTTTGGCAACAGGGGAGAAAGTTTCAATGTAATCAAGGCCTTCTTTTTGAGTGAAGCCTTTAGCCACCAACCTAGCCTTATATCTTTCCACAGTCCCATCAGGTTTGTACTTCACCTTATACACCCATTTACAACCAATTGTCTTTTTGTGAGGTGGAAGAGTTATGAGGGTCCAAGTGTGATTAGCTTCAAGGGCAGAAATCTCAGCTGCCATAGCCTCTCTCCACTTGAGATTTTTAACTGCTTGATGATAGAATTTGGGTTCCTCAATTGAGGAAATGGCATTACAGAAATGCAAGTGTCTAGGAGACAATTTTTGGGAAGACAAGTAAGAAGATAAAGGGTAAGTAGTACTAGACGGAACTTGAGACACCTGATTGCACTTATAAGCTTGCAAATAAGCAGGTCTGTGAGAAATCCTAGTGGATTTTCTAAGAGGTGGAATGGAAGAAGAAGGAGGTGCATCATGGATAGAAGGAGAAGGATGACCAAGAGAAACATTAGGCTGATCAAGATGGACATTAGATTGATCAAGGGAAATAGTGGATTGATCAAAAACATTAGAATGACCCAAGGGAACAAGTAAGGAACCAATAAGAATAGAAGAAAGGTCTGGACAAGGATGAGAATCAGGAATATGCTCAATATTAGAAGTGGAGTCTGCAATTGGAATAGGAATAGAAATTGGACAAGAGGGAGAGTCAAAAGCAGAAGCAGGTGAACTAGATAAAGGAAAAGAGTGGGAACCAGACAAGGAATGAGAAGAATCTGAAAAAGGAAAAATAGACTCATGAAAGACAACATCTCTAGAAATAGTGATTTTCCTAGTATGAAGGTTAAGAACCTTGTAACCTTTCATATTAAAAGGGTAGCCTAAAAGGACACATGGAGAAGCTCTAGAATTAAACTTCAACTTGTGAACAGAAGGGGTGGAAACAAAACACAAGCAACCAAACACTCTAATATGAGTAAAAGAAGGCTGTTTATGAAATAAAAGCTCAAATGGGGATTTATGACCCAACAAAGGCATAGGCAACCTGTTAATCAGACAAGTAGCTGTCAAAATACATTCTCCCCAATATGTTGAGGGTAGATTGGATTGAATTTTAAGAGATCTAGCAACATTCAAAAGATGTTAGTGCTTTCTCTCAACCAAAAAATTTTGCTGAGGTGTATAAGCACAACTCTTTTGATGCACAATGCCATGATCACTATAAAAGTTTGATAAAGAAAATTCAGGAGCATTATCTGATCTGATTGCTTTAATACCAATGTTAAATTGAGTCAAAATCATATTATAAAAGGAAATTAAAAGTTGTTTAACATCAGACTTAGCTTTCATGAGATATACCCAAGTAGACCTAATGGCATCATTAACAATAGTAAGAAAAAATCTAAAACCATCATAAGTGCGAACATAATAGGGACCCCAAACATCTACATGAATCAAAGTAAATGGCTTGGTACTCATATTATTGTTTGAAGGAAATGGCAGCCTCTTTTGCTTAGCCAAAGGACAAATGGTACATATGTCATTACATTTTGAGGAAAAAGAAGGCAAAACATCTTGCAAAGATGACAATTTATTAAAAGAAGTGTTTCCTAATCTAAAATGCCATAAAATGGACATATCTTTATTAGAGACAGATGTTGAAAGAGCTGACTTGGGAAGCTTGTTGGTGGAGAGGTAATCTTACAGAGAAGGTGGAGTCCTATAAGTACTGTTCTGCAGCAAATACAGACCATGTTGGACTTCACCCACTCCAATCATCGTCCAACAAGAAAGGTCTTGGATAAAGCAAAATTGGGACAAAAACACAAGACAAAGAGGCAAGCGTTGAGTGATTTGACTGACAGACACAAGATTAAAGGAAAAAGAAGGAACACAAAGAACATGTTCAAGATTAAGGGAATTAGACAATTTGACAGTACCAATGTGAGTGACATGAGCAAATTCACCATTAGGTAATTCAACAACACAATGGGAAACATCAATATAGGATTGAAAGAGTGAAAGAGTGAAAGAGAACAAGCACTATGATCACTTGCACTTGTGTCAAGAACCTAAGTACTACCACCAAAAGCAGATATATTCACAAGCTTAGCAGAGAAAATGGAATGCTTGAGATTACCTGCCAAAGGAGTTGAATGAGAAGTAGAAGCTTGGTTGGAAGAAACACTATTGGCCATAGCAATTGGACTATTCTGAGAATCAAACCCTCCAATCATGGCAAGCAGTTTCTGGCATTGCTCCATTGTGAAAGGAAAATGCTATGGAGTTGGTGTTGCAACAGAATCTTGAACAAAATCAAGAGAAGAGACTTGGTTTGCCCTTGCTTTGGTTTTATATCCAGGAGGATATCCATGGATTTTGTAGCATTTTTCCATGGTATGACCAAGTGATCCACAATGGCTGCAAGTAGGCCTCTCCTTTCATTTCTTAAAAGTCTTAGAACCAGAGCCAAAATTCATTGTTTTGGCTGCAAGAGCTGTGGATTCAACAAAAGGACCATTGTTGCTATGCCCAACTGACCTCTGCCTTTCATCTTGAACCAACAAAGAGTATACTTTGTCAACAGAAGGAATGGGATCCGTCAATAGAATTTGACCTCGAATGTGAGAGAATGAATCATTGAGACCCATTAGAAGTTGCATAATTGCTTCTCTGTGATGAAGATTGGAGATCTTTTCATTCACGTGGCACATACACTTCTCACAAGAGCAAAGAGGAAGTGGTTCATAGTTTTGTATCTCATCCCACAAGATTGAGAGGTTAGTAAAATAATCACTCACAGTGAGTTCCCCTTAAGAAATGCTAGCAAGATCTTTCTGCAATTGATAAACCCTAGGTCCATTGCCTTGAGAGAACATGTTTTGAAGCTTCTTCCAAACTTCCTTGGCAGTTCTCCGATACACCATACTAGTTGCAATCTTAGGGGAAACACAATTGATGATCCAAGAAACCACAATTTCATTGCATCGTGACCAGCTTTGAACAAGAAGAGGAACTCTCTCCATGGCAGAAGTCAGGGAAGCAGAGCCATCAATTAACCAAAATTTATTTTTGATTCTAAGAGCTCTCTCCATGGATCGTGCCCACGTAGGGTAGTTTTCTCCTCTAATCAGTGACTGAGATACAAGAATCGCACGAGGGCTCTCAGCGTGGTGAAGGAAAAAGGGATGTGATTCATCAATGGTAATGCTTGTAGATGCTTGATCAGAAGACGCCATTGACAAAGCTTCGGAAAGGAAAACCTAGCTTTTGAAGAAGGAGAAAATGAAACGAAGGAATTAGGTGGAAACAAGAAAAGATTGCTCAAAATAGAAGAAAACGTCTCAAAATCGAAAATAGGGAGATCTCTCAAGAAAAATTGCTCAGAATTGAAGAGAAAAGGAGAAAATTTTCTCGGGAAAATTTTCTGATTTGGAGAGGAAAGAAACTTCTAGAATCAAGGAAAAGAAAAAGAAAAGCTAGGAAATCAGTAAAACTGTGCTAGCTACTCTAATACCATAATAGAAAACAGAGGAGAGTTATGGAGAATTGAAACTCTATTCCATTGAAAATGAATTGAATGAATAACTAATACAATCATATAGGTATATATATACACTAAAGCTGTAACTGAACCAGTTGTAACTAATGTTTCCCTCTACCAGTAACTAACTAACTAGCAATCTAACAGATTTAACCAAACTGATACATGTGCCTATCACATGCTAAGTTAAATACATATGTGAAACTAAAAACTACATGTCGTTTCTATCTATTATGCTTGTTGTTGTCTACTGTACAAACTGATTGGAGCTTTGCTTCTTATCTGTGCTCCTGATTCTGCTCCTCTTAGGTGCTGCATTACTTCCTTTTGTATCTTGACATTGCCTGGTAGGCCAAATTCGCTCCCAGGTTCTGGATGACACACCAATTGTTTACTTTGAATGTTATTTTGCATCATGAATTCCATAATGATATGGTTTTTGCATTTATATAATATATATCATTTCTCTGTGCATTTTATTATGTGCTTACATGTATCTCTAATTGTGTCACCTTTTCAATTTTTGTTCCATTTACATATATTTCTAGTTCTTACCAACTTGAGCTTGTTTTTATGTACATAGTTTTGGATTAGATCCTGTCCTGTGCCATGGTACTTTACTTATTGCAAGATTTAACTATGCTAACGAGCTCTATCTGATTTCGTACTTTCTTCTTACATAAGAATGGGTAGAGGATGTGGCTGTGGGTTCAAAACCTACTTGTTACTTCCATAAGAATGGGTCGTGGGTATAAAACCCATCAAGTGCACGTGAAACTCACCAATCACCAAAATAAAAAATAAATAAAGTTATCTATTGGCTACTTTTGTGACTTGTGAAAAGAAAAAGAAAAAGAAAAAGAAAAAAGAAAAGAAAAGGAAAGAAAAGAGAAATTATGCCAATAAGAGTGCTCTGTACTTGTTCCCTTTACTCCTATGCTTTTGTATCACACGTGTTTTCTTTTTGTTTAATTCCCCCTCCCCCTTTTCTCAATTGCACCAGATGAACAGAGATAAATCTAAAAGTTCAGAGATTTCCAATGTCTCACTTGAGGAACATGTTGAGATGAGTACAAATAATACTGGTGATGAGAGGCAAAATTTGTTGAATAACATGTTTTTAGAAATAATTTAGGAAGGTAGCACACGGATGAAGTTAATTAATTAAGTAGACTGTTTGTGTGCTATTCACCAAAAATTATTCTAAAATGGTACTATTCAGCAAATTTTACCTTAGTGATGAGGGAGATAAGGATCTAGGTTTAAATTAAGGTGTGTCAACTCCCAATTCCCAACAACGACATGTACTATGAGGATATGAAGCGTTTTATGTTCCTTGATATGCTAAATTATCACATTTACTAGATATGTAGACTTTTTTTGAAACTTCAATGAAGAGTAAAAAATAGGAGAGAGAGAGAAAGAGAGAGAGAGAGAGAGTTGAAGGCTAAGCATTGAGTAATAGAAAGGTAAATTAATGTGGGAATAAGTTGAAAAAAGAGGAAGCATTAATGAGGAATAAAACAAATCTAATATGATTGTCATTTTTTTTTTCATGTGAAATAACTAAACACTATTTTTGAGCAAAACAAAAATGCTCAAAACCACATCGTTTTGGAGCCTTTTGTGTTTATCAATTAAAAGAGTAGAAAGCCATTTTTATTTATTTATTTAATTTTATAACTAGGAAAGGAATCAAAAGTCGAAAAGATGGAAAAAAAAATTTTAATTGAGCGTGCAAATAATGCACAATAAAGAATTTTTATTATTATAGACAATTGGCATAAATGTGATGAGATAATTCTTAAGAAGGTACACAAAATGAACTGTTTAAATCAATTTCAACAAGGAAAAATTGTTGAAAATTAATTACACTTGTACTTGCAAAAATAATCTCAAAAAAATGATTTTTATTTTTTTTTATTTGTAGAGAAAAAAAAAAAGAGAGGAAACAATTAGACATTAAAATGAGGCGAGATTATAGATTTAAATTTAATAAGAAGCAATGTTTTAAATTTCATTTGGATATCATTTTGGATTGGCTACTTAAATATTTCTGTGTCCATTTAGGAATAGCTTATTTAGTTGAAACTGAAAATTTTTTTGTTGAAAGTGCTGTAAATAAAGGTAAAAGTTAGTTGAATAATGTAGTAGGACCCATGAATAGTATTAAAAATAAGTTAAAAGTGGAGTTAAGATGAAAAATTGCAATTACTTATATTATTATTAAATTAAATGCGAGAGCAATATATGTAAAGTCTAGTCAAGATTTAATTTTTTTATTCTAATTAAATTGATAATATGGTGTCTTCCTTTTTTCCTAGCGAATTGTTGGACTTAAAAAAAATAATTGAATCTTTTAGTTTATTAAGGGAAAAAAAAAAAAAAAAAAAATTTGTTGTAGCATTCTTGTAAATAATGCCTTTGAGGTTCAAAATATTTTTTAATTTAATTTCACACATAAAGAACTTAACACTTCAATTCCCAAATATTACAAGGAGAAATTAACATCAATGCTTCACAAATTTTGAACCATGTACTCAACACTGATGAAATTTCATACATGAGAGATGACAAACCCATATATTAACATAGGTTCATTAACCTTGAATTTGATGGCAGTTGACATTGGTGATCCAAGAGGCATTGTGTCTTTACCCACCTGTGGCTTTTGTGATCAGAGCAGCCCTGGAAGACATAATATTCAAAGACATTATGATCTCAAAAGGTATAAACATGTAGATTCCAATCCCTAGGACCTGATGCACATATTTTCAATGCGGAAAGATTTGCTCATCGAATTGTCAATGCTTGCAAGACTCCCTAGGCTTTTATGCCATTTGGAGTAGGGTCTCGTGTTTGTGCTAGCCAACTCTTTGCCATGACAAAACTGGAGGTGATCTTGTGTCTCATTTTATCCGAGTTTTGTTTCTCACTATCCGACATACCAACACTTCACTGCATTTAGGTTGGTTATTGTACTTGAACATGGAGTTACTCTCCGTGTGATGATAGCTTGACATTTCCTAGTTTTGAGAAAGGATTTGGTGGAAATAAGAAAACAAAAAGATGAGAGAGATGAAGACTATTTGTACCATCTTTAATCTTTATGTAGGGGTACCTTTGATGCACATGTGACATGTGTCATTACTATATATATGTAGCAATAGGAGAAGTTGTTCTATTTCCTTTGGTTCCCTTGTTTTTTAACTAATTACAAATATTTGAAGTAATGATGAACAACAATTGGGATACTTGAATTTTAGAAATAGGAGTCATGGCTTAATCCTGTAATACTAAGCAATTGCTAACAACTCTCTCCCTTTTGATCCATTTGCCATTATTGTTGGAAGAATCTCTGTGTGGACAATAAACATCTTTGGTATGTCATCACAACCAATTGAAGATTGGGTAAGAACAATTTTGAATTCATGGAAAGCCTCTAGTATAAAAAAGAAAGAGGTGTACAACTTAACATTGTTACAGCAGTTTGTTATTGTGATCAAATTTGGTGCAGCATGAATGAAATGGAGCATAATGATACTGATTTCCACCAAATCAGTATACAACTCCAATCTTTAAGCATGAGAGAAAAAACATAATCCCTCTATACTTCCTTGGCAACCCCCTACGTACTCAAGTTTGGTTGAAGATTAATGTAAATGTTACAGTAAGGGACAATGTAGTTTTCCTAGCTGTTGTGTGTAGAGACTCACTTAGGACCTTAATTGACATCTAGACCAGCTCTCATGTTAGAGGATTGGCAAATGGGATCAAGCATAAACTATTTTGTATGTACCTGTGACTCCCAAAATATCATTAATGTCTTGGATGAAAATTGTAAAGGAAGCTAGATTTTTGCTGTTTTGTATGGGTATCATGTTTTGTCTCTTGGCAAGCTTAAGCTCGTTTGATAAGAGATTTCTAATAACGTTGTTTAAGTTTTTTAAAAATACATATGAATAAATAAGTGTGAAAATACATATTATAGTATTTAAAATTTAAATAACAGTTTTTGTTGTTTAAATATCGATACTAAACCAAGCTTAATTTTTTGGCCCACAATGTGGCTGCTTGGTATCTCTGCTTTCTCTGACTTGGTCTTTTGTCAAAGTAGATATAATTTGGGCCCTAGGCATTTTGTAATCTCATTTACTCAGAAAAATAGAAAAACAATAAATCTAGGTAGGCCAATTTTTTTTATTTTTTTTCCCAACGTGTTGACTAACAATTAAAAAGGCAAAGTAATTTCTTTTTCTCTGAACAAGTACTCCTTAGTTAATAAATAAAAGGTTGGATGGCTCAAGATATTTGTTGATATATTATTATAAGAAAATTTTATATTATTTTTATAAATAAATAAAAAATTGTAATAGTTAGTTATTTTTTTATAAATTTTTTAAAAATAGTCCACAAATAAATCCTTTCTTTCTTTCTTTTTCTCTCTCTCTCTCTTTTTTTTTTTTCCTTTTTTAAATCAACCTTTTGCCATTTAGTCCAAGATTCGCTTGTTTGTTGACCCACATATTTTTAGGTCCGTGGTCCACTAATTCAGTCATTTCATCTGTAATAATGCCCGGGCCCATAAAGGAGAATTTAATCATTTATAGTTGCTGCGTGTTGGAGAGCCACTCCTTTTTACCATGCGGACTGGTGCGGTGTTTTTGCTTTTTGACTCCAGAGAGCAGAGAACAGTGGTGGAATAAAAAAACAGAAGTGGTGTCATATCAATATACTAGTGCTACACACAAATTCGGATTAATATACTAGTGTCGAATTGACCATTTTTAGATTTGCAATATAGATGATAGGTTTCAATGTAGATGATAGGTTTCTGTCATTATAATTATCAAATTATTTTTTTTTAATAAAAAAAGTCTATTTGGCTAAGAATGAAAAAGTTTAAGAATGAAAAATGTTGAAAAAATAAAAGAAAAATAATAAATTTTCAACATGGGTGTTTGGTACATAAGATGATAAATATATATAAATTTTATTTGTTGGGTTAATAAAAAACAATGATATGATGAAAAATAGTTGATCAAAATTTTCTATAATACACTTGTTATATAAGGGTTTTTTTTTTAATTTTTTTTTTTTAGGAACAAGTTGTTATATAAGAAGTAATTGTTTCCATTATAATATAATAAATAATAATATTATCAATTAACTTAGAAAAAATGAGGTTGAGTAGTGGCAAAGCTATGTTGTGCGCTAGTGGTACCCATAAAATTACTAAAAATGCCCAAGTGGCAATATGCCACACACATGAGCCACATTTTTTTCTCTAATAAAAAAAAAAAAGTAAAATGGTTTCTTTTAAAATTTAATATATCACACTTATTGTATAAAGCATAAATTTGGCATAAAGTACTAATCAATGCCAAATTTTTGGTGTCTGGCAAACCAAATACCAAAAAATCTCTCACTTCAAATGTTCTTAATGCTAAAAGTTTTAGCATTGATGAATAGTGCAATTCTAATAATAGAACTGTACAAAGAGAAATGCTAAACCTTTTAATATATATTTTTTTCTACTTTTTTCTCTCCCCTCTCACCCATTGCTTCACTTTCTCAGACTCACTTCTTCTCTCATTCACTCCTCCCCCTCCTGGCCTGATGACTCAAACATCTACTTTCATAGCCAAGCTGAAAATGGTTGGTGGAGCATTTTCTAGGTTGATATCCTTGAAAATCTCAAACTTTATGGGCCTTCAAACACTGCCATTCGGGTCACGCCTTCAGGGATCCACTACTTCACTCCAACGGCGATGCTCGATGGAAAAAGACTAGCCATTGAGGCTCTATCTCGCCTTTGATCTCACTGCCACAGGCATTGGCTAGCAGTCAATCTCGCTCAATTGTATCTCACCCAGTTGTCGCTGATCTTGCCCAGCCTCCTCCCCCCATGCCACCGTTGATCTCTCTCTCTCTCTCTCTCTCTCTCTCTCTCTCTCTCTCTCTCTCTCTCTCTCTCTCTCTCTCTCTCTCTCTCTCCTGGTGATTGTGGTTTTCTTTTTTCTTTTTTTGGGTTGTTTGCAGTGGGCTAATATTGGTGGGTTAAGGTGGTTGTGGGCTGATTTTGGTTGTTTTTTTTACAACGGTCAGTGGGTTGATTTTGGCTTGTGGTTACAGTGGTTAGTGGTTGGTTTTGGATGGTAGTGGTGGATTGTGGTGGGGTGAGTTATGGGTGGTGGGAGATTTCGTATATTGATGAGAATGCAAATTGTCATATTTTTCTCTCTTAATGTTTAGTATTTCATACTTATTTGGTGCCTAAATGTACTCATTATTCTTACATTTTGATTTAGGATGCAAATGGAGGCATTAAGTGCAAAACGTAATTAATTGGGCGATTCTGGATAGCTTTGACATTGCTTCGCAATCTAGGCATAACTCTCTCATCCAAGCTCCAATTGAGATGATTCGAGATGCTATGGAATGCCAAGACAAAGCTCTACAACTTTCATTTTTTGAGTTTTGAGAGATACGGGACACATCAAGGTCGAAATCGGGCTTGAAGTTGCTGCACCTACACTACTGACGTTCTGGAATGTTCCTTTACTTGAAATTCTAATATGCGGATCTAATGCGGTTTATTTTCAAAAGCTTCTAGATCTGGTGCATGAAATTTCCAGCTGAAAAAACCACTTTCCTAGTTATATTAGGACTCTATTTTATTTATTTTATATTTTTCTTTAATTAGTTAGATTTGGATGTTGTTATTTGAGGATAATATTTAGAATATTTTTAGGAGATTTTGTAGGCTTGGGAAAGGGGGAATTAACGTGTATAAAGGGGGAGGAAAAATCAGACTTGACACACGCCTCTCTCTCCCCTCTTCTCTAACTTCTCCTTTGAGTTTTCATCATGGCCCTGCTTGGCTAAACTTTTATACTTGGTTGAAGGAAACTGAAACCTCGAAATCAAGAAAAACTGTGAGATCTAATTTGTTTTTATTGTTCAATTTATGCTTTGAATATCGGATGTTCATTTGTGCCTATTTTCATGATTGTCTTGTTTAATTACTAGGAAGCCTACTAGTTTATTATTCGTTGCAATCCACTACTAGGTATGATATCAAATCCATAGTTGTTTGATCTCTTTAATTTGTGAAGCAACCAAGATTTAATGATTTGCTGCGTTAGAAATTATTAGATCTAAAGAAGAACACTCAGCTAAATTAAATACAACCGCTTGTACTTGTGTTATTTAGTTTCATCGATCTCTCTAATTCTTAAGGCTGCTACTAGATTAAACCTTTAGCGCTTGTCTTAGGTTGTTAAGTAGTTAGGGTTAATTAGATCGCTTGTTTTCTAATTAACTACTACTAAGGAGAAATAGGAAAATAGTTCCAACGGTAAATATTCAAAGTGTGAATTGATATATACTTGCATCAATGATCAGTTGTAAAATTCCAATGGTGGATGTTGACTTAGTCCAAGGTTTGTTCTTTTGATTCATTTCGATACTTTAATTTGAATTGTTCCTTAATTATTTTTCTTAAAATTGTTTTCATTATACTCAAACCCCCTCCTTGTTCACGTAGCATAAAACTAGGCTAGACACTCCCTGTGGGAACGATCCTTACTCGCACTACTACATATATTTTTAGGAGTACAGGTTTTATTTTTGGTTGATTGAGACAGCACACCATATATATATATTAGGAGTTTTTTAAAATCATTTTAATGTGTTATGTATATTATTTTAATATATTGAAGGGAAGAATAGAATATCTAATTGTAAAATGGTGTATTAAATTTTTTTTTAAAGTAGATTTTTGCAGTTAAAATGACATTTGTAGCCTTCAGAGTTCAGAAAGGATGTGTAAGTCTTTTATGAGGTCCAGAGAGGAAGACTAGGAGCTCCAAATGAGCACTAAGAAGGTCAAGGAATGCCATCGTGGCAAATCAATTCTATCCCACTCTCATGGCTCTAGGGAGTGGGATTATATCATACAAAGAAACAACTGTTGGGGAGTTACCCGGAGCTTTTGACTTCAATAATATGATGGAATATGAAGCTATTTTTGATGATGAGTTTGAGGGCTTACCCTTGGGGCAAGTTGCTATTAAACTATCTTGGGAAAGAAAAAACAAAATCAGAGCCTCTTAGGCCAACGCACTAATTGTAAAAGTTTTTGGAAAAACTGTGGGATACTAATTCCTACATTCGAGATTGGTTAGTATGTGGAAGCCATTAGGGAAAATGGACTGTATCGACTTAGGGCATGACTTCTTCCTTATCAAGTTATCTCTCAAGGAGGACCATTTAAAGTGCTTAAGGGTGGACCATGGCTAATTGGTGGTCACTATCTCTCCATTAGAGGATGGTAGCAATACTTTAGGATAGCCACAACAAATCTCTTAGTTGTCACTGTATAGGTTTGCCTCCCCCATTAAGTACTATAAAGTCTTCATGCTAAGGGATATCAAAAGAGCTATAGGCCTAGTCCTATGAATTGACACCTAAACAGCTTCGGAGACTAGAGGACGCTTTGCACGAATATGTGTCTAGGTGAACTTCGATGAGCCGATGGATAAACTTGTCAAGGTAGGGGGAATAGACCAACTTATGCAGTACGAGGGTATCAGTTGCCTTGCTTTTCTTATAGTCATGTAGCACACAAAGCAGAAAGTTGCCCATATAGAGCAAGGTTGCTAGAAAAAGGTGATAAGGTAGAAGCTAGGGTTGAGGAATCGAAAAACCAGAAAACGAGGGAAGAAGCTGAGTCGGAGTCAAATGCCTTTGGGCCTTGGGTTTTAGTTGCACAGAAAAGGAAACCCAGTAGGAATGCTTCAAAAGAGGTTAGGCCATTCAGGGTCTCCTTTCCAAAGCCGACCAATTACTTAAGCGCACCGAGTGGAACCTTTTTAGCAAGCTTAGACCAAAACTTAGGGTTTCAAAACCCTAGTGACGTGTATCAAGGACAAGTGCGATTTGTGTAGATCGCACTATCGTGGAATCAGAATGGTCCAAACCAAAGTCTAAGTCATCTACCCCCCAAGGGGAAGAACTCTGTGCGTAGCTAGAAATGAAAGAAAAGCCAAGACCAATCCGAACAAAAAGTTACAAGACAAAAGGCCTTGAAAGAGTGAAAGATGGTCAAGCCGAAAGCCTTTGGGTTTACCTTTCCTAAAGGTGAAACTGATCGATTTGGGTTTCCTGAGGTGGGCATGGAGATTAGGGAGTTTAGAGCTGGAGGATCTTTCGCATCTGATACTGCTTGCCCCACCCCAGATTGGACCAACCTGAATATGTATCGAAGAAGTCTAAAGTCATGGATGATGTGGTCATGAACTTGGAATTACTTTTTGTTTAGGAGCCCAGTAGACAACCGTTAGCTGAGATTTCTATTACCTCCATAAAGAAGGAGAGAAGCAAAGTTCTTCCATAGAGATCAAAGTCAGAAACATATCCAAAGTAGCTCTCAAGCAAATAAACCTAAAGCTTCATCCTAAGAACGCAGGAAGAGAAGATGAGGATATCCCATCATCCGGTCAAAACGAAGAGCCCCAGGGGAATACTAGCAACGCGTAGGTGACACAACTGGACCCACCAAATAGGGATATGCAAGTTGATAAATGAGGTGATGTTCCTAATTACTCTCTAATTTGATCCTTATTTATTCTTTATTTTTGTTGTTAATAATGAATATGCTTATCTGGAATTTTCGGGGTGCTATTAACCCCACCTTTTATAATGTTGTTAATGACATGATTCGTAGGCATTATCCCACTATTTTGATCATTACTGAAACTAAAGTGAGTGTTGATAGAGCTAAAGGGATTATTGATAGGCATCCCTTGGATGGAGTAATTATTGCTAATTCTATTGGGATTTTTGGTGGTTTGTGGGTGCTCTAGGACTCTGTTCAAGTGGAGTTAGCATAGAGTAAGATATCCATGCACTTGTCTTGTCTACAGCAAAACTCCCTTGGCTTCTATCTGCTATCTATGCTAGCTCGAGATTTGCTGAGCAATGCCTTCTCTGGGATAATCTGGCCATGGTGGCTGGCCTCCACTCTTTATCCTAAGTTATTACAGATGATTTTAATGAAGTGCTTATGGGTGATGATAAATTTAGAGGGAATTCAATGAGTACAAGTATAGTTCTCCAGTTCCAAAGAATGTCTAAACACTTGTAAAATGATAAATATTGGTTTCGCTAGGCCTTGATTCACCTGGTCCAACCATAGACCCCTAGCCAACCTTGTTCAAGAAAGGATAGACAGAGTTATTGTCAACCCTGATGGGAGCAACCTCCACCCCGAAGCTGCGATCTATCATTTGGAGAAAACTCACTCAGACCATTACCCTATCAAGCTATGTTTTGAAAGGCCTCAAGGATTCCAACCACCTAGACCTTTTAGATTCTGACCCATGTGGCTCTCTCACCTTTCCTTCCTTGGAGTGGTTAGACAAGCCTGCACTAATCCTCCAACTTTGCATCAAGCAATTGCTTCCTTCACTGAGAAAGCAAATATCTTGAATAAAGCACAATTTGGCAATCTTTTTAGAGGAAGAAAAGTGTCCTGGTGAGATTAAAAGGAATTCAAGAGAGCCTACCCACAAATCCAAATAACTATCTAATCAATCTGGAAAAGAATTTGAGAGTTGAATTTTCGAAAGTGGCCATGCTTGAGAGGGAATTCTTGGCGATGAAATCTTAGATCTTGTGGTTAGTTGAGGGCGATAGAAATGCGTCTTTCTTTCATACTTCAACCCTAGTGCGTAGAAGAAGAAATTGAATTTTGTGTGTGAAAGATAGGATGAGGATCTAGATTAATGGGGATAGAGAAATTGTTGATTTTATTAGAGGAGGGTTTTTGGATATATTCACTTCAAGTCACAGTAGCTCTCTCTTAACAGAATGGAACCCCCTGCTTGCATACATGCTTGAACGAGGTAGAGTCCATATATTTAGACAGATAAATTTCTAATACTAAAATTTCAGCCAATATGTGGGTGCCTAAACCCTTTAAAGCCCCTAGACTGGATGGTCTACATGCTGGTTTCTTCCAACGCTTTTGGCTTCTACTGGGAGAATCTATGAAAAAGGAGATTAAATTTATCTTCAACACAAGGGTGGTACCTGAATATCTCAACAAAACTCTTATTACTTTAATCCCCAAATGCAAAAACCTAGAGTTTTTAAACAACTACCGTCCTATTAGTCTTTGTAATATCGTCAAGGTGGTGACTAAGATTATTATGGCCCGGACCGACCTTTGCTTTCATACTTATTCTCCCCCTTGCAATCTGCCTTCATTCTAGGGAGACAAGGTGTGGACAATGTGATCATCGTCTAGGAACTGATTCACACCATGTTTAAGAAAAATGGTAAAGGTGGAGTGATGGCAATAAAGCTAGATTTAGAAAAAACTTATGATCGCTTGGGGTGGAGCTTTATTAGAGACACCATGAATCCTTACAAATTCCTAAGCCACCTTGTCTCCTTGATTATGAGTTGTGTATCTACATCTTCTGTCTCTATTCCTGTCAATGAGGGAGCCTTAATCCAGTTCCCATTAAGGGGCATTTGACAAAAAGACCCTTTATCTCCATACATGTTTATCTTGTATATGGAAGTCCTTAGGGCTCTAATCGAGGATAAATGTTAAGCTAGGCTATGAAACCCTGTTAAAGCCTCTCAAAGGGGACTGGTATTCTCTCTCTTTTTTTCTTTTTCTTTTTGCTGACGACCTTATGCTGTTCGCTAAAGTAGACAGGAAGAATTGCATTGCTATTTGGGATGTGTTAGACTCCTTCTGTGAAATCTAAGGGCAAAAAATTAGTGGTGAAATATCTTGGGTTTATTTCCCACCAAATGTTGATCCGGAGAATAGATCTAAGTTGTGTGATATTCTAGGTTTACATTCTACTCCCTCTCTTGGAAAGTATTTGGGCTTCCCCATTAAATATACGAGAACTCCCAGGACTTTGGGTTAATAAGGATCGTATTCAGAGTAAGTTGGCTGTTTGGAAAACAAACCTTCTGTCCCTTACTGGCAGAATTGTTCCAACCCAATCAATGTCGTCTACCATCTCCAGTTATGCTATGCAATGCATAACACTCCCTTCTATAATTCTCCAAGGTGTTGATAAACTTATCTAGAACTTTTTGTGAGGCTCTTTAGAAAGCAAAAAAAAAAAAAAAGCATCTCATAGGATGGAACAAGATTACAAAGCCTAAAGAAGAAGGTGGTCTTGGAATTCAAGTGGCGAAGCCAAAAACACTGTCTTATTAGCAAAGCTCAACTGGAGGTTCCACTTAGAAAAATCCTCCCTATGGGTTCGAGTTCTTTCCCAAAAATATCGCAGTCAAGGTAAATCCTCTCGAAACCAAGCGAACCATATCTCGTGCTCCCTAACTTAGGCTACTATTAAGAAGGGGGAAGCTATCTTCAAAAAGGGACCTAAGTGGATTGTTGGAAGGGTCTGTGGGCTATCTCTTTGGTTTGTTAAGTGGCTAGAAAAAGGCACTTTAAGAAGTCTAATATTGGACCTGCTTAACAAAGGTAAGGAAAAAAATCAGACTCAGAGATGTTGCCAGCTTCTTTGGCTGGAATCTGGAGAATATTTCCTACTTTTTTCCGACCCCAATCCTCCTTGAGATGAAGGCCACTCCTCTCCTTTTCTCAAATCAAGGAAAGGATAGGATCTCATGGCACTACTCGCCTAGTGGAGAGTTCAAGTTGAAAGATGCATATCGGCTGATAATTAAGGAGGATGAAAACATGAGTAAACCTTCATTTTGAGGTGCTTGGGTGTGGAAGATTTTGTCCCTACCAAAAGTCAAATGTTTTCTATGGAAATGCTTCTATTCAAGCATATCAGTCCAAGCCCTGCTTAATGAGAGAGGAATGGACATCCCGCTTGCATACCCTGTGTGCAATGCCGAGTCAGAGACCATAATTCATGCATTAAGAGACTATCCCATAGCTTGGAGCTTTTGGAACTCTTTCTCTCCCCTAATTCACTCATCACTCTTCTATGGACAGTAGCTAATTGACTGGTTAAAGATTAACTGCAAGAGCTTTCGACCCAATGGTGTTTTCGATATTGAATGGGGCATTGTCTTTCCTATGGCAATTTGGAGTCTTTGGCTCCATCGAAATAGCATTGTGTTTGGAAGAACAATCTCACAATGAAAACTTCTAGACAAGACATTGGTGAAAGTAGTAGAGGTCGCCTATTTAAGCATAAATGGCAAGCTGGCCCCAAATCCGCACTAAAATCCAGGTGAAGTGGGTACCTCCCCCTATCAATTAGTTCAAGTTGATCTCTAATAGTTTGTCTATGGGCAACTCAGGTTTGGTAGTAGGTGGAGGGATTATCTGAAATGAAAATGGTGGATGGGTGAAAGGTTAAGCTCGGGCCATTGCAGTCACGACTAGTGTAGCTATTGAATTATGGGCATTAAAGGATGGCAACTCATCGAGGCATCTTAGTGTGAAACAGAAATAATAGATTGTATACAATAAAGAAACATGTGTATAAAGATAGAAAAGAAACAACACATGTATAGGTAGGTGAAGAAGACATACATCATATATATATATATATATATATATATATCAAAGATAAGCATAATGTATGTAAACATGGTCACAAGACCGGTGTACAAGAAGAAGGAAGTAAGCACTTCCCTTAACAAGATGAAACACATCTCCCCTTTACAAGGGCATGTATTTCTCCCCCTAACATATAGAATCTTAAAAAGAAGCCACATGTTCTCCACAATTTCTCCTCCTTCTTGTCATGATTGACAAAGGGTACAAGAAGCTAGTACAAAACCTGTCCTAAAATAAATTCTTTTTGTCAGAATCAAACATTGCTACAGGGAGGCCAAAAAGTGTGCAGGCGCCTTAGCCAGACAGGGAGCCCTCTTTGCCCAAGATTTTATTATTTTTATCCAACCTCCCTTAGAGGTTGAATTGCTTCTTAGTTTAGATGCTTCTAG
Source organism: Quercus parvula (assembly GCA_030820535.1). NCBI lineage: Eukaryota > Viridiplantae > Streptophyta > Magnoliopsida > Fagales > Fagaceae > Quercus > Quercus parvula. The sequence goes on along the minus strand of JAUAME010000003.1, from coordinate 59,404,749 downwards.
TACCTTGTATGATCATATCATTTTGTAACCTCTCCTTTAGAGGCTGCTTAGTTTTTTAATGAGAATTCCTATTTACAACCAAAAAAAAAAAATGACATTTGGTATAGAATTGCTAATACTAGTTCTCTAAGATAAGTATACACAATTCATTATGAAATATTTTTAAATGCATGTTTAAATCTACTATGAACTTGTTATAATATATTCATAATTTATTTTTTTAAAAGAGAAACACACTAATATTTAGGACAAAATGGGCAAATGCCCATTTTGGACAAAATAAGCAGTGTTCTGCCATCTCTCTCAAACTAATTAGGAAAATGCCCCCCTTTTGTAACTCGATATTTCTAAAATCGAGTTATACGAAGAACTCGATTATCTTATAGACGAGTTAGGTGCAGCATTGTGCCACACTAGACAGCCAGCGTGGCATTTAGTTTCTGTAATCCCTAAATAACTCGATTATACGGAAAACAAGTTATGTAACCGACTATAAAAGTCTCGAGTTCTACTCTTGTTAAAAGCTGTTTTCACACTGTCTTGGCGTCAGGTGTATGGGTAAAAATCTTTTAAAATAACTCGATATTAAAGGAATCGAGTTATAAAGTATACTCGAACTCCATAAAATCGAGTTATTGTCGTATATTTCCTGCACTTCTTCTCCCATTCAAAAGGTTTTGCTTTTTGTCTGAACTGAATTCCACTCTGCCCCACAGATCCACAGCTGCTTCCAGACTAAAATTTGCATCACCTTAGGTAAAAAACTCGCACCAGAATTTTCTAGCAATGGTATTTTCATTTGATATTGTACTGAAATTTTTTTTTTTTTGGTTGAATGAGTGTGAAGTAAGTACATTGGTGTGATTTTGGTTGTTTGTTGTAGTAAACGTTGGTCAGAAGAGAATGAAATCTTTACTATAGCAACATTTTTTATCACACATAATCATCTTTGGTCATAATCATATCCTGCGTGTACATAATCATCATTGGTCAGACATTAACAACAACGTTTAATGAATATGGTCAAATGTTAGTGTTAGTATTTCATTTTTAGCACGTAATAGTACAAAAATTTATGAATGTCTTTGTCGTATACGATTTGCGGGTACAAGATGTAATAGTATTTCATTTTTATGAATGTCTTTGTGGGTACAAGATGTAGTTACATTTTATCAATATCAATGTAAAATTACATAAGTTCAACTATGTTTCCAATGTTTACATCAATGGCTTCTGATCATCACAATTGCAACATTATGGAGCTATGGAGCAATGCTACAACAAACCAATGAGTTGAATGAAATGTTTTAGAGGCTGATCAGGCTTTTAGGCATTTGCCTGATTTCCAAGTAAGCCAAATATCCAAGTAATGATGACCTTGTGTTCAATATGGATTTTCAGTGAGTGAGTGGTTAGTCTAGTTTGGGTGAGTCTATATGTAATGTATCTATATAAAGTAGTACACTAGCGTAACTAAGATATACAGATACGTGTATATGATACAGCGTCTCAAACAACTCATAAATGAATTATTCGTATTACTGAATCATATGTGTGGTTGGTCTGTGTGGTTTGGATGAGTCTGTATGTATTGAATCTATTAAATTTTCCTACAAGTAATGTGCAATAAATCTAATTTGGGTGATGAGTGTTATGTGTGTAACATTTCAAGTTACACATACAGAATATTGGAAACATCAACATATCTAAATGGAGGCATTTCACTTCCTAAGGTTTTTCCTACATTAGAAAGGCAATGACATTGTCCAACCAAAGCACAAGAATCATACGTAGCAACAAAGAACAACAGGGAAAACTAAAGGAATTGATTTCATATAAACTTAGCCAAAACTAATGAACAGTTAATATTTAGAGTTGCAAAATTTGAATGTACATAATCATCATTTGTCAAACATTAACAACAATATTTTGTATTGCACAGAATGTGTAGACATTAACAACAACGTCTAATGTTCGTAGGTAGAAATTTTTGAAAATCATCATTGCTTGAATTTGAGAAGTCTGAAATATCTCTTTCATCATCTAACACAGTAATTTCATTAATAGACTTGATGGCTCGCTCTTGTGCCTTTCCCTTTAGATGCTTCCTAGCTTTTTGGATTGTGTGAAAGGTCTAGTCGCCTTTGCATTTGATTGTTCTCTTGTTCAAGATGAGCAAGTATGTTGGCAGGTTCATCTCTAGGTAACTCGGCTGAGCGTGCCTTAGGAACTCGTAATTCGTGCTATCGACAATACACCTCTAACTCACACCTCTTCTCGTATAGGGTTGACCATGGTGGTTCCGCTACAATAAACTCTATTGTGGTGGTATCTGTACTTAGTTTTGTAGGTTTGCCGACCATGATGTGCCCGATGCTTCCAAGACTCTCGTAGGTGTATATTGGCATATTAACGAAATCTCTCTTCTTTCGAACCCATTTCCCTCCATAATGGTCTGTGTATGTCTGTAGTTGTTGATCTGTTGGAACTTGTGATGATTCATTTGTTGAAGTAGATCCAAACTTGTTTCGCATTGTACGGTTTGATGTTGAGGCATTGCGACTCATAGCTTAATCAATCTATAAAGTTAGTGGGGTAGAAAGAAGATCATTATTGTGGTGCATTTATAACATAATTTCATGGTTTAAGCATTACAATTTAAGTTATTAGGGCTTGTCATGTCAAAATAGGCTGGAAAAACAGTATATCAACAGACTCATCCAAAATGTTCCCAATGTCACATCAAAGGTGGGTAGTAGTTGCAACATTAAATGTAAACGGGACAATAAAAGCAGTTGCCTGAAGTTAAGATATAGCTTGAGCCATTGTGCTTTCAATTTGTATTAATAATTACTATAATCTAATAACATGTGAGCGCCCTACATTCTTGTGAAATAAATGTTATTTACATTGTTGGATTTACTTGATATTATATAGAATCACATAATAACATAAAAAATTCTTACAGTTAGAACCATTTCAATAATACTAATAATACACGTCGATGGGCATGAAACTAACCATCATATTAATATATCAAATTATTTCCCACAGATACCATGTTCTTCAAACTGCCACTAAAATAACAAAATACACAACTGGCTATAAGCCACTTCATAGAACTGTCATACAATTCTCCAAATATGCTACAGCAACTACTAAAAATTCGTCCCCCCCCCCCCCCCCCCCGCGGGTACGATGGCCAATATCAATCATCAAGAGTCAGATGGTGGAGAAGGTTGAATAGCACGTCTATAGTCAGCTAAGTCCATTCGTAGAGCTACAACCTCGGCAAAAACCATATAGAAGCTGCCCATAGGCTGCTTGAGTCGTCATAATGGTCTCCATCATAGCACGAAGAGAGGGAGGAGGAAGGCCTGTATGCGTTGTAGCAGCAGTGTCAACATTTACCTCATCATCACCATCCTCGGCAACAGCAGCTGTGGGATCCTCATGCATGTCCTCATGAGGAACATCTCTAGTAGTAGACTGTACTCGTGTTCTCTTGGATGAACCAACACTAGGGTCAACAAACTTCTTTTGGGCACTTCGCTGTTTCAGAAATTTGGCTCCTATGGGGGCTTGGATGTGAACCAATTCTTGGGAAGGAAAGTTCTTTAATCCTAAATATTTGAGGACTTTATGGATGAGAACTGGAAAAAACAACCCATGTCTCTTATACTTGCTCCTACGCACCTCTACAATGGTTTCAATGAAAAGGGATGGAAAACAAATGGAACTATTGGTGATGAAGGCGTAAAGAAAGAAACACCTATCCATAAGGATTGTATGGATATGAGAGATAGGGAAAATGTTGTGACAAGCTATCCTGAAGAAGATATAATTAAGCTCAGTCAACTCACTTGAGCTAATACTTCGGTCAAAACCCCGAGTGACAGATCGTCCACAAAGGACATCCATAATATCATCAATACAAGGAGACCTAGAGTATGGATAAGTAGGTGTACGAATTATAGGTATATCGAGAGCTTTAGATACGCGCTCCCTACTTAACCTAAAGGGTACACCACGTATGCACGATGCCACTGTGTGACCACGGAGATCCTCATGCACCGAGAGATTCGAATAGAATTCTCTAATTAAGTCAGCTGGAGGGGGTTGTATGTTTGTACATAGGGATAGCCAATGCCTAGACTATAGATTCTCACGGATAGAAGGATGCAGTTCATGCAAATTGATTTGCCTTTCTCCCCAAATATGCCTATGCTTAATCAAGGTTTCAAGGGTTTGCTCATTTTCAGGCATGAGGAACCTTAATTGATCAAACACCACTCCAGGTTCAGATGCAGCTTTGGATTTTCCCCTCTTAGCCCTCTTCGGAGCCATAACTAATTGATGGTCAGCAGTGGAAACATGATTAGGGATAAAAACAATAGAACCAAAAACCACTTTACGAAGAGATGAACACAACATTCATACTACCTAACCCATTCATATTTTCATAGCCAAACAGATCATTTCATCATAATCTACATAGACAATGAAGTTTGAAGGAGAGAACAACAATTGGAGAGTTTACAACAATACAATGAAAAAACAATATTCTTATTCATAGGTTGTTTAGTTGGTGAAATATTTGTAATGCATTTTGGTCCGAGTCAATAATTTGAAGATAATGACTTAGAATATAGAAACTTTAGTTGAACTCAAAGAGCCAACATGCAATTTGTGAACATATTGAATTTTGTCAAAATGATTAATATTGTCAAGCACCAATAACAAGCATTTTAACAACAATAATATAATACAGGAACATGCTTAGCACTAGGATGTACGACCTGACATGTTTTCGAAATTCCTAGCTACATGTAGTAAGTTTCACCAACTTGTACAAAAAAACCTTAAATTGCACAATGTACAGTTCAGACCTACAAACAACATAAGGACTACCACACAGTTACATCATGGAGCCACTGGCAAGTTCACCCCCAAGGAAGGATACTAGTCGAAGACAACCTACGAGATAAGCAAGTAACCTTACTAACAACAAAGCATTTGACTAGCCAAACACCCAATTTCATCACAATCTACATAGACAATGAAGTTTGAAGCATCATCCAAAAATGAATAGAGAATACCCAACCACCAATGTGTAATTTTAAAGACAATAACAGTTAAAAGAGTCTTACTATGTAAAATCTTCGAAGAATTTGCATGGGAAATGTTCGTTCTTGCCGGATGCAGCTAAGAGCAATCGAAGAAAAAAATTCGGATTGCTGCGAATTTTGCATAACTGGGGGAGAGTTTATAATGGTGGGTAATCACGTATCTCAATTTCTTAATAATCGAGTTATAAAGATACTCGATAATAACAAAATCGAGTTATGTTCAGTGTGGTCCTAGCCCCAGCCCAAATATTTGGATTGATCCAGATGTAGTCCAAAAGTAATCCAAGTGCCCAGAAGGGTATTCCACATAACCCGATTATTAATAAATCGAGTTATGTGCAGTGTAACACAAACAAGTCCCTTACGTCTACTTTGGTCATTTACTCTTCTTGGGCCATTTCGGTCCACTTCAGTCCCTTCGGTCTACTTTAGTCCATTTGGTCCATTCAGTCCACTTTGGTCAATCGCTCTTTCTCTGGTCCATTTTGGTCCACTACTCCACTTCCGTCCTTTAGGTACAATTTAGTCCATCCGGTCCTTTTGCTCCACTTTGGTCTCGTAGGTCCAGTCCATTTGGTCCTTTTGGTCCACTTCAGTCTATTAGCTCCACTATGTTGAATCTGGTCCACTTCGGTCCAATTCAGACCATTTGCTAGAGAACTCGGTCCTTTTGGTCTAGTTTAGTCCATTTTGTCCACTTCAGTCTATTGTTTCCAAATAGACACTTAGTTGTTTTAAGCATGCATGAGTTAAGTTGAGTCTAGAACAATTTTATTGAATTAGTAAATGAACTGAATTTTGTGTTGTTTCATCCTTATTAATAATAAAAAAAAAAGGTGCATAACATATCCAATTTCATCCGTAAATATTGAAGCAACCTACTAGTAAAAGTCATGTTCAAACTATTACTGAAATCTTAAAATTGTAGTTAATGATAACTCAACTAAATTAAAATAAAGGATGTTAGATTCTTTATTAATTGTTAAAAATAATTCTGACACTTCAGAAAAAAATTATCTAGAAATATATAGAAAGTTAGAATGTGTAATGTTTCGAATAAATTCCAAACAAATTATATTTGACAAAGTAAATTAGTGGGTGTTAATTGAGTAAAATTTAAACAAAATTTTAAATTTTTTATTAACAAATATAGGAGGAGGGGGGATATTTTTTAAAAGGCCAAAGGAACCTTTTTCTCTGCCATTTTATATATGAAAATATATGTATCTTTTTTTCTTAATGTTTTTCCCCTTTTTTGATAGAGTTTTAATAAAAAGATAAACGTATCGAAATGTAGAAGAGTCTGGGCATAGCATGGTGAAAGCTAGGAAACAAAGTGCAAAGGTGTAATTAAAAATATGCGCAGTGAAACTGTGTATGTGGGACTGAATACAAATTTACCTTGCCATCAATCTATGTTTTACTTTATACTGTATCAATTGTGGTATGTCATGTGTTTAATTTTTTTTTTTTTTTAATTTTAAAAGTCAATTATTTTATAAGGGATGTAAAAACAATACATGACCAGCTCGTTGTATTTACCTCTTATTGCGTTCATGGGCTTGCTGGCTGTCATTCCTACCACGTTGGCCCATTGAATTTATTATCTTGCTTTTACGGTTTTACCAATTATGCTCCTTTTTCATCCCATTTTTCTTATTGTTGGGCTTCTTCTACCATTGGGCCTTTCGTAAAAAATGGGCATCAGTAGTGGGTAATATGAGCTTTTATAGTGTGGGTAAAGGTATGAATAAAGCATAGTAAAATAGGCTAGTAGTGCATCTCACGGGTTGGCCAAGTCGCGAGATACCTTCTAGCACTTGACTCTTCAACATCTGATATACGCTTCTCATGTGGGTTTTTGTGGGTTGTCCACTCGTGAGCCAATCGCGAATTGTTTTTTCTTCATAGTTTTTCACCAATTTCTCACATTCAATCCTTACATTGAATCTTACAAACAAAGAGGGAAATGATTGAAAAAATACAATAAAATTTGACACAGAATAAAAACCAAGAAAACATCGTCTAAAAATTACAACCTTACAAAAGTGATTTTGATCGGCTTTCCTTCCTAGTAATGGCGATCCCGGTTGGGAAATCAAAAACATTATTTCAAATATTAGGGCCCTCTCCCCTATTTTGTAAACTGGGAAGCCATATATTCTTCTGAAGTCCCTTAATTTACTTGCTTATCTAGCTGCTTAGGTGGTCTTGGACTTATCTTTCAAGCCTTAATCTATCTCCTTTATCCCTAGTTGGGTATTCTCATTACAAGGTGGAGATAGATTGGGCCAGAAAAGCCTTTTGTAGTCCTTGTTTCTCAATAAATTGTATTATTATTCAAAAAAAATAGTTTGTAAATTATAAACTATATTTTTTTCTAACATAACTATGAACTATCTTATAAATCATATTTGTCACAATTAATAATATTTTTTAAACATTCTTGATCATGATATTTTATTCAATAAATTAGAGATTACATAGTATTGTATACTTATAGTTTGCATAAATTAATGAAACATATAAAAATTTAATGAATTTTTTCTTTTATAGTTAATCAATTTTATAATTCTCATAAAAGTGGTATCAAAATTTTCTTAAAAGGACCTATTAACAAATGCCCTGAGGGAGACCACAACACATGCTTACATGTTTCTAGTAAAGTGAGAGTGACTTTAGAGTTATTGATGTATTTAAGGCCAGTTAAGACTAATAATAATCTGAAATAACAAGGTCATACTACATGAACGCAACCTTTGTAATCCGTTCTCCATATGTGCATCCAAGGATGAAATTACTCGAGGCATCTGCTCTAAAACCTGCAACAAAAGAGGAGAGAAATGAAAAGATCAGAGCTACAGGTATTTTTTAAAGAAATCCTACATTTGTAAAAAATGATATCCTACATTTGTGCAACAGAGCAGCAGATCTACATACTTGCCCAATATTCTTGATTGTAGAGGTTTTTGCCAAAAGGTTCTTTGGAAGCTTTATCAGTTGGGCATGCAGATGTGATTATAGATAATTTGAGTAACCATGAAGATAGACCATGAAGGAATATCAATTGGTTTTTGACAATCTAAGAAGCTGCAAGAAGCATCAATCTCATTTACATGGCTCATGAAAGAAAGATAGTAATTTGTGTGTCATGTATCATTATATTGAAAGGAAATATTATACCATAGACTGATATGAATTTATCAATTGAAATGCGGATCCTCTTATTTTCTTTCCATAGTACTAGTAAATCATAGTTTTTCTATTAGTTAATCAATGTTGCATAAGTTTTATAAGTTTCATACCATACTTTACTATAAATAACCACCTTTCCCCTCATTCCAAGAACTCTAAATCTAAATTGCAAAAAATCTTGAATTGGTTGTTCAACTTAACATGAAAAGCAGTTTGTTTTCACACATGATAAAAGTTAGACCTACCAGAACAGCTTGTGTGGCATTATTCCTTCTATTTAAAAATATCAACTAAGAAAGGATTCTAACATAGGCTATTATGTGCAAGATAACAGAGTACAAGAGGATTCAACCATTTTAAGTATGAATTGAGCTACAAAAGTAGCAACAAGCACTAACAGGTGATAATTCAACTTGTACCACCAATGTATAGGGATAACAATGCGTACAATGAAGGTTCTTCAAAGAAAAGTTATTAACTTAAAGAGTATTTATGTGTGGAAGCAAAACATAAAAAATTCTCTCTCTCTCTCTCTCTCTTCTTATAATTTTTATTTAATGAATGAGAAAAATATTATTGAAAAACTCAGTACAAACACCAACATGCAGCTTTAATGCTGCATATGAAGCAGAGGACAAGAAAGCATAAAGAAAATAAACAACTTTGCTAAGATCCTCCACCCCAAACCCTTTGCAAACCAGACTCAAAATTAATTGTAAACAAACAAGGGAATAACGAAGACCCCATTTACAACCAACACTAACTGCCTGGATTATAATTTCCTTTGTTTGATCTGGCCAACATGCATTCTTTCCCAAGTCTACACAGAACTACTTGGAAGCTTTTATCATTAGGGTCCATTTGGTAGGGGAGAAGAGAAAATGGTAGGGATGTGTATGTGGGGGGTTGTTGTTGTTGGGGGGGGGGGGGGGGGGGGAGTTTGCAACCCAAACTTCAATACATTCTTTAATTACCAAGCATGTGCTCAGAGATACATAACCCATCTGTGAATTACTCCATCATATGGTGAAATTTATGCTGATGATCCAACTAATATTGAATATAGATATTGGTAAATACTAATGACTGAAACTAATGACTTAAAAAAAAACTAAGGACCCCACGGTCAAAACAAAACTAAGGACTGAAAAAATTAAGTATAATATACACCATAACTGAAAAATACCAACACACAAATAACAGCAACATTGTCTATACATAAATATTGGTAAATACTAATAAGGACCCCACGGTCAAATCTTCACAAAACATATCTAAATGATCGAACATAGAATTCGCAAAATAATAAGCTCCCACAGTAGTACATATCCAACATTTCATTCAACATACAATGGAAAGTCAGTAACCACTTAATCAACAAATCTGAAAATGTGGACTTTCAACACAACATTGTCTATCATAGTCAGCTCAAATATGCAAACATCTCCTACTTGCAAACTGTTTTCCCTAGCAAATGCAGACCAATCAGCAGATACGACACATGATCTATATTTTCCTGAATATATGTATAACTTCACAGGCCATAATCGGTCCACAACTTGGAGCTTTACAGCGAGCATACTTCCTTTGGTGTGGTCCTTGGTAAAGCCTTTTCTCGGTAAGTGGTTGATAATGGCATGGGGTAAGCTTTATACAACAAATAATAAGACATATTTAAAAAACTCTTGAACCCAGTTGAATGAAAATAAGTTTTGAGGCAATACTATTGTTTGTTATGCTGATGGTTGGATGCCAATTTGATTTGATGATGTTGTTCTTTTAGTTGGACTTTACATTCTTATGTGTTTTCCTTCTACTACCTAAGATGATACTATTTGAACTAACAACACAATGAAGCAAATCATTACCAAGTTATGAATAGCCCACTGCTCTCTGCTACATGCTTTCTAATTGATCTATGGAAAATCAAAGTTAATGGGAGTTGTGTTTCTAAAACCCAACAATATTAGAAAACTGAAAGCTTACCGCACGATCCTTGCCATTAACGTATGATGGATGAATAACAACCTTGAAAAGGGGATTTTCTGATTTCAGAGCATTGGCTCTCACTACATTTTCAGCTACACCACCATCTTTCTTAGGACATTGGTCATGTGAGAAAGACATATCATCTTCTTTGGAATCAGATTCAACTTTAACTAACAGGCTGCTTCTGCATCCTACTCGATTTCCTCCAACCCCATGAGCTGATCATGAAATGACATGAAAATATGAAGTCATGCACATGAAATAACAGTAAACAGGCTTACAAAATCAACCATCAGCAATGAAAAAGTGTAAGATTCAAACTTGAACCCTCTCCCCTAGTAAAAGTACCAAACATCGGCCTGCATTTCTCTAACATTGACCCTTTAGATTTCAGTCCTTCATGTCTGAAACATGTATCCCCTGCTTGCAAATCAGAAGTTGTTGGCTTAGTTTTTGCCCTCTTATGAGGCATAGTGCATGGTAATGGTGGTTTCTCCCTTGTTTTTCGGCTTGGCATAAAGGCAGCCATGATTTCAATGGAGTTATCATCACTCTCATTGTCTTCCATCCTATGAACTTGGGGTTGGTCATGTAAAGGGTACTCTATTTCTGTTGCAGTGGCATCAAATATCAGTACAGAAAACCCTGAATTTCCTTCATATATGAAAACTAGCAAGGACCCCACGGTTAGAGCATGACAGTTTGCAAATTCGCGCCAACCATTTTGAAACCAAACCTCCCCATCACGTTTTGTCAACTTCACTGTCCATTTTGTACCATTTGGAATCGTAAGAAAGGCCATGAAACCCAACTCAACTCCATATTTGTTAATAAACTTCTTTGGAATCCATTGTAAAAAAGATAAACTTTAACATAAACTAAGCTCTGTAAATAAACACACGCAATCAATCAACCTCTATACATTTTGAGAAGAATGTACCTATTAAAAAGCAATCTTATTTTGTCTTTATTTATAATAATACTTGTTCACTCTCAAAGAGATGAAAAAAACCCAGGCAAACACCATATAACAATGTGAAGTTCGTTGCAATTCAGAGAATCAAATAAAAACTGTAACAATATGTGCAGTGTGGTAACCTACGCATTACAAAATGACTACATGTAACATGGAACGAAGTTCACAGATTTAGATTAAATAGGTCATCAACAAATGTAAATTTTTTGAAGAATCAGAAATACAAAAGATGAAGTGGACGACAGTCAATGTTAAACATATGATTTTCAGAGACAAAAAAATTAAAAAATACAGTATACTTACAAGCTTTCCTTCTTCAAGAGTTCCAGGCATGATAATCTTGAAGAAGTGCGTGGCCTTTGTGGTCAGTGAAGCAGGACCATCCCTGTTGTCTCTTCGCTGGTTCGCCATACTTCTGGTTCTCCAAACTAATACCCAAAGCAATCGTAACTGTTTCTGGCATAGGGTCTGAGTACTAAAATAGAGTGTCCACAATGGTGGTTGGTCTTCCACATAATCCGATTATTCGTAAATCGAGTTATGTGTAATGTAACTATAACCAATCCATGTTGTGTGTACTGTAACTGATAGGAATCCATGATGGGTTGGTCGGCTCGCACGTAACTCGATTCTATAGATATCGAGTTATGCGTAAACTTACTTGATAATGCATTAATCGAGTTATGTGCACTGGGCTTTAGCACCTAGCCCATACAGTTGGACTGATCCAGATGCAATCCAAGATGAATCCAAGTGCCCAGCTTCTCTTCTACATAACTCGATTACTCTGTTCTCGAGTTATGTGTAGTATAACTCCAATCAATGTTAGAAGGGGTTGCATATAACTTGATAGTAAGTATATCGGGTTATTTGCAAATTACCTCGATAATATGTTAATCGAGTTATGTGCACTGGGCTTCAACACCCAGCCCATACAGTTGGACTGATCTAGATGCAATCCAAGATGAATCCAATTGCCCAGCTTCTTTTCTACATAACCCGATTACTCTGTTCTCGAGTTATGTGTAGTATAACTCCAATCAATGTTAGAAGGGGTTGCATATAACTCGATAGTAAGTATATTGACTTATTTGCAAATTACCTCGATAATATGTTAATCGAGTTATGTGAACTGGGCTTCAACACCCGGCCCATACAGTTGGACTGATCCAGATGCAATCCAAGATGAATCCAATTGCTTGTACTTCGTATTCGAGTACCCTCAATGTTAGAAGGGCTTGCACATAACTCGATACTACAAATATCGAGTTATTTGCAAAATATAATATATTGATCGAGTTATGTGCACTGGGCTTCACCAGCTCGCCCTCTTGTTGGACTGATCTAGATGTAGTCCAAGAGGAATCCAAGTGCCCAGCTTGAGTTCTACATAACCCGATAATAAAAGTATCGAGTTACTTGGGAATACCACTCCTACATCAATTAAGAAGTCATGCAGCACTGTTCACAAGAATTTGGCTTATTTACTCATCATGAAAGTGGACCTGTTCACAACCAATTCCATCAATCTACACATCCATATAGTGTCCAACTATATCCATAATCAAATCATCCATACAATTCCAACCACATCCATAACCAAATCAATTCATTAAACAACCATGTGAATAAGAAAATCATCCATACAATCTATGAACTAGGGGATAAGGAGCCATTATACATTTAAAACCATTGAACCAAGTTGTTCACAATGGTATAAGTCCAAAACATATATATTCTGGTTTCTCATATTTACAAGAAGATATTCTTTTTTCAACTAGCGCCACACCAATTGCCTCTTTGCCACGAAGCCCATATCTGCACAAGTACAATGATAAATAATTAATCATAACCGCATCTTTTACTCATCTTTTAAAACCATATTTTACTATCATAGTTACAATCGACACATTACTACAAGACTTGTAAGATGTCAATTATGACTTGGGGCAATATTTTACAAGTCGGACATCTACGACGGTTATGACCCTCTTGGTGACACAACCCACACTTCAACTTTGGTCCATTCTTAATCCACAACGAGGTTGGCAACTCCCTATCGTCGTCATCCATCTCATTGCGGATTCTTGTGGACTTAGGCCGACCTTTCTCACGGATCAACCTTGGGTTTGGCATCACTATTCTCCTTTCTTGCGGCTCCGGCCATTCTAACCTATCTTTAAGTGGTTGGAATATCGGCTTGTAGCTGTGATACCATTCTTCCACGCGGTAGAAACGATCCATAAACTCCGTGGCATCGTGGTTGTACTTGGCACAAACTGCTATCAAGTGTGAACAAGGGATCTTGTTTGCTTCCCATTTCCTGCACATGCATGTCTTGTCCACGAGGGAAACCCTATGGGTGTGAGCTCCCCCGCCAGTGTTCAACAATGAAGACTGTGTCTCCACTATATATAAGCGTTGTTGTGCGCTCATCGTTCTAACCATATGGAACTTCGCCTTCTTTTGATTTGCCTCAAACTTGTCATAGGCATATTTGCACCACTCTTGCCCCTCTTCCAACTGCTCTAGTGTTTTGTTTCGACGATCATCAAAGTACGAGTTCACCTTGTAAAATGTGTACTGAACCATTGCAGTTATGGGCAAGCTACGTGCGCCTTTAAGTACCCCATTGAAGCACTCCGACAAGGTGATTGTCATTGCCCCATATCGGTGCCCATGGTCATGTACAATTGTCCACTTTTGGTTGGCTACCTACTGAAGATAGTAATACGCATCCTGGTTGACATTCTTGATGCAATCCATGGTGTTTTCAAATTTCCTAACTTGATTCGCAGTTACTGCCTTCCATACCAAGTTTTTCAACGCCACACTATTGAAGTTAGTGTTAACATTGCTTACTAAATGACGGAGGCAATACCGGTGATGGACTAAAGGCGGTTGCAAATAGCCGCTATGTTCAGTGTCATCGAAGCATGATTATATCCCACAATGCCTATCAGAGATTATACACAAATTGGTCTGATCCGTAACATAGGTCAGCAAGCATGCTAAGAACCATCCCCAAGACTCTATGCTCTCACTTTCAACAACGACAAATGCAAGTGGATAAATCTCGTAGTTACCATCTGTTGCCATTGCTATCAACAACTTTCCTTTGTACTTGCCATAGAGGTGTGTTGCATCTATGCTTATCACCGGCCTGCAATGCCTGAACCCTCTAATACACGGACCGAAAGCCCAAAATGCGGAGTTGAATATACAAGTCCCCGGGACATCTAGGTCACACTTTAATGTGGTTACAGTGTCCAGATCTGCATTGGACAATGCCGCTAGAAACTGTGGCAATTCCGTGTACGACTCGTCAAAATCCCCGTAAATACGCTCAATTGCCTTCTTTTAGCTTCCCAAACCTTATACATAGTTACATCATGCCCGTGCTTCACATGCAAAATACTATGCAGGTCCTTTACAGATCGGGTTAGGTCCTCCCGTACATACTTCTCAAGTGCAATGGAGATGAACTTTGAATCCATCATCCGCCCATCGGTCGCTACCTGGAGGGATGTGCAGCTATGGGGACCATTACATTTACTGATCACCCACATCATGTGCTTCTTGCTACAAGTAGCCCGAATTGACCACGAACATGCCTCATGTATGCACCGCACTACCAGCCTCTTCATGTTAGACTTAATGACCTTGTATTGCTTAGTATGCTCCACACAATAAAGGGTCAACACATAACGAATGGAGGCTTTATTCTGGAATAGCATCCCCTTCGCCGGCTGGTCATCTTTATGCCAACTTGTAAGCTATCCTGTACCCAATGCAAGTGATGGTTCATTAATATTGTCCCATGTGTTTGATGTGAACCATTCTGGGATAGAAACTGTAGAAGGGAAATCTTCCTCGTTGTTTTTGATCTGTGTTCCATCTATGACCTCCGCTTTGTCCACCGGTCCATCAGTATCAATGAACTCTTTGTACTCATCTCGACTGGCATCAATATCAATTCCCCTGTCCATATAGGCTTGGATATGTTCATATGCATGACTAGACCCTCCCACATCATGTGTCTGGGTGGTGCCCAACACTTCGGTGTTGTCCAAATCATCAACCGCATTGCATGGTTGAGTATTGTAGGGCAAAGGCATGGCATCGGCAAAGGAAGGCTGCACGTCAAGCGGCAATGAATGTGGCTCTTCCACCCCACTACCATGCTGCGAACTTGCACTAGCATGGAACCTAACAGCCTCAACAGTTACATATAAGTCGAACACTATGAACTGGAGGGTCCGCTTAATCACTGTCCACATCATGTCCACATCAGCATCACAACCCAATGGATTTGAGTTGTAGACAACCTGAGTATTCACAAGTAGATGAGGGGCACGGTACACAATGGATATCTTATGTGACTCCCTGTCCAACCCTAGAGCTTCCATTATCTTTCGGTGCATTTTTCTCAAGTGTGTTCTGGATTTCAAGTCAATGAACTTCTGCTTCATTGACTCGCCTCTATAGGACAGCCCATGCAACTCATGGAAATATTGCTCCCCATCGTAGTAAACGTAGAAGCAATGACGACCCATGGCAGACCTAGATAAGGACAATTAATGATATGTTATCAAAAGGAATCCAAGGTTATGCCAAGCCATGGGTAATTAATTAGTGTTGTACCCACAATTATGTACAATAAAACTTGTACAGACGCACAATAAAGGGATTCAGTACTTTTAATAAGGAAGTTCTATTCCTCATTTTAAGGAATAGAGATTCATATGGAATGATTATTATAGGTAATAAAAACATAACCAAACAACTGTAAAGCTAAACCATAGGAATAGCTATTACATTACAGTTTCTATTACAGTCTAACAAACGTACTCTAGGTCATTAGTTCAACCAGTAGGTTATCGATCAAACTATAGGGTCAAATAACAAAATTTTAAAAATTAATATATATAAAATTAAGTTTGAGAAATCATAACCTAAATATGTAAATTAAAAAAAATAATAGGCATATACCTAATTTAAACTCGCCATTATAATTCAAAATCAATGTTTCATAATGTATAGCATTAGAAATTCTATAAAATAGGCATAATGTTTGCATAGACAATAATACTTAATCTTAGTTCCCCACATTAAGATTTACCATGTTTTCCAAATGACACTTTTCTAGAATGAAAACGAACCTCAAGTCCCTTTTCGTCTCCTTAAAATACTCATTTCATGTGTTAGGCATTGGAACCGTGAATATCATGAAAGTTGGAGTAGAAACTTCTATCTACCTAATGTACTTTTTGAACCCATCATGAGATGCAATCTCATTTCTGTCCCTTACGAAGATGAAAAGGGATTCAAGGTTCGTTTTCGTTCTAGAAAAGTGTCTTCTAGAAAACGTGGTAAATCTTAATATGGGGGACTAAGATTGATAGATTATATCAACTAATTAGTGTTGGCTCCTTTGCTAACAATAATCCAATAGTTGATCCTCTTGCTTGCTCTAATGTGTTTATTAATTCCTTTGCATATAATGATTTTTGTTTATGCGTTGATGATCCTTGCCTATATGGTATATGAGATTAAGACACATTAATTAAAAAAAATTGAAAATGATGATTAACATGAGATTAATTCCAATCATAACATTAATTTTACTACTTCAACCTTGCATATTTGGTAAAATGACTAGATTTTCTATTCCTAAGGGACAAATGTTTAATAAATTATTCGTTATTGTACGCTCTCTTGTTTGCGGTTCATTGAATATCAAAACTTATGGACAAACTTCAATAAAATAACAAAATAAAAAACTCATGGACAAATATTTTTTACATTCATTAAGCCTAAAAATCAATTAGGAAAGAATATTAAGGTACTAAGATAAGTGTGGGTTTCACTTAATTCAACTGGTAAAGTCTTTGATAGTTGAATAAGAGATTTGAGGTTCAATCTCCGCCTACATAAAAAACCGATTGGTGTCTTGGTCTGATGAAAATGAGCACAACCATCATAAGCAGAGACCATAAATTGAAACTTTATATATAAAAAAATTCTAAAATAAGTTCATGTAAGATAGTATGTATTAGAATTATTTATAACTATTTTTGAAGACAAACATCAACAAGGTGATGTTGTTGATGACGTAATAGAGCTATGTTGGACATAGTAAAGTTAAGAGAAATGCTAGTGTTACAAAAACTTTCACAACTTGCCACATAGTGGAGAAAAATTAGTAGGTCTATGGGAGTTCACATCTCCACCACTTACAAATCATCACGTGATAAGTTATGAAATTTTTTGTGGCACTTGCATTTCTTTAAGATTAATGTTTTGTCATTCTTCACTATGATCTTAACTTTGAAGAAAAATTATTGTAACACAATATTCTTACTTAATCTAGTTCCTACAAAAATTTATAATATAACTCCAGGTGAATTATGAATTGGAAGAAAACCTAATGGACAAGTATAAAATTTTGGGGTTCTTTAGCTCATATGCTAATCTATCATATTTGAGGGATAACTTATGTTAGGTTCTAAGACTTTAGGAACTAATGTATTAGAACTTCAATTTGTATTGTGTTGGCAAACCATGATCAAAACATAGAGTCTAGGTTTAGGCTTGCTCAAAGTGTGTTTATTTGTAAAATTGGAATTGAGTGATTACAGAAACTATTGGACTAAATCTGCAAGGCTTGGTCGATCGAAAATTAGACTCAATCGATCGAACCACATGTACATTTATTTTTTTGCAGAAATTCCAATTCAGCCCAAGTCCGTTTGACATGTAGGGTTTTGTGTTTTACTTCAACTATGAAAGGAAAAACCTTAGCTACGTTTTAGAAGTCTTTTGATGGTTGTGTGTTAAATCTTTTGTGAGATCTAGAGATGTTTACCTTCATACACACTTACGGTTATCAAGATCAAGATTCATGCCAAGAACTTGGTGATATCTTCAATTGCTGCACAAAAAACTTTAAAGAAGATCTGAAGCTTTTGAGTGGAGTCTCAAAGTCACAAGTAGGAGAACTTATGATTGCGGTGGATCAAAGAAAGAAGTAGTCCGTGGACTTTGAGCTGTCACGTGGTCATGGTAATAAGTTTTCTACTCGAGGTAGCAATAGGATGTTAGTGGTCTAAGTTCTATTATAAAAACTTCAATTCTTTCATAGTGGATCTGTTTTACTTTAAGGATAGCTAGGTTAAATCCTCTCTAGGTTTTTTACCGATTCAATTTTCCTGGGTTATCATATCGTTGTGTTTTTTATATTTCCGCATTATTTACATGATATGATTTTATTGTGCTAACCTTGAACTGAATAATTTGTCTAAGTAATTACTTGGCTAAATAACTAGGTTAAACAACTTGTGTTAAAGGGTCTAAAAAATGTACAACTTACATAATTGTAAACACTCATTTAATTTGTACCCTCTTATTCTTTTTACTTTTTCAAGCCATTAGAAAATTCCCGATTCTCCAACAAAAACGAAAAACAAAAACCAAGAATCCATTAAAATAAACTAAAGAGCAATGTTAGGACCGCAAACAATCACACCCCTTTTGTCACAATTGATTACGTGGTAAGTTGTAAGTGGTGAAGAAAAATTTTAGGTCTATGTAAGTCCACACTCACACCTTGCCACTCACAACTTGAAATTGCTACGGAAAAATTTGTGTTAGTGGTCCTAGCATTAAACTAAGGGTTTTACTAATGTATACCCTTAAGGAATCCATTAATAAACTATTTTATAAAATAAATTTATAGAAAAATGAAAAAGTGATTAACTTTTTTAACAGCTTTCAATTTTTCATAAAAAAAACTTTCTAAAATAGATGATTAATGAATGGTTAGGGCCTGTATGGTAGCAGAACTTTAAGATTGTTTTGTGTAATTAAATGCTTAAACTGTGGGCCCCACTTTCAAATTTTGTGTTTCATAAGGAAAATATTGTTTGGACATTTAGATAACACTCCTTACTTAAAGAATGTATTTAGAGAACTCTTTAAAGCAATTTTTAGAAGTCAAGTAGCAATATTCAGTGGCATTGTAGTAAATATTATGAATTGTGGGTCCCACCAAAACTGACTTGACATGACAACTACTCTCTCTCTCTCTCTCTCTCTCTCTCTCTCTCTCTCTTTCCCTCTTTATGCTCTCTTGAATAAAATAAACTAGGGTAAACTACGTATTTGGTCCTTATCTTATACACCATATTTCAGTTTGATTTCTAACCTTCAATTGTGTCAATTTGGTTCATAACCTTTTAGTACTGTGTTAATTTAGTCCCTGCTATTTTCTTTTGGATGAAAATTGATGACATGTCCAATGGGCAAAATAAAAAATTAGCGTTCATTGTGGTGACAATAAACTAAAATTTTATTTTAGTTGTTTGCCATGTCAGTAATTTTCATCTAAAATATAATGACAGGAACTAAATTGACACAACACTAAAAGGTTAGAGATCAAATTTACACAATTGAAAAGTTAGGGACCAAATTGAAATATAGTGTAAAAGATATAAACCAAATATGTAGTTTACCCAATAAATTATTTTACATGACATGACAAGTTTCTATCTCTTCAATAAAGTAAATTATTTTACACTATTCATGTAAGAGTAATAAACACTTTTAGTAAAAAAAATAAATACCCATACCAAACATCCAATCTTGTGTTTTTAATTTTAAAAGAATGTTACAAAAATATACTACCTAACACATTTTTTTGCATTATGAGTACTTAAAAGATGTATTTTAGTACACTTTTTAAACCACAATTTTCATATTATTTTGAAAACCAAAACTACAATACTCTTAACAAACAGGTATCACCCTTAAACTAAAACATGTTTGTCCTTTTCTTTATAGAGATTTTCAACTTATGGAGCCTATTCTTGATGATAATTATTTAGCATTAGACTAAAATATCAGTTGTTTTTTAGAGTAGATGAAAATTGAACACAAATCTCTAATTCAACCATAAAATTTTTTACTAATTGAGCTTACTTTGTACATCTTTCTTATCCTTTCTCTTGCTCCATGACATGTAGTTTCTCTAATTACACAGTAGTTGACTTGGAAAGTGGATATGCAAGACTCGTGACAGGACTATAATGTGGCGTTTGGTATGGGGGAATCTACATTACTCCTGGCATCTAGATTCCTATAGGAATGTAGCTATTCCTATGTTTGGTTTCATTGAGAATCTCTTAAGATTTTTAGAAATGTGAGATGATAATATTTGGTTTATTCCTAGGAATCTTAAATGAATTATTTATTTTTCCCATTTTATCCTTAGATTTGAATGTGAACTACCAAGTCCTTTAAAAAAAAACTTCCTCTAAATAAATAATGAAAAAAATATATAAACTATTAATTAGCAACACATTCATTAAAACTGTAGTCTAACATATGAATCTAGAAATAAAGCCATTAATCTATAAAATATATATATATAAAAAATAAAATAAAAACCAGATGAAGCCACCAATCTAGATCTATATTTCTAGCAACTAAACAAAACCAAGAGTAAAAGTGAATACTTGACAATAATGGAGGGTTCTCTTCAAACTTTTTTTCCACACGTAAAATCTAAATAGAACTTTGTTAAAAATATATATTAACAGAGTTGTCTATCATGTTTATGTTGTTTTGGCGGGAAAAGATAAAGATAAGAGAAAAGATATTGATGATTTGTTTTATATTTTATCTTAATTGCTTAAATGATAAAGAAAAGGGGTTAAAATTGTCAATTTATAAAAAATACAATTTCCTTTAAGATTGGGAATCTAGATATCCACCTGTTTTAAAAGGAATCACATTCCTACTAAGAGGGGTTTAAGGGGGGAATCCAGATTCTCCTAGCATCTGATTCCTTGGCGTAATTTACAACCAAACATGGGAATCTTTAAATATTTCTAGGAATCCTAAAACATTACCCCATATCAAACGCCACATAAAAGCATTCCTATTAAGGATTGCATATGCTAAAAGATGCTTATTTTTTTATTTTTTTTATTTTTTTTTTAGCATTTATAACCCAAAAACTTGCTCTATCAAAGATTGCATATACTAAAAAATTTGCAATATTGCTACAATGCGCTCTCATTTTTGAGACCGCACTGTAGCACCATACTATCATTTTTAATACTTTTAATTCTCTCTCTCCTCAGACTGAGACTTAAACTCCTTTCTCACTCTCACTCTCTCTATCTTTTCTCTCTTTCTCTCTGCTTCTCACTAAGCTAGAATCTGAGACTCTGATGAGAAATTTCTTCAAATATGGGTTTGTGATTTGACTCTGGTGACTTCGATCTCTGACCTTCCGATTTGTTGAAGATGTCGGAGGCAGAAATCCAAGCCAAGATGATGAAGTGGCATTCCAAGCCGTCAATGGGTTTCGTTAAGCTCCGGCTCGATGTTCATCGAACTCCAGTAATCAATCTGGGTTTTGTTTCTTTTTGTTATTTCTTTGTTGGATTACTATGGAGATGGTGAGACTTTGCTGGATTACTATGGAGAGGGTAATCAATCTGGGTTTGGTGGCGTTGATGTTTAGATGGAGCTTGGTGGTTAGTCATGGAGCATGGGTTGGAGCGTGGATCGAAGGAGTCATGGTCCGATTTGGTTGATTTGGTTTGTGGGTTTTTTTGGCTATGGGTTGTGGTCCGATTTAGCCGTGGTTTGTGGGTTTTTTTTTTTTTTTTTTCCTTTTTTTCTTGCTGTGGTTGGTGGTGATTTGGTTCGATTGCCATTGATTTTTTTTTTGGTCAGACGGTGGATATGGATGTGGATGTGGATGTGGAGATTTTTTTTTTTTTTTAATTTTTTTTTATTTTACTGTTGTTTGTGGTTACGGTGGATCTAGCTAGTGGCTGGTGGCTGGTGGTAGTAATGGTGGGTGGATGTGGTGGTTGTGGTGTGGGTGGGTGGATGCAGTGGCCGGCGGTGCTGAGAATAATTGGGTTGAGAAAGAGAGAGACAGGAAAAATAAAAAATAATAAAGAAAGAATATTTAAATGGAATATTAAAAAAAAATAGAAGTTTTGATGGAATGGATATTGTAAAGTGACGTGTTTTATATTATAAAATTGGTTTTTGAGATGGTAAATGCTAAATTTTTTAGAATTGTTTATGGGAATGCTCTAAATAGGCTAAAATTGTTAGACAATGGTGGGGTACCCCATGTGAAACTGAAACCTGGTCTATGCATTGGGAAATGGGAATGAGGGGGAATTTTGCATTCATTCTCCCCATTACATGCGCAACAAAAGGACTCACTGTACTACCAACTCTTCAAAACCACCCGCTGTTCTTATTTGGTAGTACAAGAGATGGGGTTTAGGTTGCTATGACGACTCTTTCGATCTAGTTTTACCATTTTGTAAAAGATTACATTTGTGGGGAGTTGAGACCAAAATGACGAAACAATCAAATCGTTTTGGGTTGCTATAGTTGATTCGTTTTTAGTATGTAGTACATTTTTTTAAAATTTTATTTTTATTTAAATAGAATTTTATTAACTTTTACAATTAAAAAATATTTTTTTTAATAATTTACATAAAATTTGGAGGAAAGGAGGATCAACCTTTTTTTTCCTTTTTTTCTTTTTTTCTTTTTTTTCTGATAGGAAGACTAGAACTTTCATTGAATGACAGAAGAAATTACATTATAATGAAGAGCTTGTGTTAGAAAGTAAGAATTCTCTTCTATCTAAATAGAAAAATCAACAATGCCAATAGCATGTTTTGCTAAAAGATGAGTTGAAAGTAAGAGTCTAGGTGTTTCGCTTGGGTATTCCCTCGAGTAGTCTATGTATTTCCTCCGGGTATTCCTTAGATAAGAGTTGCACTTGCCTTCGGGTAGTCTAGGTGTTTCCTTCAGGTATTCCCCAAGAAAAAATCTTCTTTCCCCTTTTGGGTAGATTAGGGTATCTCCCTCAGGTTCCCCTTAAGAAAAAAGATCTTCTTTTACCTTCAGGTAGTCTAGGTGGTTCCTTCAAGTCTTCCGTAGAAAAAATTTTCTCTCGCCTTCGAGTCTTCCTAAAAAATTCCTCTCTTTCTCCAAGTATTTTGCGATGTCTTTGGGTATCTTGATATGTGAATCATCACACCCTTCAGTTGAAAATCTCACCAAGTTGTGAAGTGATCGAGAGACCATGGAAAATGCCACACTGGGGTAGCTTTTTTCTCACGGTCTCTCCCCTTCGAATGGACTTCTTTTCAATAGCCTCAACAGTATCTTGAACTTTAGCAAGGACCACAGTCGCAATTTCTTTGCAAGGCCATCAGAAGAACTTTTTTCTTGCTCAAAGCATTCCTTAGAAGCCTGACTTCCACGTTGACAATTAAAAAAAAAAAAAAAATGGTGAACCAAGCCTACATTCAGGCAAAATCATGAACTATCTCCAATTTTATCAAATCTTGCCATGAGCAAAGCATTCATTTAACCTAGACCATTTCCTTCTCAGGAACATTCAAACAGTATTGGGACCATTTCAGTCATGGTGATTCACTTGACAAATCTCAAATCCATGAGAAATCAGCTCCGGTTACTTCAACAATACAATGTCAGAACTTGCTCGTAATGAGTGCCCACATGTGAACCATGGAGGAAGAGTAAAGGGATTAAATTTGGTCGAATGAGAACCAAAATGCTTCCAATTTTATTAGGTTTGTCATAGCCCGGACATGTCACTAGCTCCCTTCAATCAATTTCCTTTTCAGGGACATGCTTTAATCAAGCTAACGAGATGTCATCTAAGCATTTGTGATAGAACCATTCACATACTCAACATTTGGGCAACAGTGCCCCATCAAAATTTCAGGGAATTGCATTAACATCTCTTCTTGTTGTACTCATATTGCCCTTATTGTCTCTAATGTGGCACATTGCCTTGACAGGCCATTTTGATGATTGACATGAAAATGAAGTTCTTGTGCCTTACAAGAATTTTCACCACAGATCAGAAAATCTTCATCCCAAGAAGTATGCCAAGTGTGGAATCAATCACTTAAGGTTTCTTTACAAGGGAAAGACCTCCATCCCCTAAGTGGATCTTTGTGAAAGCTTTTGGATACTAGGAATGCCATTCATCCGAAACACTGAATTCCAAATTTGGCCTTGTCAATACATCCCAAACACTGTTCAACGAAACCTTCTCTCGTTTCAATTGGCTTAGGTTTGTTGCAATTTTGTACACATTTTTCAAAATAAGATCAAAGCATAAAGGTTCAAATAAAAATATCAAATCATGAAAATCTATGTTTTGAAACGCGTGCATCTTTCAAGAGCGGAAAGTCAATGCCAAAACCCCTTTTGTGGAAAAAGAGTTGTTTAAGTGGTTGTCCCTTACCAAGGATAAGGGGCATGTGATCCCCAAACACTCACCTAATGATATCATATCCCAACAACTCCACATTCATGAAACATTCACCACTTTTGCAAAATGCATATTCAATCCTTGATAATCAATCCCCTCTAAGGAGGTCCTACCCAAGATGGGTGTGGACCCTGAATTAGTGAATGACCACATGTTCAAGTTTCATTGACCAACTAATTGGATTTGAAATGATGGAGGCATTTGTTTCAACTATCCAAACAGTTATATCACTTGATAACCCTTTTGAACTAGAAAAAAAAAAAAAGTTTTTCAAAAATCACCCGAATTTATAATTTGGAACATAAGCTCCTAGGGCTAAGAAGTAAGCGCTCAGGATAATGGAAAAAGGCATTCATTTCACTACCTTCCCGCTTACAGAGAAATATCCCTTGCTAGCCCAATTGAGCTTGTTGAATTCTTTTCTTGTTTAACCCAGTCAAGGATTACCCCTCACACTGGGGCGAGTTAGATGGTTACAAGGACCTCATGCTAGGTGACTTCCAATATTTGAGTCCATCAAATGAGACCCTAATTGAAAAAAAAAATGAGAAAAGAGCCCAAATTAAATGACAAAATTCATGGGCAATCAAGTCAAATAAAGCCCTAAGTGAAGAAAAGGGCAAAAGAAAAAATTCAACCTGAAACAATCAAGAAATACGTGCCAAAGAAAATTAAAAGGAAAGCCCCAAAAATGAAATGGGCAAAATTCAAGAGATTGACTCAAATTGAGGATTTAGTCAAGCATGAGAGGCACCCCAAAAAAGATTCTTGATAAAGTGTAATCCTTGACTTTAGGAAACCCTTTAAAGAATTTCACAGCCAAAATATCCTCCCGTGAGCCTAGGAAACCCATATCCTTACATTACAGTCCTGAAAAAGTCCTTCCTAATTGAGAGCGACTGCTTAGTCTACGGAGCTTATGCCAAATAATCACCCATATGTGAAAGTTTTGAGCCTACTATCCTTCATTTCAAGCACCCAACTAACCTTAAGGCCACGTTACAACCTAACGAAAGACCTCACTGATCATTGAGGATTGGTTGGTTGTAGGACATTGAACATTTGGTCAATCATTGAATAAAATCATCCTCATATGCCAAGGCGTTATGTCTCAAAAAGGGTAGGGTCCTCTCCCAACCCACCTAAAGAGTTCAAAAAGCCAAACACATCATTCCAGTTCTCCCTGCATAAGCATAAAAAGGGACACCTACTCATTTGATAAGCACAAGCACTTTGCTAAAAATCCTTGCTTGCAAGCATGTTCCCTATTTAGTGTAAATGATAGCCATCGAGCACATACACTCACAAACCACATAGGAAACATAGCCTTAGCAAGCCCCCCTTATGGTACATGCATTCAATCATATTTTCATGATCATGAATGAATTTCCAAAACTTGTGAACCTGGTTTTCAAAACCAATCGAAATATAAGGGAAAAATGATGACCCTTAAAGATTTCAAATAACAAGGATTTCAAATCCTTCCATACCTTTTCAAGTCCAAAAAAATCCTTGAGGGTTATTCGTTTCTTCCCAAGGAATTTCCAAAAAAATGAGGTCTTAAGATTGCAATAGCTTATGCAAGTCTCCTTTCATCATTACCAGGCATCTTCAAAAAAGACCCGAACTCAAAAGATTCAAATGCTTAACCCCAGGTTTTAAATACCATCTGAGCATCATTTCCCTAAACACTTTTCGAGCTTCTTGAACTCATCCCAATAAAGGATGCCTGAGTCATCCTCCAAAAATGACTCCCAATGCCCAAAGGTTGGCCCAGTCTCGGTCCTGATACTGGGGTAGTTTTATTTTTGATATTTTCAAACCATGGATGGTATTCCCTTTATCTAGTGCAATTCAAGATATCCACCAGAAGAATGAGAAATCTTTCCCCGCGAGAGCCAAAATAGGTGCCCAGTTCGCATAGTACATCAAGACCACATAAAACTTAACATCTAGGAAGTTCTTGTGTAGATATGACCAAGAGTGTCAGGATTTCCAAGAGGGGATCTTGCTCGAAACTTTGAATTTAGAATTCAGCAGATCAAGAAACCCATTGTGGTATAATAATCCAGTACAAGCTCAAACCCATGTCAAGTCGGTTTGCTAATCCAGAACCACACAAAACCCTACACTAGGGCAGTTTATTTTGTGTGGTTCCATCCACTTTGTGCTAATCAATATGCAAGAACGGGTCCGTCCCGCTTGGAACTTTTCCTCTCATGTCAAGAACTACGTAAAACCTACACTAGGGTAGTTTTATTTTATGTGATCTCTCCCTTTTCCGTCTCCCTCAGTGGATTGATCACTATCAAATTGAATCGGTAAACCCGTGAGGATACGATGCGATGCAAGTGCTACCAATATCACACATGTAAAGCTCATTGAAAGGCGATTTTCAAAATTGAACACGTGAGTCCTACCTAGAGGCATTGTTTCACACATACAACAGTAGCCCTTTAAAAGGCGATTTCCAAAATTATACATGTAAGTTCTACTTAGAGGCATTGTTTCACACATACAGCAGTAGCCCTTTGAAAGGCGATTTTCAGAATTATAAATGTAAGTCCTTCCTAGAGGCATTGTTTCTTGCATATAGCGGCAGCCCTTTGAAAGGCAATATCTAGAATCATACATGTAAGTCCTACGTAGAGGCATTGTTTTGTACACACATCAGTAGCCTACTTAGAGGCATTATTTCACACATATAGCAGCAGCCCTTTGAAGGGCGATTTTAAGAATTATACATGTAAGTCCTACCTAGAGGCATTGTTTCATGCATACATTAATAGCCCTTTTAAAGGCAACATCCAGAATTATACATGTAAGTCCTACCTAGAGGCATTGTTTCTTGCACACATCATCATCCCTCTCAAAGGTAATTTCCAGAATCATACATGCAAGTCCTAATCAAAGGCATTTTTTTTTCATGTATATCAGCAGCCCTCTCAAAGGCACTTGTCCTAAAGTCATACATCAGCCCCCTCAAAGGTAGTTTCCAGAATCATACATGTAAGTCCTAATCAGTGGCATTATTTCACATTTCCATGGTGTAGGAACTTCTCCCTTCTTGTTCTGGGAATTATTATGGTGCTTGATACCCAACAACGGATCAACACAATCTTCTATGCTTCCACGGTGTAGGACCTTTTCCATACTTCCACGGTGTAGGAACTTCTCCAAGTTACCACGGCGTAAGAATCATTATGGTGCATGATAACCAACAATGGATCAGCATAATCATCCATGCTTCTATGGTGTAGGACCCTTTCCACACTTCCACTGTGTAGGAACATCTCCCCTCTTGTTCTAGGAATTATTATGGTGCTTGATACCCCAACAATGGATCAGCACAGTCTTCTATGCTTCCACAATATAGGAACTTCTCCCCTCTTGTTCTGGGAATTATTATGGTGCTTGATACCCAACAATGAATCAGCGTAGTCTTTTATGCTTCCATGGTGTAGGACCCTTTCCACACTTCCACAGTTTAGAAAATTCTCCCCTCTTGTTCTAGGAATTACTATGGTGCTTGATACCTAACAACAAATTAGCACAATCATCTATGCTTCCAGGTATAGGACCCTTTCCACACTTCCACGGTGTAAGAACTTCTCCCCTCTTGTTCTGAGAATTATTATGGTGCTTGATACCTAACAACGAATCAACACAGTCTTCTATGCTTCCACGGTGTAGGACCCTTTCCACATTTCCATGGTGTAGGAACTTCTCCCCTCTTGTTTTGGAAATCTTTATGATGCTTGATACCTAACAATGGATCAGCACAATCATCCATGCTTCCACGGTATAGGACCCTTTCCACACTTCCATGGTGTAGGAACTTCTCCATGCTACCACGGCCTAGGAATCTATTATGGTGCTTGATACCCAACAACGGATCAACACAATCTTCTATGCTTTCATAGTATAGGACCCTTTCCACACCTCCATAGTGTAGGAACTTCTCCACGCTTCCATGGCATAGGAATCATTTATCAGGTATGCTATTCAGATATCCTCTATCTTTGCCTAATCCTTATTTGGAGGCTATCTAGCGATCATGCCGTACGTCTCTATAGTGGGTTATAGCGGCTGTGCCATATGCTCACATCCCATCTTGATGTTATAGCGACCATGTCGTATGCCTCGCCATCACACAGTTATCAAATTCTTGAAGAGTTTTCAACTTCCTGATCTACAGTGGGTTATAGTGGCCGTGTCGTTTGCTCACATCCCA
Organism: Quercus parvula; assembly: GCA_030820535.1. Taxonomy (NCBI): domain Eukaryota; kingdom Viridiplantae; phylum Streptophyta; class Magnoliopsida; order Fagales; family Fagaceae; genus Quercus; species Quercus parvula. The sequence continues at coordinate 59,375,872 of JAUAME010000003.1, read as the reverse complement.
TCTCGAGGTTATAGCGACCGTGTCGTATGCCTCACCATCACACAGTTACCAAGTTCCTAAAGAATCCTAAGATCCCAATCACTAGGTAGGTGCCCTTACTTTTGCCTAGCATTTTATTTCTGCATCCATAGCATCCAGCATTTGCATGTTTTTCTACCTAGCCCCCCCCCCCCCCCCCCCCCAAAAAAAAAAAATCTAGCATGCTTTCCTAGTTGCATTGCTACTAACATATTTGCAGGAAAATAATGAAGTTTTTGCCCAATATCAAGAAACAAATGCAAAAGAAATTTTCCGAAGTAAAAGCAATAGCTCGACTGCACCAGGTAAAAACCAGTCTTGATCCATGAGTAGCCTCTACACGCAATTTGGATGAGACAAAATTCAAAATCACGTTCTTTATCTGACACCTCTCATTGCACTCAAGATGTCAAATAAAAAAGGGGCAACTATTGATACTGTATTTTGTCCACCCTCGATTTACATGCCAGATCCCAAAAAAACCAAAATTGTTATTTTCTCTCCATGGGGTCGCGAGAAAATTTAGAATGATGTGGTGCAACCTGTTCAGACACCAAAGCACCCAAAGTGACCTTTTCAATTAAAATGACCAAAATGCCCCTGGTCAACTTGGGGTTGACCAAAGGTCAAACAAGGTTAACATCCTCACAAAATATCATTTTTCATGGTTTTATATCAAACTCGAGCTCCTCGGAGATTTTTAGCAAGTTTGAACAAGTTTGACCTAGAGTTGACTCTTAGTAGGCCCCAAAAACCCTAATCTTGATCTGATCGTCAAAACAGATTAAGACCAATGCCATTGCAAAGATAATCAAATTATCATTCCAACGACTATTCATGGGTTGAAATCAGAGTTAAAACAATCGAGATATAGAGAAGACTATGAAAAGCGCGTTCGCTAACTTCCCGGAGCCATAACTTTTGATCCAACCATTGGATCTTCGAGTTCCATGCCTTTTTAGAAACTAAAAATCAAGATATTTCCAGGTGTGTCAAGATCAACCCCATCCACCTCTTAATATGTGTCGTGGCTATATATAGCCCTAGGCACCCCCTACCCCCAATTTGTCTTCTCTTTGCCTGGATGAATTCTAAGCTTTTATCCTCTCTCCTAAACACAAAAACACTCACAAAAAACACATTAAAGCCTATTGATTCTTCTCTTCAACAAAAATACAAGGTAGTGTTCATACACTCCATCTTCCTCTCCTTGGTTCCATACCTTGGATTTGAGGTTTAAGGGGTATGGATGTATCTTTTTAGCTACTATCCATACCCTTTCTCTTTAGAGCTTCACCTAACTTTTGTCTTACTCTTTTTGCCTTAATAACATGATTTATTGCTTTTTCCAGCATGATTCTTGCTTTATCTTGCTTTTTAGCATGCTTTTTAGCTTATTTCCATATGTTTCCATGTTTATTCATGTGTTAGTTGGACTTTCCTATATGTTTTATGCTTTATGCCATGTTTTACCATGCTTTTTCCTCTTTTTGTTCTATGTTGATGCTAGGGTTACATGCTCACATGCTTGTATGATGTTTTTGGCTATGCCTTGTTTGGATCTATGTGTTTATGCCTATGTTCACATGACTATATGGTTGGATCCTTGTCTTCACATGCTTATATGCTTGGATTTTTGTTCTTCCATGCCTTTATGCTTACATCCACATGCTTAGATGTACATCCACATGCCTACATGTGTATTTCCATGCTTATATGTGTAGATCAATGTGTTTACATGCTTAGATAGATGTTTTTTCCATGCTTTATGCCATCATCTGTGTGCACGCCATGTTTATATGCTTAAGCCTAGACCTTGTTTGTCACGTCATGTGCTATTGTAGCCATTTTGTTCCTTTTATCGCATTTTCTTGTCTTTTGGCCATTTGGTAGGATTTAGATCTTGACCCCTTTATGGTCTTGATCATCATCCATACACCTTGGCCCATATCAAAGGGTTTTGGATCGTCCCTTTTCACATGTCTATGCTTGCTTGCTTCTATGCTTTATGCTCGTGCTAGCCTCTCTTGTTCTAGGTTTTTCCATGCTTGACACCCTTGGCAGGTTTGTGGTTGTGTGGTTACATTCGACACCGATGAGGTCTTGTTTGGATGTAACCATTTGGGATGCATAGCCATGATGCTAGTTGCTTCATGCATACCTTTCCCCTTCTCCGTTCCGTGCGATGATATGCTTGCCATGCTTGTTTGTGCCACCCATTGGCTTTCTATGCACCTTTACAAGCTTGCTTACATGTTTATGCATGAGTCTTGCTTGCTAGTGTGTCGTTCATACTTCAGCACAATGAAGTTATGGACATTCGATCAAAACCTACATTTTTCCCTTACGAATACCACCTTTTATTTGCTTTCTTGCTTGTTTGCCTTCTTGCTTATTTGCTTGCTTTCTTATTTCTTTGATTGCCATGTCTATCATGCTTATCTGCTTTATGCCTCTTTCATACGCTCTTTGCATCTTTTCCTTCCATTGCTTGTTTGTTGGTTTCTTGTCTTTGTCTTTGCATGTACACACATGGAGTGAGGATGCATGAGCTAAGGCACGGTCTTCCAGGCACAAGCAAAAAGGGTGAGGATGTGAGCATGTGGATATAAGCCAGGTGGCTATGTTCAGTAGATTCAGGGGTCTATCCTCTCCCATTTGGTTATGTACTCTTTTAAACCCCCTTCCTTCCTCCCTCCTTTCTCTCTTAGATGGGTTGTATTAGGTATATCATGCCATGTACCATTCGTCCTCATCTCTAGAGTATGGCGACCCCTGTTTACTTTCCTGCGCCTATATTTTGGGCCATGCTCTACGAATGTAGGCATTTACTTTCCTACTCTGTGTGCTTGCATTGTACATGATGTATATATATATATATATATATATATTCCTGCTTGCCCCTTTTAGTGTGATTGTCACAATCCATGTCACTTAAGACATGTCAACAGATTTTTGCCGTGGAAATTTGGTACTTTGCCTGAATGCCTTAGGAAAGCATAGATTGGGACTAAACCCATTCAAAAGCCAAACCTCAAATCCCCCATGCATGCAAAGCCTCGAAAGCCAATGCCAAAATCATGTTTTTATTGCCAATCTCCAAAAATAAAGGGTCAATCAAAACAAAGGGCTGTCCTTGGACAAGCATTGTGAGGTGCCTAACACCTTCCCCACACATAACCAAACTTCTAGACTCAAGAATCAAGATTTTTTACCATCCACATTAGATTAGGAAAAATGCCCTTTTTCTTAGCCCAGGATCGGTAATAAAATCAACTAGAAACAGGTGACCAATCACACCTTAGAAAAATCCAATACTTCACTTACCTTTGGTAACTCCCATACTCCCATAAAATTTGGTCAAGATTCTTGCCACTCCTCTAAAGGTAGACACTTACCCTTCTCCACAGAGAGAGAGAGAGAGAGAGAGAGAGAGAGAGAGAGAGAGAGAGAGAGAGAGAGAGAGAGAGCACCTTAAGCTTCGCTCGAATCATGCAAGATCATATCGAGAAGGGCCTCCAATGGGCCTTACATGCGGGAGTGTCACCACGATGAGTGGTCGAATGAAGGCCCGGGAGCGGCGGTTTTTAGTCTGCATGTGGCCCGACGTCGACATGACAGAAATACATTTTGCTTGGTTTTGGGAAAAAATTACTCATCCTCCCAAGAATGATGTATTGTGAATCTGTAATATTCCATAAAACAAATATTTGAAGAAAAATTTTCAGATGCCAAAATTTCAGGACCTGCCCATTTACATCTCAAATTTGAATTTGATCTAAAAAAAGCAGCACTTTTGGTCTCTACATTTTGACCATATTTTCATTTTGTTCTCGTTTTGGTCCCTACTGTCATTTCATTAACTGGAATTGCATGTGGCAGATGGACTGTACTATTGGCACACTAAAAGCTGATATGTCATTTATAATAATATTTCAAAAAATTCCATGTCAACATTTTCATTAAAAAAAAAGTCCACGTCAAATAAAATAATAAAAACACAAAATTCTAAACTTCTAATTTAAAAAATATATATAAATTTCTTATTATTATTTACATTATGTTCTTCCTAGTCATCATGAAGAACATGTTCTTCATGTTCTCCCTCAAATATTATGTTTGGTTGTCTAGAAAATTAAAAAATCAAGAAAAACTCAACAGGGAACATGTAAAATCAAAGCCCACAAATCTATAAAATACAAAGACCCTCGAAGATTCAAAACCCAAAGAACACAAACACAAACCCAATAATTGATCTGCAGCAAACCCAGAGCATCGTATGAACCCAAAAAAATTGAACCCTCCACAAATATCAAATCAAAAAAGCAAACTCATAAATTCCAAACCTATAAAAATTCAAAACAAATAAATCCATTGGAGGAAATCTAGCTTCTTGAAAACCAAGGACTTGAGAATCTTGATCTGGGTTTATATGAAAATGGGTGCATATCGGTTCTACCATCTATCTCCACCGCAATCTCCACCATTGAGTTGAGAGATAGAGAGATGAGAGAGAGACCCACCAATTTGAGAGAGAGGCCCACCCACCGATTTAAGATAGAGAAGATTTCAAGTTTTCAGTTGAGAAAGAAAGAGAGAGTGTGTGTGTGTGGGGGGGGGGGGAGATTTGGTTTTCAATTGAGAGATTGAGAGAGTTTTGAGTTGAGAGAGAGAGAGAGAGAGAGAGAGAGAGAGAGAGAGAGTATGAGATGAGATGAGATGAGAGAGAGTGAGATAAGAAAATAATAATGACAATGGATTTTCAACTAATGTTGTGTTTGGTTGCCAAAAATGCTTAAGAAAAGTTGTGAAATTTACTACAAAATTTTTTCTCAATCTCTAAAACTAAAAAAGTAATATTTTGAGCCACCAACAAGATATCTAGGGAAAGATCATGAAGAACATGAATAGTCATGTTTTGGTGCATGTTCTTCCCCAAAAATATAACGAAAATGAAAAAAAATATTTTTTAATTATTTATTTTAATAAAGTCATAAATTTAGATTTTTTTTATAAAAATTTTTTTTTTTCTGACATGGCTGTTTTTAATATTTAAAATGTTGAGGTGACATTATTTAAATGCTAAATAAAATTTATTATTATTATTTTAATGGCTACCTAGGCATTCTATATGCCATATGTACATTCCATTTGCCACACAAACTATTTTCTATTAGTGAGATGACAATTAGGGGTGGCAAAATTGGACATGACCCACGAAACCTAACATAACATGACACGAAATTAGTAGGTTATGGGTTGAGACTTAATGGGTTCGTGTCATATTCAGGTTGACGTAACTAACCCGTTTAATAAATGGGTTGAGTTAGTGTTCAACATATGGAACCTATTTGATCCATTTGACTTGTTTAATTAAATAACATCTGATCAATATACCCTTCAAACTCTAACTATATAAACTTATTAGTTGTTGTGGTTTTTTTTTTTTTTTGACATATTGTGATTGATTATTTGTGATATTGAGATATATATTAGTTTTAAATGATTATTTGTGATGCAATTACTCATTAGTTTTAATTTTATATTAAAAATATTAATTTGCTTGTTTTTTCATAATTTTTTTTTTCATTTTGATAAAATTTGATAAACAGGTTGATATGACTGACCCGTTTAATAAATGAGTTATGTTAGGGTTGGTAATTCTTAACCCATTTAATAAACATGTTGGTTTTGTGTTGACCCATATAGTCGGATACTAATGAGTTGACACGACACAAACTCGACATGCAAACATGAATTACCACCCCTAATGACTGTACAAATCAAAATGAAACACATTTTTATTATGTGATTAAAAGTAGTAAGATAAAATAAAATTGAGGGCCAAAATGAAAATAAAGTCAAAATATAGAATCAAAATGCATTTACGTGAAGAAAATTTGAAAATGCTCTAAGGATATATTTGGATACCGCTTATTGCTGAAAACTGAAAACTGAAAACTGAAAATATCGTAGTAAAATAATTTTTAAATGTGTGAATAGTTCCATGGGACCTAGTTTTAAAATTTTTTTTGCTGAATAAGGTGCTTACGGATCTTGTGAATAGTGCACGAGACCCACAGAAAAACAGCACAAATGCACAACATAGACACTATCCAAACTCTACCTAAGAAGTTAGAACTAACGGGTTAAAAGAATGTTAGACTAGGCAAAAATAGCCAAATATCATGTTTTCGAAAAATTTGTGTCAAACTAGCACTGTTTCGAAAATATTTAACAATCTACCACTTTTTTAGTACTCGAGTTCCACAAAATCAAGTTCTAAATAGTACTCAAGTTCAGTGAACTTGAGTTTTTAGTGAGTCGTCAGCGTGGCACTGCTGACTTAGAATTTGTGTAATTAAAAAAATAATGTGGTACTCGATATTATTGAAATCGAGTACTTCTTTATAGTACTCAAACTTCATATAGTCGAGTACTTTTTTTTTCTTTTTTTTTTCTTCCCTTTTTCTACTTTTCATATAGTCAAGTTCTTTTCTATCTCCTTGTCTCACGTAGAGGCACTTTTTTTTTTTTTTAATCTCCCATAGGAACTCACTCTTGCAAATCAAAGAAACTTGCCAAGTCAAAGAAAATGGCAAGCATTTATGGCCAAAGAAAAGAAGCATGAATTTGGTTTGGATGTTAGGTGTTGTTCCTAGCCATCTTCTATGACAATTCATAAAGAAAATTTAATGCAAGCTCTTGCATTTCTTCACGCTTGAACATTTATATGAAAAGTAGGAACTCACTCTTGCAAATCAAAGAAACTTGCCAAGTCAAAGAAAATGGCAAGCATTTATGGCCAAAGAAAAGAAGCATGAATTTGGTTTGGATGTTAGGTGTTGTTCCTAGCCATCTTCTTTGACAATTCATAAAGAACATTTAATGCAAGCTCTTGCATTTCTTCACGCTTGAAACTTCTTGAATATCATGCATCTTCTTGATATGGGCATGCAAGCCATTTAATGGTTTGTTGGCCAATGTCAAGCCACTAAGTTTGACTATTCAACCATTCCAACAAAAACAAAAAGTAGAAAAAGAAAAAAAAATACTCAATTGCACTAAGCTCGAGTACTGTAAGGAGAAATTCGATTTCAGTAATATCAAGTACCAAATTATTTTTTTAATTACACAAATTCCAGGTCAGGCAACTCATTAGGAACTCGAGTTCACTGAACTTGAATACTATTTAGAACTTAATTTTGTGAAACTCGAGTACTAAAAAAAATGATAAATTATTAAATATTTCTAAAACAATACTAAGTTGTCACAAATTTTTTCAAAACTTAATATTTAAATATTTTCGCACGTGGAACTAAGCAAGACATAGTAGGTAAGACACGTAGAACTAAGTAAGACATAGCAGTAGGTAAGATGGCAGGTTAGCTTATTTCTCCAATTTTTAAAAGTCAAATATCACGGGCGAAAATAAATCTTACCCACTATGTCTTAGTCTAACGGGCTATTTTCGCACGTAGAACTACGTAAGGCATGTAGAACTAAGTAAGACATAGTAATTCTATTAAAAAAGAAAAAAAAGTTACGTAAGATGGCAGGTTAGCTTATTTCTCCAGTTTTTAATAGTCAAATATCACGGGCGAAAATAAATCTTACCCGCTATGTCTTACTTAGTCTAACGGGCTATTTTCACACGTAGAACTACGTAAGGCACGTAGAACTAAGTAAGACATAGTAATTCTATAAAAAAAAAAAAAAGTTACGTAAGATGGCAGGTTAGCTTATTTCTCCAGTTTTTAATAGTCAAATATCACGGGCGAAAATAAATCTTACACCATGTCTTACTTAGTCGAATGGGCGAAAGTCTTATTCTCTTCGTGAACAGAGAAGCTTTTAGCTTGACATAAAGTTGGGCGCACTGCCCAAGGTCTACCTCTTTCAACACATGCGCATTCGGTTTTATTTTGTTCTCAATTTTTCAAAGCTACGCAAGTTTCCGAGAAGGTTGATTTCCTTGCTTTTATTTATATTTTAATTTTTTAGTAAACAGTTTCCTCCATCTCTCCACTAATTACAGAGGGAATGATAGTGGGTGTGCGGTGAATTCTACTAGCATCCCGTCGTCTCTTTGATTTCTTTTGTTTGTATAATTTACTTGCTTCTTGCCAACACCTTTTGAATGCATGACATTCTGTCTTAGAATCTCAACTCTAACTCGCCGCCTGGTATATTTTATATCTTAGAATCTTAACTCAAAGAAGCTTAGCTAGTAGGTGTGCAATGGCTTCCACTAGCATACAAGCTGCTCAATCGTCTCTTTGATTTCTCTATCTTCTTGTTCTGAAAGATGTAGTTTGCTTGCTTCTTGCAAATCCGTTTGAAGACATGACATTGTCTGTCATATATAGAATCTAAACTCAAACAAGCTATGTAGTGAGTACTTACCAATGGCATCCACGAGCATTCAAACTGTCCCATCCTCTTTTACCTCTGCTTTTTCTAAACCCCAACCGGAATATGACGTTTTCCTCAGTTTTAGAGGAGAAACCCGTTGTAAGTTTACCGACCATCTCTATCATGCTTTGGTTGATAGAAAGATTATCACCTTCAGGGATGATAAAGAACTTGAGCTGGGAGAGTCTATTAAGCTGGAACTCTTGGAAGCAATCGAGAAATCGAGGATTGCGGTCATCATTTTCTCTGAAAATTATGCATCTTCTGCATGGTGTTTGGAAGAACTTGCAAAGATTGTTGAATGCAGAGATGGAGGGATATTGAGAGTGTTGCCTATTTTCTACCATGTGGAACCTACTGATGTGAGACATCAGACGAACACTTTTAAAGAGGCCTTTACTGAACATGAAAAGTGTTTCAAGGAGAACCCAGAGAAGGTGCAGAAGTGGAGAGTTGCTTTAACAAGCGTGGCCAATCTCACTGGAAAGCCTTTAAAGGATGGGTAACGCTTATTGATTTGCTTCTGATGAGAATCTTTTTTGCTTGTTTTGACTGCATTACTTAATTACTTTAAATGTAGATGTTAGAAGGTTAATATCTTTAATACCACAAGCATAAATTATATGTAGTTTTATAAACAGCACTACATACATACTATTGCAAAATTAAGAAAAAGGTTGTCACTAATATAAGTTTCAAGATTTAGTTTAGGTTATTTCTCAAAAAAAAAAAAAAAAAAAGATTTAGTTTAGGTTGTCATCAAAAGTCTTGTAACTAAACAGTAGAACTACATTTAAAAATTCCCCCCACCAACTTTGTTGTAACTATTGATTATTGAAAAAAACAAAATAAAAATTTAAAGTTGTCACTAAAAATATATGTGCAGAGTTTTATAGATCAACTAATACCTCTTAATATTTGTAATGAAAATGTCCATGTTCAAATCTCCTTATTCATTGAAACTATTGAATTATATATTTAAAAAAATGTATATGTTTAGTTGGCAAACTAGGGAGGAATATATATATATATATATATATATATATAGAGAGAGAGAGAGAGAGAGAGAGAGAGAGAGAGAGAGAGAGAGAGACAGAGTAGTTTTAGTGGATCAGAAAAAAGACATACAATGTGGTGTTTGTAGGTACAAAGAAACACACACACTATATGAATAGTGTAATGTAAACCAATAATTGTTGTATATGTCCAATGACCAAAACTACTCATCACAATACATCAAACAACATTTTGAAGATTTAGAATTTTGGTTATTTGATGTTTCTTTCTTGAGAGGAAGGGGGAGGGGGGGGGGGGGGGGGGGGGGTTATCATCTTGGTAGTTTTATTTATATTTCAATCACATTGGATATTTTGATTATTTTGGAGGTTTAATTTCAAGGTCAATTTGGCCATTTTAGGTTCAATTTTCGATAAATTTGGATTTTGTAAGGATTTATTTACTTTTGGATATTTTAATCATTTGGAGGTTCCAATGTTATTTTTGGTCATTTTATGGTTTAAGAGGTGTTTTGGTTATTTTGAAAAATTTAGAGGTATTTCAGTCATTTGGGATTTTTTTTTTCCCTAGCATTTTTATCATTTCAAAATTTTTCAAAGGTACTTTGTAGGGTTTCAAGGTTTTTTGGTTATTTTTATAGATTTGGGATATTTTTGGGAAACTTTTGTCATTCTCGAGGTTTTGAGAGTATTTCACTTATTTTAAGGTTTTAGGTGAGATTTAGGAGATTATGAAAGTATTTGGTCATTTTGAAAGAGAGGATTTCAAATCCAACTTATAGGTTATTAAAACATCCAAACAATATATTTAAGAATCTAGAATTTAAAATCCTCTTATGTATAAAATATAAATATGGAATCAAGACATTCTAAATCCATTGATTTAAAATCCAAATCTAAATTTAAATTCAAGTATCCAAATGCAACCTTGTTAAATTCCTTCATTCACTTAAGAATAAATTGTGGCCCAATATGTGATGCTAATTGCTACCTCATGTGTACTTTGGGCAGCCATTCAAGCCGGTTTCAACAATTTTTATGGGCCTCTACTTAGGATTCTTGAAATGAAGATGATTTTCGCTTCGGTCAATTAGTATGGATTGCATTCTTCTTTTTTGTTTTGTTCTGTTTTTGTTTTGAAAAGAAATAGTCAACAGATTGTGTACTAAATGACATGGCATTTGAGAATTTCTAGTTGTTGAAATTTAGGTTTCAAATAGCCAAATCAAAATTTCAATTAAATTGCAGGTTTTTTTTTTTTTTTTTTTTTTTGGTGTTAAAAAAATAAAAAGAACATCTATGTTTTATAGTACAGTACTTGCTGCTTCAAATTTACATGAAAAGCCAGGTTTTCTCTTCTGAGAACTAATAATCTACTTGCACGACCTAGGATTTCGACAAGCAAATTGAGCTTGACTGTGTAGTTTAGTTCAATTTTAGAGCTCTCTCTTTTATGAGATGAACAAGCAAAACATCAACGCCTACATGCTACATCTCCAATTATTTTTATTTTTTCTTTTTGACACAGAGATTTTTGTAATAATTTTTTTTATAGGGAGCATGAGGCAGCCTTTATCCGAAGAATTGTTGAATGGATATATTCGAAATTGGAGAAATGTTCAAATGATATTGAAGATGATCTTGTTGGAATAAGCTCTAAAGATGATGTTTATCCAAAAATAAAAATAAGAAAAAGCTCTAAAGATGATCTTGTTGGAATAAGCCCTAATGGCCTCCGTGGAAAGCTCAAGTCACACTCACAGCTTTCAAGATTGTATCAGGTCTGTTCCTCTAGCAGTCTGTATCACTAAATTCAAAATTGTTATCATATCTCTTCCTATATTTTTTATAGGGAGTTTAATTAGGAGTAAATATAATATATATAAGGACACCACTTTATCCAAAGCATAAAATTATGAGTTTGAGTCCAATATATTATGTTATATTAATTCCTCAACTTATTCCATAAAAAAAATCCTCAATTTATTTATCTTGAGTAGTGTTATAAGCACTACAAATTTTACTATTTTGAGCCCCAAATAGACATGTCACTAATTATAATACCCATGCGATATGTGGGAATATACAACTATTTTATAATATGATATAATGTATGATTTATTCTCCAAAATGTACTAGAGATATTATTTCTAAAATTATTTTTCATCACTCCATCTCTACAAATATATCATTCTATTATTTGTAGTTTTTTTTTTTTTTTTTGGAAAACTTAGGTGCATTAATTTGATCGATATTCTTCTTCTTCTTCTTTTTTTTTTTTAATATAAAAGATAGAAATACTATTCTTTTTTCAAGTGATCTATATTATTCAAAATTTTGTATAGTTTGTTATGGAGAGAGAGAGAGAGAGAGAGAGAGAGAGAGAGAGAGAGAGAGAGAGAGAGAATAATCACCTTTATTTTGGAAGAGAATGTGAGACAAATAAAAAAAATTATGTAAAAGAAGATGAGCAGAAGAATATTCAAAATAAAATGTATAGTTGTAAATACCAAATTATCCAAGTCATGCTATGTATTAGAATAACATTGAATCATTTTGTAATTTCATAGGATAACATGTAACAAACAAAAAAAAAAAAAAAAAAAAGATAAAAAATTAAAATATAACCAAATCATATCAATCTAAAGTAGATTAAACATAAAATTCATTAATCTAAATTAGAGGTGTAATAAAGAATTAAAAATTCATCAAGAGAAAGAATATATATATATATATATATATATATAGAGAGAGAGAGAGAGAGAGAGAGAGAGTATTCACATTTTTGTGTAAGAAAATTATGGATTGAATGGAAGAGAAAATAACAATTTTTATAGTAAAAAAAATGGGGGAGAAGAAGAGTCAAAAGAAAAGGAAGATGAAGGGATGGAGAAACTATAAGCTTAAAGTATAGAGTAGTGAGGAGATAAAAAGGTAAAAGTAAGTAAATGTTTTGTTTTGATTTTTTATTTTGTTTTTGTTTTTTTTGTTTTTTTTGTTTTTTTTTTTTTTTGAGAAGGAAAAGTAAGTAAATGTTGGAGAATGTGTAATTGTGAAGTGGAAAATTAATAAGGAGAAAAATAATTAAAAAGGAAAGAGAAAATATTGAAAATAGGTTGATAATGTGGCGCTAATGTGGCTCAACAGGAGCATAGCAACATTAAACCTACGCCTCAACTTTTAGATATATATAGATATAGATATAGATTCAAATATTTATTTATAATTGATTGAAACATACTAATCATATTTATTACCATATCAATTTACCAGCTTTATGCGATAAATCTTAGCATTTCCTTATTTTTCTTTGCACAAGACTTCCCCTCACACATGTAGGTATAGTAAATCTTAGCATTTCCTTACTTTTCTTTGCATGAGACTTCCACTCACACATGTAAGCCTACGCCAACTAGCAATTATGAAAAAATTTTATCTTTAAACTTACTATTTTTGTATGTGTTTTTTTTTTTTTTTTTTTTTTTTTCTTTCATCCTTTGAACTTTTGAAGGCTATATATTTTTTATTTTCTAAATGTTGACTTTTAGGTTTTCTCTTTTTGATTTTCTAGTTATTTATTTTTCATGTTGAATTAATTTGGCTTACACTGAGAGCAAAATTCGACCCACTTGACCAAAAGCATGGCTGCCAGTCAAGCCGAAACTCTGAAATAAAAAAGAAAAAAGAAAAATTCCTTTGTCATGTTTTATACCCATAAGAAAATCTAGCTTTCAAAACCGATAAAACCACACAAAAAAAAAAAAAAAAAAAAAAAAAACCCCGCAAATATCTCCGCACCACTATGAACCACCCCTCATTGGCTACAGATCCCCACAACTATCGTTTTCAAACCCATACCAAACTAGTTGGTCTGATTGGGTTAACTGAGAATTGACGAGGCTATTTTTATATGTGAGAGAACCAGATATTTAAATAATATATAAAAAAAACCTCCTGAACCAGTGGTGGAATAAAAAAAGCTGTCCAAATTATCTGCTGGTTCAATTTGGTCAAGGCTTTTTTGAAAAATAATTATGGTTCAATTGGGTCAAGGGTTTTTTTTTTTTTTTTTTTGGGGGGGGTGGGGAGGGTGTCAAAGGTTTTTTAATAATTGAGAAATGGGGTTGTGAATTGTGAACTTGAGACCCCTTAATCAAGAACCATGTTTGGTATAGTAACCAACTGATGGTTAGAGTTGTTGGGTTTTATAATGAAAAAAATAAAATAAAAAGAAAAGCATTATTATATTTATTTTAATTTTACATGATTTTTAGTATTTTTTTTTATGGAGATTAATAGTGTTTTGATTTATTATATCACATCTCCCTCAACATATTAAATATTAATAAATTTATTTTATTTGTAAAATCTACTTGTAATTTAAGTATTAAGGATTTATTTTTAAAGTGAATTTAAAAAAATAAAATCAAAGTAAAGGATTATTATAAAAAATTTATTCTTATTTATGTTTTATTATTAACTATTAACGATATATTATCAAGAAAATTTATTTGAAAGTTTGTTTGTATTTTTTAAAGATATTTTAGTCATTTTTACTAAATATTTCCATATGTAATACATTTATTTTAATTTTAGTTGATTACTGAATTAATTGTGGCCTTTAATTTTAATTTAATACATTTAAAAAATTTCTACAAATTTAATACATTTCTATCGTTTAATTATTTCTGAATGACCCTTAAAAATTGATGTGTCCTAAATTATAAAATTAATATATATATATATATATATATATATATATATATATATTTATATTAATTTACCTTGTTATAAACAATAAATTTCTGCATTGAACTTGGATTTAAACTAGAATACGAGGAGCAACGTTTATGAGAGCGTCATTTACTGACAAACTAAATGTTTCTTGATACAAATTGACTCATAAATTCTTGCAGAGCTTGGACAAATCGAGCGGTAAGAAATGTTACCTTCTTGCTGCAAGGGAACTGTCCATTGAATGGGGTTACACTCCTGAGTATTGGAGATGGATTTCTCTACCTGAAGAATCCAGGTCTGTCCCTATTATATATTAGTACTCCTTTATTTATTTATTATTTTTAAATTTAGACTTCTTTTTTTTCATCTAGTTCTTAACTGTGTACATGTAAAAATCAAACAGGTTCCCAGAGGTAGCGGAACTTATTCGTGTGTATTGGTTTGACATCTGCGGTAAGATGAGTACTTCCATTCTGTCTCCCAAAACACGCTATGCCGCTTACCTTGTGTACAAGTTGAGGAGAGGAGCCCATGGATTTGAAGGCCCTCCTTTCAAGGCTTCAGTGGGAACTGTTGGAGGTGAAGTTTATGAACAAACTGTTCGATTGGACCTGTTTGTCATGGAGCCAAACCAGCAAGACCAGATTATACCGCCGCCGCAGCAGCACACTTCACGTCCCAAGCAGAGAGAAGATGGATGGTTAGAGATTGAGTTGGGTCAATTTTTCAATGGGGGAGGAGAAGATGACGAACTGCAGATTAAACTTATGGAGGTAGAAGCTCTTAACGAGAAGACTGGCCTCGTTGTTGAAGGGATCGAGATCAGGCCAACAAAGGGTTAGTAAAATTTGTGCTTTTATTAGCACTAAGTGACATTGATGATACACTAGATTGCAATTCTATCAAACTTGATATTGGTCCCAAGCCAATCGGATGAGTATAAAATTTATAGTGGAATTACTATCTAGACCTCAAATCTGTTGGGGCAGATTTGAGGGTACTAGCTTGTATGATTTTTATTAAATTGTAGCTTTAGAATCTGGCTTTCAGAATTTTATGGCATGTGTTAGACATATAGGGTAATATCCTTGTAAATTGGCATGACATGTTGATGTGTTTTGGTGACTCAATTGAAGTTTGGAAGTAAGTTGCACATTGTTGGATAAAGCAGTAAGAATGAATTGTACCACCTAACTTTGGGGATTTATTTCTCAAGTTAGGGTGAATGGATTGAGTTGTAAATTTGTGGGAGCTCTATTTAGTATGTATAGAGTATGGATGAAGGTTCATGTAACTTAGTTCTACTGTTTAGTACACAAAGGAAAAATTATAAGCCCTGCAACTAGTACACAAAGGAAAAATTATAAGCCCTCCAACTATTGTTTTTTATGATTAGTGCTCAGTTTTGTGTGTTTTGATGTTTTAAACTGGTAATTGCATGTTTGAGTGTTTGGTTGCATTTGGGATGGTTGTAGGAATTCACAGGGGCCTAGTTAGGGTGAAGAATTAATAGGTATAGGAACTTGAGGGTGTAAGTAACGAAATTATGGATTAGAACACTCCATGAGTTGAATAGTGTGCTTAATAATGAAAGTGGCTGTTTTTTATTTAGGGGCAGGACAAGACCAGTAGGGGACTCCACTACAAGTAAAAGCATTTGCGTTGAGGTAAGGGATTGTGATATGAGGGTCTAGCAGCCCATATTTTTGTAAACATGTGTTTTAAAACAAAGCTTTTTGATAAACATGATTATGCTTATGTTTCATTGAAATTAAACGTGTTTTCAATATTGTGTAAATTTAGTTTCTGCTGTTATCTTTTAGATGAAAACTAATGACATGTCTAATGACCAAAATAAAAAATTAGCGTTCGTTGTTATAACAATAAACTAAAATTTTATTTTGGTCATTTGCCATGTCAGTAATTTTCATCTAAAATATAATGGCAGGAACTAAATTGACATAGTTTAAAAGTTAGGGACCAAATTGAAATATGGTATAAAAGATATGGACCAAATATGTAGTTTACCCAATAAATTATTATATATATATATATATATATATTTTGGTAAAGAGGCGATGTATTAAAACTCAAAGAGAAACAACAGAATCATGACAGATCCTATTAACGTACAATCCATCCCTATCATCCTGGAGAGTTTGCAAAACGTCCACAGGCGGACTCAAATAATTAAGTAAATCTATCTCCTGCTCCACTCCCATTATGGCCAACAAGTCTGCACAACGGTTAGCTTGCCGATAACAATGATTGATATGAATTTGTTGAAAACAAGATACCAGCTTCCTGCAATCATCCATTATAGGAAATATAATAGTGTTATCATAGTTGTAATTCCTTAAGACATCAACCACTGCTTTAGCATCCACCTCTACAACAAGACATGGAATATTTAGAGAAAGGCACAAGCTAAGACCATCCCTTAAACCCCAAAGTTCAACTGCAAAACAATTAGTAGTCCCTATTTTACATGACATTACAGGTTTCTATCTTTTCAATAAAGTAAATTATTTTACACTATTCATGTAAGAGTAATACACACTTTTAATAAAATAAATAAATACCTATACTAACATCCAATTTTGTGTTTTCGATTTTAAAAGAATGTTACAAAAATATGCTACCAAATACATTATTTTGCATGATGAGTACACGATTTTAGTACACTTTTTAAATCACAATTTTCATATTGTTTTGAGAACCAAAACTACAATACTCTTAACAAACAGGTATCACCCTTAAACTAAAATGTGTTTGTACTTTTTTATAGAGATTTTCAATTTATGAAGCCTATTCCTGATGATAACTATTTAACATCAAATCAAAATACCAATCAATTTTTAATGTAGATAAAAATTGAACACCAATCCATTATTCAATTATAAAAAATTTTACTAATTGAAGTTACTAATTGATTGGTATATTACTAATTGAACTTACTTTGTACAACTTTCTTATCCTTTCTCCTGCTCCATGACGTGTAGTTTCTCTAATTACGCGGTAGTTGACTTGGAAAGTGGATATGCAAGACTTTTTTTTTTTTTTTTTTTTTTTTTCCTGAAAGAAAAATTTATTAAACCAAAGCAAAAACAGAAGCCTGGACAGCCTCATCCAAGATAACATCAACAAAACTTGGAGGCCCAAATCCCATATCAAAGGAACCAAAAAAAGACTGGCTAAGAGACCAATTGGCAAGCACATGTGCAGCCAAATTAGCCTCCCTATGAACCCAATTAAAATATACATTGTCAAAGTCCCTAATTACATTCTTAACTGAGTCCACAAAATTCACAAGCCTCCAAGGAATTTCCTTCCCATCAGCTCTAATAGCATCTACACAAACTTTACAATCACTCTCTATAATGCAATTACAACAAGAGAAGTTCAAGGCAATGTGAGTAGCCAATAAAATGGCATTAGCCTCTGCTTGAATAGGGATATCGGTGTTTACTTTCTTTGAAATCGCAAACACCAACATCCCTCTCCAATTTCTGGTAACAACAACTATACATGAAGCTAGATCACCTACCGCTGCATCACAATTCAATTTTAGCATACCTTGACTTGGACAACACCACCTAGCACTGCTTCTAGCTAGAACACATGTCAATACTAGAGCTTTAGGCCGCCAATGCTCCAAAAACAGCTTCTGAATGCTTCTGATAATTTGACCCTCCATTGGAAGAGATTTCTCATTAATTGCTTTGTTTCTCCACATCCAAATCAAATCTAAAGCTAGAGCACCAAATAATAGAAATTCATTTCTTTGCTCTTTATCCAGCTGGAGAAATGGTAGGGGATCAATAAGTAACTCAATCAAATGAGACGGAGATTGAACATGCTAGCAATCAATTCTAATGTTCCAATGACTACCAAACCAAATAGCTCTAGCAATGTGGCAATGAGTAAACAGATGCAGGGCTGACTCAGTCACAGCATTACAAAGAGGGCAGCTAGAATCAGAGGAGGGGGAAAACTCGACCAACTTGTCCCTAGTGGGAAGAAGATTGAAAGCAATTCTCCAAAGATGCATCTTTAGCCTCTTATGAATGCTAGCCTTCCATATATTCCTTGTGAGAGAAACACTGCCAGATGAGTTGTCACTTTCAGAAATGAGACGATAACAAGACTTTATCGAGAACTTCCCATTTTCAGATTTGGTCCAAGTCCATCTATCTTCCATATCAAAAGTCCAAATTGGGATGTTTTTAATAGTCCAAAGTGGATATGCAAGACTTGTGAAAAGACTATAAAAGGAGGCTAAAATTGTTAGACGAAGGTAGGGTACGCCATGTGAAACTGAACTCTGGTCTGTGCATTGGGAAATGGGAATGAGGGGGGAATTTCGCATTCATTCTCCCCATTACACGCACAGCGGAAAGACTCACTGTACTACCAACTCTTCAAAACGACAAAACCACCTGCTGTTCTTATTATTATTATTATTATAAATTTTTTTTTTTTTTTGAGAAACTGCTGTTCTTATTTGGTAGTACAGGAGATGGGGTTTGGGTTGCTATGACGACGCTTTCAATCTAGTTTTACCATTTTGTGAAAGATTACGTTTGTGGGGAGTTGGGACCAGAATGATGCAGCGATCAAATCGTTTTGGGTCGCTATAGTTGATTCGTTTTTAGTCTGTAGTACATATTTTTTAGATTTTATTTTTATTTAAATAGAATTTTATTAAATTTTACAATTAAAAAAAATATACTTTTAATAATTTACATAAAATTTGGAGGAGAGGAGGATCAACCCTTCTTTTTTTCTTTTTTTTGATAGGAAGACTAGAACTTTCATTGAATGACAGAAGAAATTACATTATAACGAAGAGCTTGCGGTAGAAAGTAAGAATTCTCTTTTATCCAAACAAAAAAATCAACAATCCTTACCTACGTACATGTGAAAAGCTAATGTTGTGTTTGGTTGCCAAAAATGTTTAAGAAAAGTTGTGAAATTTATTACAAAATTTTTTCTCAATCTCTAAAATTGAAAAAGTAAATTTTTTGGGCAACCAAACAGGATATTTAGGGGAAGATCATGAAGAACATGAATAGTCATGTTTTGGTGCATGTTCATCCCCAAAAAAAAAAAAAAAATACTAATGAAAGGAAATAAAAAAATATTTTGTTTTATTTTACTAAAATCATAAAATTAGTTTTTTTTTTTTTAACAAACATGGCTTTTTTAATATTTAATATATTGATGTGACATTATTCAAATGCTAAATAAAAGTTATTATTATTATTTTAATGGCCACCTAGGTGTCTTGTGTTCCATATATAGACTCTGTTTTGTCATATAGATTATTTTCTATTAATAAAATAATGGTAGAAACTAAAATAAAACGCGTTTTTACTTTAAAACTAAAAGTAGTAAAATAAAATAAAAGTGAGAACCAAAAGGAAAATAACATCAAAATAGAAAAATCAAACTGCATTTACGCGGTCATTCTCCAAGAAAAAAAAAAAAAAAAAAAAGCATTTACGCCAAGAAAATTTGAAAACGCTCTAAGAAGTCAGAACTAACGGGGGTTAAATGGACGTTAGTACCTCAGCTTTTATTTCAAGCTAAAAGCTCAATCCGAAATAAAGTTTGCAAAATAAAAAATAAATAAAGTTGGGCGCACTGCCGAAAGTATACCACTTTACAACACACGCGCACTCGGTTTTGTTTTGTTCTCAATTTTTCAAAGCTACGGAAGTTTCCAAGAAGGTTGGTTTCCTTGCTTTTATTTATTTTTTAATTTTTTAGTAAACAGTTTCCTGCATCTTTCCACTAGGGTTGGCGTGCATTGGCTTTTACTAGGGTTCCGTCATCTCTTTGATTTCTTTTGTTTGTATAGTTTACTTGCTTCTTGCTAACTCCTTCTGAATACATGACATTCTGTCTTAGAATCTCAACTCTAACTCGCCGCCTGGTATATTTTATGTCTTAGAATCTTAACTCAAAGAAGCTTAGCTAGTAGGTGTGCAATGGCATCCACTAGCATACAAGCTGCTCAATCGTCTCTTTGATTTCTCTATATTCTTGTTCAAAAAGATGTAGTTTGCTTGCTTCTTGCAAATCCGTTTGAAGAGATGACATTGTCTGTCATATATAGAATCTAAACTCAAATAAGCTATGTTGTAAGTACTTACCTATGGCATCCACCAGCATTCAAACTGTCCCATCCTCTTTTACCTCTGCTTTTTCTAAACCCCAACCGGAATATGACGTTTTCCTCAGTTTTAGAGGAGAAACCCGTTGTAAGTTTACCGACCATCTATATCATGCTTTGGTTGATAGAAAGATTATCACCTTCAGGGATGATAAAGAACTTGAGCTGGGAGAGTCGATTAAGCTGGAACTCTTGGAAGCAATCGAAAAATCGAGGATTGCAGTCATCATTTTCTCTGAAAATTATGCATCTTCCGCATGGTGTTTGGAAGAACTTGCAAAGATTGTTGAATGCAGAGATGGAGGGATATTGAGAGTGTTGCCTATTTTCTACCATGTGGAACCTACTGATGTGAGACATCAGA
Organism: Quercus parvula; assembly: GCA_030820535.1. Taxonomy (NCBI): domain Eukaryota; kingdom Viridiplantae; phylum Streptophyta; class Magnoliopsida; order Fagales; family Fagaceae; genus Quercus; species Quercus parvula. The sequence goes on along the minus strand of JAUAME010000003.1, from coordinate 59,355,144 downwards.
CGAACACTTTTAAAGGGGCCTTTACTGAACATGAAAAGTGTTTCAAGGAGAACCCAGAGAAGGTGCAGAAGTGGAGAGCTGCTTTAACAAGCGTGGCCAATCTCACTGGAGAGCCTTTAAAGGATGGGTAACGCTTATTGATTTGCTTCTGATGAGAATCTTTTTTGCTTGTTTTGACTGCATTACTTAATTACTTTAAATGTAGATGTTAGAAGGTTAATATCTTTAATACCACAAAAGCATAAATTATATGTAGTTTTATAAACAGCACTACATACATACTATTGCAAAATTAAGAAAAAGGTTGTCACTAATATAAGTTTCAAGATTTAGTTTAGGTTATTTCTCAAAAAAAAAAAAAAAAAAAGATTTAGTTTAGGTTGTCATCAAAAGTCTTGTAACTAAACAGTAGAACTACATTTAAAAATTCCCCCACCAACTTTGTTGTAACTATTGATTATTGAAAAAAACAAAATAAAAATTTAAAGTTCTCACTAAAAATATATGTGCAGAGTTTTATAGATCAACTAGTACCTCTTAATATTTGTAATGAAAATGTCCATGTTCAAATCTCCTTATTCATTGAAACTATTGAATTATATATTTAAAAAAATGTATATGTTTAGTTGGCAAACAAGGGAGGAATATATATATATATATATATAGAGAGAGAGAGAGAGAGAGAGAGAGAGAGAGTGGATCAGAAAAAAGACATACAATGTGGTGTTTGTAGGTACAAAGAAACACACACACTATATGAATAGTGTAATGTAAACCAATAATTGTTGTATATGTCCAATGACCAAAACTACTCATCACAATACATCAAACAACATTTTGAAGATTTAGAATTTTGGTTATTTGATGTTTCTTTCTTGAGAGGAAGGGGGGGGGGTATCATCTTGGTAGTTTTATTTATATTTCAATCACATTGGATATTTCGATTATTTTGGAGGTTTAATTTCAAGGTCAATTTGGCCATTTTAGGTTCAATTTTCGATAAATTTGGATTTTGTAAGGATTTATTTACTTTTGGATATTTTAATCATTTGGAGGTTCCAATGTTATTTTTGGTCATTTTATAGTTTAAGAGGTGTTTTGGTTATTTTGAAAATTTTAGAGGTATTTCGGTCATTTGGGATTTTTTTCCCTAGCATTTTTATCATTTCAAAATTTTTCAAAGGTACTTTGTAGGGTTTCAAGGTTATTTGGTTATTTTTATAGATTTTGGATATTTTTGGGAAACTTTCGTCATTCTCAAGGTTTTGAGAGTATTTCACTAATTTTAAGGTTTTATGTGAGATTTAGGAGATTATGAAAGTATTTGGTCATTTTGAAAGAGAAGATTTCAAATCCAACTTATAGGTTATTAAAGCATCCAAACAATATATTTAAGAATCTAGAATTTAAAATCCTCTTATGTATAAAATATAAATATGGAATCAAGACATTCAAAATCCATTGATTTAAAATCCAAATCTAAATTTAAATTCAAGTATCCAAATGCAACCTTGTTAAATTCCTTCATTCACTTAAGAATAAATTGTGGCCCAATATGTGATGCTAATTGCTACCTCATGTGTACTTTGGGCAGCCATTCAAGCCAGTTTCAACAATTTTTATGGGCTTCTACTTAGGATTCTTGAAATGAAGATGATTTTTGCTTCGGTCAATTAGTATGGATTGCATTCTTCTTTTTTGTTTTGTTTTGTTTTTGTTTTGAAAAGAAATAGTCAACAGATTGTGTACTAAATGACATGGCATTTGAGATTTTCTAGTTGTTGAAATTTAGGTTTCAAATAGCCAAATCAAAATTTCAATTAAATTGTAGGGGTTTTTTTTTTTGTGTTAAAAAAATAAAAAGAACATCTATGTTGAATAGTATAGTACTTGCTGCTTCAAATTTACATGAAAAGCCAGGTTTTCTCTTCTGAGAACTAATAATCTACTTGCACAACCTAGGATTTCAACAAGCAAATTGAGCTCGACAGTGTAGTTTAGTTCAATTTTAGAGCTCTCTCTTTTATGAGATGAACAAGCAAAACATCAACGCCTACATGCTACATCTCCAATTAGTTTTTTTTTTTTTTTTTGACACAAAGATTTTTGTAATAATTTTTTTATAGGGAGCATGAGGCAGCCTTTATCCGAAGAATTGTTGACTGGATATATTCGAAATTGGAGAAATGTTCAAATGATATTGAAGATGATCTTGTTGGAATAAGCTCTAAAGATGATGTTTATCAAAAGAAAAGAAAAAAAAAAAAAAAGCTCTCAAGATGATCTTGTTGGAATAAGCCCTAATGGCCTCCGTGGAGAGCTCAAGTTACACTCACAGCTTTCAAGATTGTATCAGGTCGGTTCCTCTAGCAGTTTGTATCACTAAATTCAAAATTGTTATCATATCTCTTCCTATATTTTTTTAGGGACTTTAATTAGGAGTAAATATAATATATATATATAAGGACACCACTTTATCCAAAGCATAAAATTATGAGTTTGAGTCCAATATATTATGTTATATTAATTCCTCAACTTATTCCATAAAAAAAATCCTCAATTTATTTATCTTGAGTAGTGTTATAAGCACTACAAATTTTACTATTTTGAGCCCCAAATAGACATGTCACTAATTATAATACCCATGCGATACGTGGGAATATACAACTATTTTATAACATGATATAATGTATGATTTATTCTCCAAAATGTACTAGAGATATTATTTCTAAAATTATTTTTCATCTCTCCATCTCTACAAATATATCATTCTATTATTTTTAGTTGTTTTTTTTTTTTTGGAAAACTTAGATGCATTAATTTGATTGATATTCTTCTTCTTCTTCTTCTTCTTTTTTTTTTTTTTTAATATATAAAAGATAGAAATACTATTCTTTTTTCAAGTGATCTATATTATTCAAACTTTTGTATAGTTTGTTATGGAGAGAGAGAGAGAGAGAGAGGGAGAGAGAGAGAGAATAATCACCTTTATTTTGGAAGAGAATGTGAGACAAATAAAAAAAATTATATAAAAGAAGATGAGCAAAAGAATATTCAAAATAAAATGTATAGTTGTAAATACCAAATTATCCAAGTCATGCTATGTATTAGAATAACATTGAATCATTTTGTAATTTCATAGGATAACATGTAACAAAAAAAAAAGATAAAAGATAAAAAATTAAAATATAACCAAATCATATCAACCTAAAGTAGATTAAACATAAAATTCATTAATCTAAATTAGAGGTGTAATAAAGAATTAAAAATTCATCAAGAGAAAGAATATATATATATATATATATATACAAAGAGAGAGAGAGAGAGAGAGAGAGAGAGAGAGAGAGAGAGAAAGAGAGAGAGAGTATTCACATTTTTGTGTAAGAAAATGATAGATTGAATGAAAGAGAAAATAACAATTTTTTATAGTAAAAAAAAATGGGGGAGAAGAAGAGTCAAAATAAAAGGAAGATGAAGGGATGGAGAAACTATAAGCTTAAAGTATAGAGTAGTGAGGAGATAAAAAGGTAAAAGTAAGTAAATGTTTTGTTTTGCTTTGTTTTTTGTTTTTGTTTTTGTTACTTTTTTTTTTTTTGTTTTTTTTTTTTAGAAGAAAAAGTAAGTAAATGTTGGAGAATGTGTAATTGTAAAGTGGGAAATTACTAAGGAGAAAAATAATTAAAAAGGAAAGAGAAAATATTGAAAATAGGTTGATAATGTGGCGCTAATGTGGCTCAACAGGAGCATAGCAACATTAAACCTACGAGTAGTGTTACGTCTACAACATTTTTACAACATATTCACAACAAATCATGGATAGTTAGTTATTATTGGTTTAAATTTGAATTTAGCACTGAGATTACTTTTTTAACCCAACAATAACAACCAGTAATATCCTGCCACTTAGGATTTGTTATAAAAATGTTGTAAAATTGTTGTTAGCATTTCTCTTAAACCTACGCTTTAACTTTTAGATATATATAGATATAGATATAGATTCAAATATTTATTTATGATTGATTGAAACATACTAATCATATTTATTACCATATGAATTTGCCAGCTTTATGCGATAAATCTCAGCATTTCCTTATTTTTCTTTGCACAAGACTTCCCCTCACACGTGTAGGTATAGTAAATCTTAGCATTTCCTTATTTTTCTTTGCATGAGACTTCCACTCACACATGTAAGCCTACGCCAACCAGCAATTAAGAAAAAAATTTATCTTTAAACTTACTATTTTTGTATTTGTTTTTTTTTCTTTCACCCATTGAACTTTTGAAGGCTATATATTTTTTATTTTCTAAATGTTGACTTTTAGGTTTTCTCTTTTTGATTTTCTAGTTATTTATTTTTCATGTTGAATTTATTTGGCTTACACTGAGAGCAAAATTCGACCCACTTGACCAAAAGCATGGCTGCCAGTCAAGCTGAAACTCTGAAATAAAAAAGAAAAAAGAAAAATTCCTTTGTCATGTTTTATACCCATAAGAAAATCTAGCTTTCAAAACTGAAAAAACCACACAAAAAAAAAAAAAAAAAAAAAGCCCACAAATATCTCCGCACCACTATGACCCTCACCCTCCCCTCATTGGCTACAGATCCCCACAACTATGGTTTTCAAACCCAAAACAAACTAGTTGGTCTGATTGGGTTAATTGAGAATTGACGAGGCTATTTTTATATATGAGAGAACCAGATATTTAAATAATATAAAAAGAACCTCCTGAACTAGTGGTGGAATAAAAAAAACTGTCAAAACTGTCTGCTGGTTCAATTTGGTCAAGGTTTTTTTGAAAAATAATTATGGTTCAATTGGGTCAAGGGTTTTTTTTTTTTTGGGGGGGGGGGGGGGTGTCAAGGGTTTTTTAATAATTGAGAAATAGGGTCGTGAATTGTGAACCTGAGACCCCTTAATGATGAACCATGCTTGGTATAGTAACCAACTGATCGGTTAGAGTTGTTGGGTTTTATAATGAAAAAAATTAAATAAAAAGAAAAGCATTATTATATTTATTTTAATTTTACATGATTTTTAGTATTTTTTTTATGGAGATTAATAGTGTTTTGATTTATTATATCACCTCTCCCTTAACATATTAAATATTAATAAATTTATTTTATTTGTAAAATCTACTTGTAATTTAAGTATTAAGGATTTATTTTTAAAGTGAATTTAAAAAAATTAAATCAAAGTAAAGGATTATTATAAAAAATTTATGCTTATTTATGTTTTATTATTAATTATTAACGATATATTATCAAGAAAATTTATTTGAAAGTTTGTTTGTATTTTTTAAAGATATTTTAGTCATTTTTACTAAATATTTCCATATGTAATACATTTATTTTAATTTTAGTTGATTACTGAATTAATTGTGGCCTTTAATTTTAATTTAATACATTTAAAAAATTTCTACAAATTTAATACATTTCTATCGTTTAATTATTTCTGAATGACCCTTAAAAATTGATGTGTCCTAAATTATAAAATTAATATATATATATATATATATATATATATATATATATTTATATTAATTTACCTTGTTATAAACAATAAATTTCTGCATTGAACTTGGATTTAAACTAGAATACGAGGAGCAACGTTTATGAGAGCGTCATTTACTGACAAACTAAATGTTTCTTGATACAAATTGACTCATAAATTCTTGCAGAGCTTGGACAAATCGAGCGGTAAGAAATGTTACCTTCTTGCTGCAAGGGAACTGTCCATTGAATGGGGTTACACTCCTGAGTATTGGAGATGGATTTCTCTACCTGAAGAATCCAGGTCTGTCCCTATTATATATTAGTACTCCTTTATTTATTTATTATTTTTAAATTTAGACTTCTTCTTTTTTTTCATCTGGTTCTTAACTGTGTACATGTAAAAATCAAACAGGTTCCCAGAGGTAGCGGAACTTATTCGTGTGTATTGGTTTGACATCTGCGGTAAGATGAGTACTTCCATTCTGTCTCCCAAAACACGCTATGCCGCTTACCTTGTGTACAAGTTGAGGAGAGGAGCCCATGGATTTGAAGGCCCTCCTTTCAAGGCTTCAGTGGGAACTGTTGGAGGTGAAGTTTATGAACAAACTGTTCGATTGGACCTGTTTGTCATGGAGCCAAACCAGCAAGACCAGATTATACCGCCGCCACAGCAGCACACTTCATGTCCCAAGCAGAGAGAAGATGGATGGTTAGAGATTGAGTTGGGTCAATTTTTCAATGGGGGAGGAGAAGATGACGAACTGCAGATTAAACTTAAGGAGGTAGAAGTTCTTAACGAGAAGACTGGCATCGTTGTTGAAGGGATCGAGATCAGGCCAACAAAGGGTTAGTAAAATTTGTGCTTTTATTAGCGCTAAGTGACATTGATGATACACTAAATTGCAATTCTATCAAACTTGATATTGGTCCCAAGCCAATCGGATGAGTATAAAATTTATAGTGGAATTACTATCTAGACCTCAAATCTGTTGGGGCAGATTTGAGGGTACTAGCTTGTATGATTTTTATTAAATTGTAGCTTTAGAATCTGGCTTTCAGAATTTTATGGCATGTGTTAGACATATAGGGTAATATCCTTGTAAATTGGCATGACATGTTGATGTGTTTTGGTGACTCAATTGAAGTTTGGAAGTAAGTTGCACATTGTTGGATAAAGCAGTAAGAATGAATTGTACCACCTAACTTTGGGGATTTATTTCTCAAGTTAGGGTGAATGGATTGAGTTGTAAATTTGTGGGAGCTCTATTTAGTATGTATAGAGTATGGATGAAGGTTCATGTAACTTAGTTCTACTGTTTAGTACACAAAGGAAAAATTATAAGCCCTGCAACTACTGTTTTTTATGATTAGTGCTCTGTTTTGTGTGTTTTGATGTTTTAAACTGGTAATTGCATGTTTGAGTGTTTGGTTGCATTTGGGATGGTTGTAGGAATTCACAGGGGCCTAGTTAGGGTGAAGAATTAATAGGTATAGGAACTTGAGGGTGTAAGTAACGAAATTATGGATTAGAACACTCCATGAGTTGAATAGTGTGCTTAATAATGAAAGTGGCTGTTTTTTATTTAGGGGCAGGACAAGACCAGTAGGGGACTCCACTACAAGCAAAAGCATTTGCGTTGAGGTAAGGGATTGTGATATGAGGGTCTAGCAGCCCATATTTTTGTAAACATGTGTTTTAAAACAAAGCTTTTTTATAAACATGATTATGCTTATGTTTCATTGAAACTAATTGTGTTTTTGTCAAACTATACATATGTTTTATAGTGAGATAATGAGTAAATCATGTGGATATGCAAGATGTTTATAACCTCTATTTGAAACTTAAGATCAAGGAAATTATTATTATGGAAACAAATTTGTTAAGAAAAGAATGTTTTTAGAAACAAAATGAATTTCAAATGACATGATATACTATTGTGGATCAAGTCAGTGTAACATTGTACTTGGCGTAGGCCGAGGAGTACCTGACGCAGTCAGATGAATTGTACCCTGATGTTTGTACTTGGGGGACGCATAACCAGATAATGGCTAGCCTTAATGGCCGGGTAGTTAAGTTTATGAAAATGATTTAAATGATTACGATCCTGTATATCTTTAATATGTTTGACACTATGATAGTTTTAGCTTTAGATTCATGAGTTTCACAATTTATGTGCGGTCATGATCTGCATAGGCATTTTTAGTGTGGAAGTTATGATTCTCATGAATGGTGTATGGAACCCCGGTTATCTGTTGAATTGATGATGCTTTCCAAGCTAATGATCACAAGTATCAAAATTAGAGAATCTAAATAAAATTGAGAGGATTTCATTGATGGAAGAGAAAATTACAAGAAATGGAATGAATGAATAATACATATCTATACTCTGTTTTATATACACAGAAACGCATAACCACCATACATTTGGCGCCAAATTCTGTTATTTGAACCTTCCAGAATTTGTACACGTGGCAATCCAAGAGTGTAAGACTCCTGAATTTGCGAAACGAACTTCTTCAATGCTATTGGATGAAGAAATCGTGATCTGGTATGGCTTCAAGCATTTCTAACACTGTTGTTCTCCTCAAGCCATTTAATACAATCCCTGTACTCTAAGAGGTGCACTCCTTATCAGCAGTTGCTGCCTTCGTGGCTTGATCAACACACTTGTCATCAGCAAATGCTGCATTGCGTGCTACCCTTGTGGCTTGGCTGGTGCTTCTCACTTCAGTAGCTACTGCATTACTAGCCACCTTTGTGGTTTGAGTTATGCACCTCTGTTGTGGGATTTTATAAGGACTTTTAATACTCCCCCTCAAGAGCACAACTCTTGCCTTTTGCTCTTCCAAACTTGTGAGAGGAAAAGTCAATGTAGAAGCAAAAATATTGATCACACCTAACCTTCTGATCAATTTAAGAAAACTTTCCACTCCTAATGCTTTAGTGAACACATCTGCCAATTGATCCTTGGTTGAGACATAGAAGGTTTTGAGTGCACCTTCAAGAATCTTGTTTCTCACCACATGGCAATCTACTTCTATATGTTTTGACCTCTCATGGAATACTGGATTTGCAGCAATATAAAGTGCTGCCTGGTTATCATAGTACTTCAATGCAAGCTTAACATGTTTGACATGTAGGTCTTGTAGTAAATGTAGAATCCAAGTTAATTCACAGGTAGTAGTGGCCATAGCCCTATACTCTGCCTCTGCACTGGACCTAGATACTATGCTCTGCTTCTTAGACCTCCAAGACACTAATGCATCACCAAGAAACACACAATACCCTGTCAAAGACTTCCTTGTGTCAGGGCATCTTGCCCAATCTACATCACAATATGCTTTTAGGTGCAGATCAGAGTTGGTGGGGGAAGAAAACACCTTGACCAGGTGTTCCTTTAACATATTGAAGAATCCTAGTGGCTGCTTTCATATGTGGTGCTCTTGGTTGTGCCAAGAATTGGCTAAGCCTGTGCACTGCATATGTGATGTCCGGCCTACTCAATGTCAAGTACATAAGCTTCCCAATGAGCCTTCTATACTACCCTGAATCAGTAAGCAAGTCTCCACTGTCTTTAGACAACTTGAGTTGTTGTTCCATTGGAGTTTGGACTGGTTTACACCCGGTCATGCCAGTTTCCTCAAGAACTTCCAAAGCATACTTCCTTTGAGATAGGCTGATTCCACTCTTGTTTCTTGCAATTCCTAAGCCCAAGAAATACTTGAGTGATCCCAAATCTTTAATACAAAACTTTTGATCTAAAACAGACTTGAGAGAGGCAACACAAGCATGATCATTGCCAGTGATTACCATATCATCAACATAAACCAGTAAAGCAGTGAACAAAGACCTTTTGCTGTGCACAAATAAGGAGTGATAAGCCTGAGATTGAACAAAACCAAGCTCCTTTATAGTTGCTGACAGCTTAGTATACCACTGCCTTGAAGCCTGTCTCAAACCATAAAGGGACTTAACCAATTTACACACCTTAGGAGCAGTAGGAGAGGCTGAAACACACTCCCCCTTACTATGAAAACCAGGTGGCAATGACATATATACCTCCTCATCTAAATCCCCATTTAAAAAGGCATTATTGATGTCCAATTGGTGCAAAGACCACTGCCTGGCAACTGCAAGAGCAAGCAAGACTCTTACTGAAACTGTTTTAGCAACAGGAGAGAAAGTCTCAAGGAAATCAAGTCCTTCCCGTTAGGTATAACCTTTGGCAACCAGCCTGGCTTTAAACCTCTCAACACTACCATTAGGATTGAGCTTCACTTTGTAGACCCATTTGCAGCCAATGGGAGACTTACCAGGAGGTAAACTAGTTACATCCCATGTATGATTCATTTCAAGGACTTGGATTTCCTTGTCCATGGCAGCCCTCCAAAATGGGTCCTAAACTGTTTGGGAAAAGCTTTGAGGTTCTTTGGGGCTAGAACTGACTGCTAGTAAGTAAGAGTGATAACAAGGTTCCAAATGGGAATAAGTAAGGCATTGAGCAAGATCATAAGGAGCACCAGTTGCAACAGTGGTACAAGCATACTCCTGTAGGCAGGCAGGAGGTCTGATGTCTCTAGTTGACTTCCTAAGAGGTACTGGAGGAACCAAAGCAACTGGTGTAGAAGAATGGTGTATCGGATCAGAATCAGGCACCTGAACAAGACTAGAAGAAGTAGCATGAGAAGGTACATCACAAGGAACAGACTGAACATTAGTGGAAGGATAAGAAACAACATCAAGGTCTAAGGAAGTAGGATCAGGTATGCTAATGGGAGTGACAAACCCATCAACACCAGCTGGACAGGAAGCTTCAACAGTAGTATGAACAAAAGGATATGCAATATTAGTTGAAATATAAGCAAAAGGAAAAGAATTTTCATGAAAAATCACATCTCTAGAGAAGAACACCCTATTAGTAGCTAAATCAAGGACCTTATATCCTTTAACCCCAAAAGGATATCCCAAGAAAACACATCTAACAGCCCTAGGTGCAAACTTGGATCTGTGAGAAGAAAGTGTAGAAGCAAAGCATAAGCAACCAAACACCTTTAAATGTGCATAACTAGGTGGATGACCAAATAACATCTTAAAAGGAATTTTGTTTGATAAAGCAGATGAGGGGATTCTGTTGATCAAATAAACAGCAGCAAGAATAGCATGACCCCACAAATGCAAAGGTAAATGAGATTGAAACATGAGAGCTTTTGCCACATTCAAGATGTGTTGATGCTTCCTCTCAACAATGGCATTTTGTTGTGGGGTTTCAACACAACTTAAATGATGCAAAATGCCCTTCTTGGCAAAGAAATCCTTCACAAAGAATTCAGTACCATTATCAGATCTTAAGGTTTTAATTTTCTTAGAAAATTGGGTTTCCACCATAATGCAAAATTGTTCCAAAACAGATTGTGTTTGGGATTTATGCTTTAACAAATACACCCAAGTGCATCTAGAGTAATCATCAACAATGGTTAAAAAATACTTGCAATGATCAACAGTAGGAATTGAGAAAGGTCCCCACAAATCACAATGGATCAATTCAAAGCAAGAATTAGAGAAATGAGAACTTTTATTGAAAGGTAAACGTTTCTATTTAGCAAGTGGACAAATGTCACAATTGAAGTTCTCAATAGAAGTAAAACAAGGTACATCATTTGGTTTTATTGATGCCAATTTGGCGTTGGACAAATGACCCAATCTGGAGTGCCAGAGATGAGGCTGTGCACTATGTACAGAAGCTGAAATAGAAGCTGCAATGGAAGGAGTGGAGATGCTGCCCTTATCCAGCAAGTAAAGTCCATTGCATTCTCTACCCATACCAAGTGTGCTCCAATGAGCAAGGTCCTGGATAAAGCATAAGTTTCCAAAGAAAATAAGGCAACAGACACTGGACTTGGCAAGCTGACTGACAGAAATAAGATTGAAGCTAAAGGATGGAACACATAGAACATTATGAAGGGTAAGATGTTCAGAAATTTTCACAATGCCAACATGAGTGACTGAAGCTACTTCTCCATTGGGCAGATTAACAAATGTATTTAAGGTAGCAGTGATAGTAGTAAAACATGTAATGAAATGCATCATATGATCAGTAGCCCCTATGTCTATGACCCAATCAGTGGCATGAAAAATCTCTCTATCAACTACTTTGGTAGAAAAAATGGAATGCCTTATAGTATGAGTGAAAGGGAACAAAGAATTTGTACCTGTCATAGTGTCAACAAAGGAGTAATTTTCACTGTTTGAAGATGAAATGGATGAGGAAGGTACACCAGTTGCAGCAGGTACACCAGGAGCTCTAGGAAGTATGTTAGAGACAGCACCACTTGTACTTACAGTTGCAACATGGTGATTAGCACCTTGATCAGTACAAGTATTGAAAAGGGCAAGCAATTGCTCACACTGTGCTTTAGAAATTAGACATTGAGCAGATGCATTGGAAGGAGTTTCAACACCTTGACCTTGAGGATATGAGACTTGATTGGCATTGGAATTTGGCTTGCCTTTGTGCTTGTAACCTGGTAGGTATCCATGCAGCTTGTAACACTTGTCCACAGTGTGTCCAAGCATGTTGCAATGGGTGCACAAAGGCCTCTCCTTAGGGCCACCTTTACCTCCATAATTCCCTTTGGTGTTGGCATACATTACCACTGAATCAGGTTTAGGTGTGAAGGCAGAACCATGTCCAATGCCTTTGTGAGATTCCTCTTTAAGAACCAAAGCATACACCTTGCTCATTGATGGAAATGGCTCAAGCATGAGAATATGACTCCTCACAGTTTCAAAATTCTCATTAAGCCTCATTAAAAACCTCATCACATAGGACTTTTCATGTGCAATGCTCAAAATCTTCATTGCCCCACACGTACAAGCTGGCAATGGCTCATAATGAAGTAGTTGATCCCAAAGCTTCTTGAATTTAGAGTAATATTCAGTCACTGATAATTGATTCTAAGTTATCTGTGAGATTTCCTGTTGAAGGTTGTAGATCTTTGGTCCATTTCCCTGTGAAAACACTCGCTGCAATTCAAGCCACATCTCCCTTGCAGTCTCACAATACATGATACTACTTGACACATCAACATGCATAGAGTTGATCAACCAAGAAAGCACCATTGTGTTACAGCTTTCCCAATCTTCATACAGAGGAGAATCTTCTTCAGGTTTTGCAATCTTGCCATTCACGAATCCTATCTTTTTCTTGGTAGTTAAAGCTAGAACCATAGCCCTAGACCAAGATTAATAGTTCCTCATTCCCAAAAGTGGTTGAGTGACTAAGATATTCCCTGGATTCTCACTGGCACTAAGGAAAAATTGATTGGGAGAATTGGTCTCTGTGTTGGACTGAGGGATTTGCTACGTGGATTGATTGTGCGTAGGAACAGAGTCACTTCCTTCTCCAGAAGCCATTGATGCTTTTCACGAGCTTGGATGAAACTTCTAATGAAATTGGAAAAGAAAACAAAGATGAATCAAGACAGACGAATCAAATTTCTGAGAATCAGAATTCAAGAATTTTCTCAAAGAAATTTCTGTTTGGTAAGCGAGAAAAGAATCAAAATGAGACTAGGAAATCAGTATTAACTGTGCTAGTCGCTCTGATACCATATCAAAACTAGAGAATCTAAATAAAATTGAGAGGTTTTCATTGATGGAAGAGAAAATTACAAGAAATGGAATGAATGAATAATACATATCTATACTCTATTTTATATACACAGAAACACATAACCGCCATACAGTTGGCGCCAAATTCTGTAATTTGAACCTTCCAGAATTTGTACACGTGGCAATCCAAGAGTGTAAGACTCCTGAATTTGCAGAACTAACTTCTTCAATGCTATTGGATGAAGAAATCGTGATCTGGTATGGCTTCAAGCATTTCTAACACTGTTGTGCTCATCAAGCCATTTGATTCAATCCCTGTGCTCTGAGAGGTGCACTCCTTATCAGCAGTTGCTGCCTTCGTGGCTTGATCAACACACTTGTCATCAGCAACTATTGCATTGCCTGCTACCTCTATGGCTTGGCTGGTGCTTCTCACTTCAGTAGCTGCTGCATTACTAGCCACCTTTGTGGTTTGAGTTATGCACCTCTGTTGTGGGATTTTATAAGGACTTTTAATAACAAGTCATGTTTTACAGGAAATTTTCTCAAAAGATGCTACCTTATGTTATAAGCATGTGATTTTAGGATTGAATTCAATGGTTTTGTTGTATAGCTGGATTCAAGGTCAGCTAGGCCTCCAAGAATTGAGGATAGGAAAACAGAGAGAGAGAAAGAAGAAAAGATTGAATTGAGAATACACTTGCTTGATTGATTACTCTACAACAGATTGGTCCCTTGTGAACAACATCCATATAATTAAGTAAAAATTTCTAATTAAGATTTTATTTTTTAAGTTCTTTTCAAGTTAATTTTTGAGTCATATTCTTAAAGCTAAAAGAATTATGAGCAAACGAAAAACAACTAATGCATTTTTAAAGAAAAAAGATGTTAGCAATTCAAAATTTAGGACATCTATGGCTTTAGAAACAAATGTGACTGTACAAATAAATGTTGATACTTCAATGCCTGATGAACACCCCTCCAAATGTTCAAGAATTCAATCTAAAGAGATAGATCATGATCTAAGATCACGTAAACAAATATGTGAATTTTCTATCAACAAACAAGATGAAATTCAACGAGTTTATCTCAAAAAAATGTCCATATCAACCTAAATATATAGATTATCCATACAACGGTGATAATCATCATCGTCAAAAATTAGCCCCCCCATGTAAAAAATCCTGGCTACGCCCCTGCTTATACCTCACCTTACAGCTGTCAATGACCCACCATTCTCTAACTCTAACTGTCTTGCACTGTCACCAACTAACCCGTATAGCCATACCTCAATTGACACTATACCCTACAATTCTGATATACAAGTCTCATATAGGCACTTAGGCACTTATACTACTAATACAACCATACCACATACCAACATACAGAATTATACAACATACAAAACTATGCCTAACATGTGATCTATGTTGATGTTTCCAGAATGAGATTGACATATGCTTTACGTTTTTGAGAATGTTATACGTGTTTATGCATACTCTTGAAACTGTTTATAAGGAAGTCATAACCACATGTTAACAATACTTTTTTCTATCATGCATGTTAGATTATGTTCATGTCACGCCTCCTTTACTGAGCAAGTGGTATGCTAACCCTTAACATTTTCAGTGAGCAGGTATTTTCCTTTTGCAGCTCAGAGTCTCAGCAGTGGAGGAGTTTATGTAGGAGTCATGATGGAAATGTTATTGTATTTTAAGACACTGAGTACCTAGATAGTTATGATGTATGGTAGTGGGAGATGGAACAATTTTAACGATGGCCATGTAAAAATAAATTCTGTTGTGCTATGTATATTGAGGTTACCTAATCATTATGTTATTACATTTGATGGTACTCTAGATGCTCTGATTCGTCACTTCCTGTAGGTGGGCAAATCGTTCATATCTTATAGATGATAAATAGAATCACTTGATAAGCATGAGTAAAAGACTAGTAACAGGAAAGAGCTCTACCTCTATCGTCGGATTCGTTTAATTACTCTTCAAAGAGCTCTACCTCTATCTTTCCGAAAACCAAATCTTGATCGACGACTCTAAAAAGGTATTTGCTATAACTATTTGATTGGCTTCAATAAGCTATATATACTAGGGTCAACTCAATTTCAAACAGCTTCCACTTTTAGAACTCTTAACTCTATTTCTGAATGAAAATAAGCATTAACGTGTGTGTGATATTTATAGACAATTTGTCACTCCTTGGGAATAGACACAACCAGCATATAATCATACATATTAACGCCAAGAGACAGAGACGGAACTAGTAATGGGCTGAGGGGGCCATAGCCCCCCACCCCGACCAGATTTTTTTAAAATTAGTAATAGTGTATACACATTTAATGAATAGTTTAACAATTAAGCCCAAAATAACTATTTTTGGTCCACCTTCTCCCAATAAGTTATAAATTGGCCCATGAAAATGATAAAATCCAATTGGCAAACAACTATACTACAATATTTGTGTAACTGTGTTGGCTGTTTCTTACTCTTTCTTCTTAAATCCAAGCTATTTTTTTTATGAGTGTTAAGATTGATTATTTGAATTTTTGTGAATAAGATACGGCTATTTTCGCTAAAAAGAAAAAAAAAAGTGCAAAGCAAAATAGAAGAAAGATAGATGAATACAAATTACAAACCAAGTTAATGTACTTGTAGTGAGTGAGAGTGGGGTGCATGGGTGGCCATTAGTCAGTGTGTGGGGTGGAATGGCAGGTGTGTTTGGCTATTACTTTTTAACTTTAAAAAAAAAAAAAATATATATATATATATATTTTTTTTTTTTTAACTTACCACTTACTAGTTGTCGTTGGTTGTTTATTAGTAAATTAGTTTAATTTTATGTGGGGTATTATGGAATTGAATAGTTGTGTTAATAAATTGGTGCTAATGTGTATTGTATAGCCATTAGTATTACAAATTTTACTACATAAATTTTACATATTCATGCATCATTAATTAAAAGAAAATTAGGATTGAAAGGGAGATTGTTGCAAAGTTTAGTACAAAATCAACTATAGATGATTATTGTTATTTAAAAGAATATTGCATTCTATTTGTAAATGATTAAGTTAAAATGAATTAATAAATGTTTATTTTCTTTCTTCTCTCTTTTGTTGATATTTTCTTAACATTAAATATATGCTAATTTTTATTTTAAAGAATTTTTTTTTATTGAGGCTTCCCCCCCCCCCCCCCTCCCTCCCCCCCATAAAAAAAAAAAAAAAAAAAAAAAAATAGATCCTGGTTCCGTCCCTACCAAGAGTTAACCTTATACCAATGCTATAACAATTAAAACGGTTAAGTTATGATTTTTCATAACATTATTGTTGGCAATATTCCATGACAAAATTTGTTGTAATTCTATGAATTTATTTCATTGTTTTTTGTGAGATTTAATTATAATGGGTTTAGTCTTAAGTTGGTGAATATTATTCAAGATAGTGAATTCACGACTAGCTTTCATGAGTAACTTGCGACTTGGCTAAATCGCGAAGTGACCCACAAAATGCTTTGACAATTGGATTTTTTGTGTGACCCTTCATATCCTTCACCCATACTATAAATACCCTCATTACCCATAAAATTGTAAAGAGGCTATCAAATAGAAAAAGTGGAGAGATTAAGGTTTTTAGAACACCCACCTTTTAGAGAGAGCTACTCATCTCCAAGAAAGAAATTTTGAGAGAAATTCTTGTAGTCTCTTCTCCTTCTCTCTTCCATTGTCATAACTTGAGAGGAGATTTTTGCCCAAACACAACTCACACACAATCTAAGTGTTGAGGGGGGTCTTTGCTAAATTAAGCCAATAAGGCTTAATGGTACAATTGAGTGGTATTGCGGGATTTGGGAAGCTCGTAAAGACAAGACTTCAAGAAGTCCATCGGAAGCTGGAGCTTGAAGGGCTAAAGTATTTTAGTAAATTAGGCTTGGGGGGTCTCTTTGGTTATCTTTGTACTCCAACTTATTCATTAATGGATCTGTTAGGTTCTAAATATTTAGGATTAAATCTTTAGGTTCTGATTTTATGTATGGCGAGAAACTAAGTATAATAACATATTTAGTATAAGATATTTATGTTTTAGAATAGGTTTAGACATTGCTCAAGTTGATTCAAGTTAAGATTTAAGAACATTCAAGCTGCAGAAAGAAGAATTCAAAAATTGCAAGACTTGACCGATCAATTGTGTCCTTCAATCGATAAAGACACAAATTCTACAGATTTTAAAGAAGGTCCAAAAGCCCACGAAACGTTTAGGGTTTGAGTCCAACACTGCTAGGTATAAAAACAAAACCCTAATACACATTTTTGAGGTCTTATGAGTTACTTTTGTGAGATCTGTGAGGTTTTGTAACCTTCTAACTCAACAAGCATTTACCGGAGATTAGATTAATATTGCATGAACCGGTGGAATTAAGTTGCTGCAACAAGATCAACTACTGCTTTGAGTGGAGATCTCAAAGTCACAAATAGGATCGTTTGTGTGCAACTAATTCAGAATAGAAGAGTCTGTAGATTTAGAGCTACGTGTGGTCACATGAGTAAGTACTACAAGCGGTAGCATTAGATTTAGGGTTAAGTCTATTGCAAAAACTTCCATTCTATTAGTGAATTGTTGCCTTGTGGATTATTTAGGTTAAATCCTCCATAGGTTTTTTTTTTTTTTTATCTTGAAACTGGACGATTTCATTGGTTTTCTTAGGTGAACATATCTCTTGTGTTATTTAGTTTTTTGCTATGTGTGATATGATTTATTATTATTTAACCTAAATTTGAATAATTAACCTAAGTAACAACTTGGCTAATAAATTAGGTTAAACAAACTGTGTTTTCTAGGGGTCTAAAAACTAACATGATTATTTTGGCTTAGAGGGCGACGGAAAGATTTTTTATGCCTAGTTCTTCGGTTTTCCTCTTCAATAACACATCACGTGTTATCTTGGGTTTGATTTTCTTTTCCCTACTGCATTTTACACTATTGACTTCCACATATTTGTTCATTCATGCAATTATTGAATACTTCGATTAATTAATTTGCTAATCACGTATATTCTGCATTAAGTGTGTTAAGCTTAAAATTAATCAAGCCTTAATTAAAATTTAGGGGTCCTAATTATCTCTATTAATTAGACTATCGAACTTTCAAAAACTACAACAAATTTTTATTACAGAATGTTATCAAACTGACAGTGGCATAATAATATAATATGCCATTTAAGTTGGTTATATTTTTATCCAATTTTGGTGAGGCTTTGGTTCACATACATATTGTACAACTTTGAAAATTAATAACCTAGTAAATCTGATCCACATGGAATGGAAGGAGCAAGATTGGGTGGTTTGGTATCACAGTGGACTCTCAAAATTGAGTTCGATTTATATTATTTATGTGATCATGCATGAATTAAGTTGTAGTGCAATCAGTGAATAGAACAGAATTAAAAACAAAAAACACATAAAAAGCACCTGATATCTCTAAGAAAATTATGAAAGATTTCATTGAATGTATGCTTCTGGCCAGTGATAGTAGCACCATGCTGAATATAACCATATCTGTGCTGATCTTCTTTCTTTCTTTCTAGAAGAGGTTTTTCTTGGACAAATTGAATGGTAAGAAATGTTACCTTCTTGCAAGGGAGCTGACCATTGAATCGGGTGACATTCCTTGGTATTGGAAATGGGTTTCACTTCCTCCTCCTGAATCCAGGTCTTGACATAATTCCAACTCTGTTCCTACTCTATTTTAGCACTCCTTTTTTAATTTTAGGCTTTTCATTTAGTTCTTAATTATGTACATTGTATAAACCAAACAGATTCCCAAAGGTAGCTGAACTTAATTCTGTGGCTTTGTTTGACATCTCTGGCAAGATGAGTACTTCCATGCTGTCTCTGAAAACAAACTATGCTGCTTACCTTATGTACAAGTTTACGAAGGAAGCCTTTGGATTTGACCGCCCTCCTCTAAGGGCTTCAGTTGGAACTACTGGAGGAGGTGGAGTTTATGAACAAACGGGTGGTTACCGCTGCCTGCCGTGCAACAAGGGCAATAAGACCAGGTTGTATTGCCGCAGCAGTAGCAGCACACTTCACATCCCAAGGAGAGAGAGGATGGATGGTTAGAGATTGAGTTGGGTCCGTTTTTCAATGGGGGAGGAGAAGATGATGAACTGCAATTTGGACTTAAGGAGGTAAAGTCTTTTTCAGTCAAGTCTGGCCTTATTGTTGCCGGGATCGAGATCATGCCAACAAGGGGTTAATAAAAATTTGTGCTTCATCATTACTAAGTAGCATTAATAAAATTTGTGTTACCACCACCATATTGTGTCAATATCATGGCATTTATGTATTGTCACAAACTTATGTAGTGTTCATATTCTGCTTTATGGACAAAAGTTTGAACATCTAAACTACAAGCTTATTACCAGTAAAGCCTATCTTTTCTTATTGTTCTTGATTTTGATCTTTGGAGCTATAATTGAGCCTCAAAACCCTTAGCCAAAATGTAAATTAAATATTAGTGCTCTTTTGTGTTATTTTTGTTTTTTGTTCTGTTTTGTTTTTTGTCATTTTTTTTTTTTGGTTTCTTAGTTGACTTTAAGCAGAGAGGGATTTGAATCAAAGTTCAATTCTATGGGAGAAATTGGGAATGCCCATGAGCTACAAGTTACAAAGTTCTTGACAAGCTGTTATGTTGATTATTTTTTATTTTTATTTTTTAAAGTTTCAACCTATGGCATCCGCTCCTGATGATAGTTCTTTATCATCAAACCAAGACACCAATCAGTTCTTGGTGTAGGCAGAGATTGAACCCTAGATCTCTTATTCAACCATCAGAAATTTTACCAGTTGAGCTAACTGGAACCCACGTTGATTATTGAAACCATTAGTTCAATTTTTCTACAAGTCTTACAATACAATATGGTACAACCGTAAATAGGAGAGTGGATTAACAATCATATAATGGTATAAAATACGAGAATCACAATGATATAATTTTCACTACAAAAAAAACACGGGCTATACTGTCCTCTAACTTCAAATTTTAATAAAAACATTAAAAAATTTTAAAAGCTTGGTCTTCAAAAAAAATTTAAATCCCTCCTTAAAAAATAAATTATTCTTTTAAGGAATTAATATATATATATATATATATTGTATTATCTCAAAAAAAATAAATAGAGCAATAAATTGTACAGATTTTATAAATGCCTCACTCAATTTCACTATTTTTGTGACAGTAATATATGATAATTATATATTTAAAAGGTTGTGGTGAAAAAAAAATCATTGTTAAATCTTAAATAAAATACCGGTACCAATAATAAAATGTTTTCTAAGGAATTTAAGATTTTATCAGCCTCGTTGCAATACATTTTATATACTATGTGTTCAATACTTAAATATTCCTAATTTTTGTAATTCAATTTGTTTATTTATTTATTTATTATTCCTAATTAGATACGACTCACGAACTCGACATGATACGGCACGAAATTAGCAGGTTATGAGCTAAGATTTAATGGGTTTGTGTTATATTCGTATTGACATGATTGACCCATTTAATAAATAGGTTGGGTTAGTGTCCATCACTTGAAACTCGTTTGACCTGTCTGACCCTTCAATGACATTTTACTAATATACCCTTCAAACCCTAGGTATATAAACTTATTAGTTATTGTGATTTATTTTCTTTGACATATTATGAATGGCTATTTGTAATATTGAGATATACTTTAGTTTTGAATGAATATTTGTGATGCAGTTACTCATTAGTTTTGAATTTTATATTAATTATATATATTTTTTTAATTCATATCAATTTGGTTAATACTATTTTTTTTTTCTTTTCATTTTGATAAAACCTAATAAATAGGTTGACATGATTAATCTATTTAATAAATGGGTTGTGTTAGGTCGTGTTTGATTTCAACATGTTAAATAATTTCTTTTTATTTTTTTCTATAGCACTTAAATTGTTTCTAACCGACGTTTACTTAAAAAATAAATGGCTCCTAAAAGAGAATTAAAATGAAAAAAAAAAAAAATTGGAATTAACTTTATTGTATGACTGGCTATACTCTTTTTTTAAGCTACTAAAGCCAAATGAATATTTGAAATTAAATAATAATAAAAAGTAGAAAAAACAAAGCAAAATTTGAAAGTACAATTATACCTAAAGAGTTTTGGTATTTTAAAATTTTTACATAAATACATAAGCTAAATTAAAGGAAAAAATTAATACAAATATTTTATACTTACGGTTATTAGAAATAAATTAAAATTTTTTGAAAATACAATTTGAATGAGTCAGATAAAAACCAAATAAATCAGAAAGTTTTGAAAACATAATTGGAATAAGTTGAAATAGGGCTGTCCACGGGTCAGGTTTTGGCTCAACCCGCATCCGTCTTGACTTGATCAGGTGGAGCAGTCATCAACCCATGGCCGACCGAGAAAACAACAAGAAATAGCGAGAAAACGGTGAGATTTTGCCAGATCCGGTGAAAATCTCATCAGATTCTATGAGATTTCTCCAGATCCAGCAGAAATCTCACCAGATCCAATGAGATTTCACTAGATCTAGTCAAAATCTCACCGAATCTACCTAATATCTTGTCAAAATCTAGGTTTTGTCGTCAGGATTTGGAATTTTTCACCAGAATTTGGGTTTTTTTGTTGGAATCTAGGTATTTTTCGCTATTTGGAAATTTTCCACTGGAAATTCTTAGTACATTGGTCAGTTCGGGTTTTTTGGGTTTTGGGAGAGGGAAACCGAAATTGACCTGCCGAAATCGATTTCTAGTGGTAAAGGCTCACTGCTGACCGCCGAAGTAGTCAAGTTAACCCGTGTCAAATCGGGTATGGTTAGTTTCTTTAGGTGGGTCGGGTTTTCGAATGGGTTTGGACGGCCCTGAGTTGTGATAGGCCAAAAACAAATTGACCCCTTGTGACAAATTAATTTATTAATTAACCAAGTTTATTAATTAATCAAATTAACATCCAAAGTGCGTGGTAGTACAAATAAATCACCAAACAACTAAAGTATGCGGCAGAAAATAAATGACACGGTGATTTGTTTACGAATGGGGAAAACCGGACGGCAAAAACCCCATCGGGTGATTTTCAGGTCACCACTCCCTAAACTCCACTACTATCACAATAAGAGATTACAAGTAAAGGAATCCTAAGTACCTGACGAACCTACAGTTGAACCCTTACCCCAATACCCAATTGGACTTGTTCTGTAGTGACAATTCCCCTTTTTGATGCACAGCTCCCAAGTACGTGACTAACCAATTGCACATATCCCAATACGCGACTTCAATCACCAACTGAGAAGGTTGTTGGCTGCAAAGTTCTTCAGTTCATTCCAACAATGAAGATCAAGAAGATGCTTGGTCACAAAACCCAATGGTGCACATACACAGCAACTTCTTCACAAGAATGATGAACTAGAGCAAGAACTTCGTCTCAAGTCACAATTTGCTTTAACAGAGTTTTAATAATGTTTGTTCAACTTGCCAACCTATTGACAGCCCTTAAAATAATCATTTTATATGTTTAGGACTAGGAGAAAAGAATACCTAAACACATAATCACGGATTCCAAGAAATCAGATCAGAATTCTGAATTTCTTAAATCTCGACAAATAAGCTGTCGAGCAGCTATTGAGCCAGCTATCGAGCTTTAATGAATTTGCACTTTTAGCTTGTTTTCTTGGACAGATTTGATGACTGCAACACTTGATCTTGAAACCTTGTTTTTTGAAGTATTAAAAACATCCTAGAACTACCCAATTACAAGTAAAGTGCGTTTTGTTAAAGGATTAGCCACTTTCATAAAATAATAACATATGATCCTAACATGTGAAACACATATGTCCTAACAAGTTGGATAAAAACCAAATAAATCATACTATATAGAATTACCAGAATAAATTATGGATGCTTTGATCTCACTAAAAGCTCCCAACACCTTCTTTCAAAAAAATAAAAAATAAAAAATACATGTATTAGATGTAGGGTTGTCCAACTTAGGCTTGCCAAGAGCTTTGTAGCTAAATTGGTTGACATCTCATTGGACTTTTAAGAGAGACGTCTAGGATTTATATCCCTCCACCTCTAACTATCAAATTATAGAAAATAAAAAATAAAAACTTAGTGTACAGTGAATGGTGAGTGCAGAGCACTCAAACTAATTAATATCAATTCGAGTGGTTGTTTTCCCCCTTCGAAGAATGTAACATTTGTTCGTCATGTTAAGCAAAGTGGAAATATTGTTAATCATGCCACAACAAGAAAGGCTAGAGATGTTGAGAACCTTCAGGTCTGGCTTGAAGATGTTCCTAATAAGGTTTTACCTTTTGTAATTCATAATGCTTCTTAGCTTTATTTCAATAAAACAACTTCGTCTTGATTCTGAAAAAAGAAATGACTTCGACCAACCCACCATTCCTTGTTGTCGTCCATCCTTGTACACCTCATCACCATTTTTCACGATTCAGATCTTGCTAAATTCAACAAAGATCTCACTAAATTTGAAAGGTCTTCACTAGATGTTTGGATTTATAAGACCTAATAAAGTTGGCCCAATTGGGTCAAGTGACATATTAGTGGGCAATACGACCAAATCTAACCCATGAACATCCCTATATTGAAATAAAGGAAAATGTTAGGCTTATAAATTTTTTTACAAACTATTAATGTGGTGAGTTGTTATTGGTAAGTAAAAAGAGTGATGTTAGTAGTAAACCCAAATGAAAGCTAGTAAAAATTGACTACAACATTTTTTTTTTTTTAGTAAACAGTAATACTTATTAAAACACACATGAAAATAGTAATACTAGTGTTTTAAACCGGGTTTATAATACATTATAGGGTAAATTGTAAAGTACATCCTTAAAGTTTGGGGTTACTTGTATTTTACACCCTGAAATTTGAAAATTTTAATTTTACACCTTGAAGTTTGATTTTGTTAGCAAAAACATACCCTCAGTTCATTTTGGATGTTAAGTGACAAGTCATTACACTGACATGTTTTTTTTAGCCAAGTCAGCCCTTAAACATAGAGAATAGCTATCATTTCGCATGAATTTCAAAATTCTTAAGATACCGTTTCGTAGCTATTGCCAAACTCAAAACCCTACGAATCAGCTCAATACCAAATCGCAGAGTAGAGACCCATCGTCAACCCATCCCCTCAAAACCATCGGCTCAGCAATTGACAAATTGTTTGTTTTAGTTATTGTTAAAAGAGTTGAACTGTCCAATAAACTACTTTTCGTCAAACTATGCAGTCTTCTCATGATGTAAAAAAGAGTTAGTGAAAAGGTTATTTTGTTTCCTAATTTTTTAAGGGGCACTAGATGCCGGCGGGGATCCCATTATGTTTGATGAAGCATTGAGAGAATTTCATTGTGTTTCAATCGGCATTTGAAGTCTACTTTTCTTACATTTGTATATACTATCTTTTATATATAGAGAACCACTTGTTGCACGACTTCTCAACTTCCAAGATAGAGGTTCAATGCTCTAGAGTGGATTTGGTATGAAATTGCTAGTGGTTTTATGAGATCTACTATAAGTTTATGGGGTTCGTGGGTTAGGGATTTGGGAATAGGTTCAATTTGGGTGAAACGGTGTCGTGGGTTTTGATTTATGAGTTGTGCTTTCCATTTGGGTGAAACGGTGTCTTAAAAAATCAGAAATTTGTGTTTTGATTTTTGAACAAAATAGCACTATTTGGAGATGCCAGCTATTCTCTATGTTTTAAGGGATTTTTTTTTTTTTTTTCAAAATAACACCATTTTTCAAACAATTTCATTAGTTAACACAGTTTCCAAATTATTTAGGAAACTAACATCTCGAGTTTGATAAAGTCAATTTTGTTGTAGTAACTCGAGCACAAAGACTCGAGTTCCTTGATCTGCCCACGTTGAAATCGAGCTCAGGAGACTCGAGTTTCACGCAGAATTCCTTTTGTCGCCTTCAACCAACTCTAGCAAATTCTTCCTCCTCATAGGTCCGATCTCATCCAATCAACTCCAATAAAACCTTCCTCACAGTTCTGATCCAATCAGAGCAAAACCAGCAAAACCCAGGTACGATCGTTCCAATTAAAACCTTCCTCACAAACCTAAACCCAACACCTTATACTAATCAAAGCCAATCGGAACCCTGCAAACTCAAACCCAAACCCAACAAACATGCCACCACCTCTTTCCGATCGGAACTCACAAACCCAAAACCAAAAATCGTGCCACAACTCATCCCAATCGGAACCTATAAACCAAAACCCAACAAATGCCTATTCATACCCATAGAGAAGACAAGGAGACACATATCCACCTGTTCTCATCTCAGTGGCAAATTAGGTCTATCTTTGCTTTCTCTCTTTTTCTCCAATTCTCCCTTTTCTTTTTCTTTTCTTTTTTTTTAATTATTTTAAATTCCAAGAGCCACTCCGATGCCGGTGCTGAGATCGTGATTTTTGAGTTGGAGAAGAAGAAGGAAGAAGGAAGTAGAGAGTGGGGTCTTTGGTTTTTCAGAGCAGGAACTCAAGATTTA
This sequence comes from Quercus parvula, assembly GCA_030820535.1. NCBI lineage: Eukaryota > Viridiplantae > Streptophyta > Magnoliopsida > Fagales > Fagaceae > Quercus > Quercus parvula. The sequence goes on along the minus strand of JAUAME010000003.1, from coordinate 59,329,457 downwards.
CAAATTAGATTTCCCCCAGGAAATCGAGTTTTTAAGACATGATTTGCTAGCAAAATCGATTCTAACAAACTTGAGATGTTAGTTTCCTAAATAGTTTGAAAGTTATGTTAACTAACGAAATTGTTTGAAAAATGGTGTTATTTTGAAGAAAGAAAAAATTTTTGTTTTAAGTGAAATAACAGTAGTTTAATGGCTGATTTGGCAAAAAACAAATACAAGTCAATAGGATGACATGTCACTTAACATCCAAAACTAACAGAGGGTGTTTTTTAGCTAATGAAATCAAACTTCAGGGTGTAAAATTAAAATTTTCAAACTTCAGGGTGTAAAATCCAAGCAACTCCAAATTTTTGGGTATACTTTGCAATTTAGCCTACATCATATAACTAGAGTACAGCTACAACATTTTTTTGTAAAAATATTGTAAAATAATTTATAGTCACAGCTTTACTCTTGAAATAAATTTTAGAACATTCTTTAAAAAAAAAATCAGACCATTGAGAGAACAAAAACTTAGGGTCCGTTTAGATACCGCTTATTTTGCAAAAAACTAAAAACTCAAAATATTATAGCAAAATAATTTTTAAATGTGTGAATAGTGTTATGGGACCCATTTTTAATGAAAGTTTTGTTGAAAAAAGAGGTTTGTGAGTCCCGTAAACAGTGCATGGGATCCACTAATAGACACATTTCAATGGAGGTGGAAGCTTGTCAAAGAGGTAGTGGGTCCCGTGCATAGTGCACGGGACCCACTAACAGACAACATCTCATGTGATGGAGCACTTCTCAATTTAAAAAAAAAAAAAAAGAGGAAAACGCAAATGCACAGGTAGAGGAGATGCAATCCAAACGCATGCTTAACCGTTAAGCAATAAGCAATTAAAGCCAAAAAGAAAAAAAGTGTGAGAGAGATAGAAACATAGGAGAAGAAAATTATGGAAAAAGAGAGAGATGGAGAAAGAAATGGTCCACCCTTCGTTGCAGACATATCAGTATTACCAAAGGGTAGGGGTGGCAAAATATGTCCAAACCCATTTGCCTGCCCAAACCCACCCATTTTAATTAAACCCAAACCCACCCAATTATTAATTGGGTTAAATGGACATCAACCCAATTAAACCCAGTGATTATTGAGTTTTAACTAACCCATTGAGCCTCATTTAACCCAAAAACAATATACCCAAATTCAACCTAGCCCTTCCCTAAAAAAATAAAAAAATAAAAAAAGCCCTTAGACGTTTCATTTTCCCTCATTTTCTCAGCCTCCAATGACATTTTAATCAGAAACCCAACAGCTTCAAAGCTTCAGAGTTCACCTAAGGTGGTCTCATTGTCATCCTCTGCACTCGTCCAATCATCAAAGCCATCACAACCATCGTCATTGTCATCAACATCAACGGCCGCGGTAGCGGAAGACCTTGCAGTAGCAATGAGGGACGGAAGCGGTGGAGGCAGAGGCAGTGGAGCACAAGAGATGGTAGTTATAGACCAAAGATGGGAGTACTCAACGATATGCAAATTGGGTTTCTTGTCTCAAAACGACTCCGTTTTGATCACCGCCGATATCTTAATCCTCCATGAATCCGAAGATGTTGGACCATCCATCCTTTTTGTGTATTCCCTACGCTCCATGCCGGGTTTGAAGCTTCACATCTTCGTTGAATTGTCATGAAGTTTGGTGACGGAGAAGGGTGTAATGTGGAAATTGTTTTGTTTGTTGGGAAAATTATGAAAGGGTATAGAAAAGTTGTTTGGTTACTAGGAAAGTAACGGTTGTTTGGCTGGTCGAATTTATGTAGTTGATTATTTTTGGGAAAAAAATGTATAGAAAATTTGTTGGATTTAAAATAAATAAATAAATAAAAAGTGTGGGAAAGATTTTTTAGGGGTAAGATTTTTTAGGGCTTTTCTGTATTTTTCTTTTTTTTGGTAGATTTCAACTATTTGGTAGGTGAGAAAGTGTGGGAAAGTACAAGAAATTTGTTAATATTTTTAGAGTACTTTGGTCATTTTCACTTTAGTGGCATTGTGGTAATTTTGGTAATTGGATAATTTGGTGGATTGGGGCTTACCCATAATAATTGGGTTGGGTTGGATTTGGGTTAAAAGCAATTAGTTAAATGGGTTTTAATGAGTAAATGAGTTTTATATACCTAACCTAATTATGTCCACCCCAAACCTACCCATTTGACACCCCTACTAGAGGGATGCATATCGGACATTTTCATTGACGAGTCCTAAGGATGCTTGTAGAGTGTGTGCGGTTTCTCATATATTCCGTGCGGCTGCAGAGTTTGACGCTGTCTGGGAGAGGTTCTTGCCATCTGATTATCAAGCCATCATTGCTTGGTCATCATCATCGGATATCTTGAATTTGTCTTCTAAGAAAATGATCTACCTCATTCTCTCCGATAACCCCATCCTAATTGACGACTCTAAAAAGGTGCTACTATCCCTTAATAATTAATTACTATGTTATAAACTGTCATCCTAGTTTTCCACTTCTAGAACACTTAATTCTGTTTCTGAATTTGCTGAATGAAAAGAAGCAAAGGGGTCAGTTCTTGAATGAATTTAGTTATAGCGTCATCTGCAAATAGAAAAACAGAATAAAACATACACACACAAAAGGAGCTTCTATCTCGGTGTTCAAATTATGAAAGATTTGGTTGTATGTATGCTTGTGGCCATATCTGTACTGATCTTCTTTCTTTCTTTCTAGAGTCATAATTGATTAACATTTCTGATATGTTTTCCAGGACCACTACGGGGGCCCTCGTACTATCAATCAATGTTTGCCTCAAAGTGAAATCCCAGGGTGGTTCACATCTGAAAATATTGCTAGATCCTCATCAGTAACAATCCAGCTACCTCTGAATTTGTATGACAATCTTGAGTGGATGGGATTTGCATTTTGTTCTGTTTTCTCATTTCAAAAGCATCCTACTTCCGTTCCTATGAAAGGTTCAGAATTTTCTTTTATCATCGTTTGTCATTTGAAGACCGACTTGGGTTGTATGAATCCATTATATAGCATCAGTGAAGAGGACGTAATAATATCATTACATCAACGTGGATTCCTTTGGTTATCATTCATTCCATGTTGGTTTCTTTCACCTGAATGGAGTCGATGCACTTCGGTTCGGTTGAGTTCTCATTTGTTAGCAACAGTTCGGCTGTATCGGCACTAAAGTGTGCGGTCGATCTTGTATACCGGCAAAAATTGGAATTTACACGTAGAATGGTACAATGCATAACCTCATACGATGGTCCTTTCACATCGTATGAAAGATTTCCCTTTTATCATCCTGATCAATTCAGTGGCAGTGACGGCTCTAGTGGAACTTCTGGTCACTATTCTTATGATCAATTCTACAAAACTGCTGCCTTGGTAAGATTTCTATACTAATAGTGCAAATAACATTAACGTAGAGGTGTTGGTTTCTTTCTTTAACACAAACCTGATCTTATTCCATTGAGATTGGGTTCCCACTCCATGATCTATATTAAATTTTAGAATAATATTAATTACAGGAACGTTAATGCACACATCTTTACACATGCGAAAAGGCAATTGAAACAATTTCCAAGTTGTGGAAATCATACTTTACTTTTTCACATGTGTAATGGTGTGTATAACAAGTTTTTCCCAAAATTTTATAAGACAGAGCACCCTATGTTCCTCAAAATATGTTTTTGACAGTGTTAGAGATATTATAAATTGGGTCATACTAACGAGTGCTCTTATGGCATTAGTTAACAATCTAGTTAAATAAAGTTTTTATGATAAAAGAAAATGAAAAATAAATATTTTGACAACTTTTTTCATTTCTCATGAAAGTGATGTCAAAACTTTCATAAAATGGATTATTAACCAATACCTTAAGAGCACTCGTTAGCAATTTCCCTTATAAATTTTATCACATAACTTTTATAAATTGATATTTCACTTTTCAAAGAAAAATAATAAAACTATTACAAATTTTTTTTATAAAAAGGCCTACAAATTACGTAATAATGAATGTGATTGATCATTGATACCACCTCAATAATGTTTTAAATATTAAATTACTTTTTTATGATGAAAGATACATCAATTTGAAGACTCTAGCATCACTGATTTCTAAATACAATACAAAAACGTAGTAGTAATAATAATAATAATAATAATAATAATAATAATAATAATAATAATAGGTAAAGCTAAGAGAAAATCGAATTAGATTTCAAATTGAAATTCAATTAGAGTCTAATTTTGTGTTACGTGTCCCATCTAATCTAAGTTTTTAAATTTTTGTGCCAAGTGAGTTAATTCAATGTAAAAATTGGATTTCAATTAGAGTTTGATTTTGTGACATGTGTTTCATTTAATCTAAGTTTTTTAATTTGTGTCAAATGAGTTAATTTAGTATAAAAAACGAGGAGTTCAATATAAGTAAACCATAAATTAAAAAAAAATGAATGATTTTATATTTATGAGCCTTTTTTTTTTAATAAAACTAAAAACAATTCAAGTTTATAAGTCATATATATATATATATATATATATATATATATATATATATATATGTATGTATGTATATGTATATATGTCCCATCTAGTCAAAAAAATTTAATTTTTGTGCCAAATGAGTTAATTTAGTATAGAAAATGAGAAGTACAATATAAATAAATCATAAAGAACATAATCATATATCTAACACTACATATAAAATTAGACGAAAAGAGAGTTTGAATGATTTTATATTTTTGAGCATTTTTTTTTTTTTTTGTATAACTAAAAACAATTTAAATTTATAAGTCATATATATATATATATATATATATTAATAGGCAAAGTTTAGAGAAAATCCAATTAGATTTTACAATTGAAGTCCAATTTGCATTATGTGTCATAAATTATTATTTTTAGAGAGGGTTTATTTCTTAATTTTGGAATCAAATGTAGGACCATATCATAAATCTTCATTCAAGTGAGTTATTATGTACAAAAACCAAAGAGTCTAGAATTAATGAATATAAAAATATTTAAAAAATGGAAAATTTACATTTTATACTTAATAACATCCTTACAAGACTTTTTAAAGAGTTAAAAATATATATATATATATCAGAATGACTATCAATAATATTTAAATTATATATGTAAGAATTATACTATGAATTTTAATGTGTATCTTTTAAGTATATACATGTATATGCATTGAGTTACAAGCTAGTAATAATAATAGGTAAAGCTGAGAGAAACTCAAATTAGAATTCCAATTTTGTGTCATGTGTCCTAAATTATTTATTCTTAAAAAGTTTTATTTTTTAATTTTAGAATCAAATGTTGGATCACATCATAAATATTCATTCAAGTGAGTTATTAAGTACAAAAACCAAAGAGTTTAAAATAAATGAATCGTAAAAAAAAAAAAAAAAAAGTACTTCACAATAATTTTTTAAAAAAATAACATGGAAAATTTACATTTTATACCTAATAAAATCTTTACAAAAAAATTTAAAGAGTTAAAAAAATATAAAAATGACTATCAATAGTATTTAAATTATATATATATGAATTATATTAGATATCTTTAAGTGTATCCATGCATATGCATGAGGTTACAAGCTAGTTTACTTATTATGTTATTGACATGAATCCTAAATTCCATAATAATAAATCTTCAATTATATATACTTTTCTTTTAACTACACTATTTTTTAAAATTTTGATAATTTGATAGTTGGAACAGGGGAAATATGAATCTTGGATGCTTTCATGGAAACACTGAACCATACTAACTAGTTGAGCTACAAGAAGACTCTTGGCAACATTAACTTTCTTTAATTAGTAATAAACTTCATTATAGAACTTTGATTTCAAACTAGAATATTACAAGGAAATTTATGGCTTTTGAACCTCATTCATTGACAACCAAAGTCTTTCTAAATACAAATTGAATCTATCATCTTCTAATTAATGACGTGGTTTCGGTAACAGCAATGTCAAGTATCCTTTTTGTTGTGGGTAAAATTTTCTTGGTCAACATGTTTATAGGGCTCATAACTATATTACCGTCACACAAAATTTAGTCAAGCTTGATTATCATTTCCTATATGTCTTGCAGGATCGCTATAACAATCGTAGTATTTTTAATCAATGTATTCTACAAAGTGAAATCCCAGAATGGTTCAGCCACGACTCCCTACAGGGGCGGAGCCAGGGGGGGTCGAGGGGGGCAGTTGCCCCCCTTGGCTCGGCAAAAAAATAGTAGGGTGGCTTTTAAATTTTAGTAAGAAGAAAGTTTGTATTTGGTTTGACAATATATCCATCTTAAAGTTGCATCTCTTTCTGTTTTTTGGTAGTAAAAGGTGCATCTCTTAAGCCTTAGAGAGCAAATAATTGCCACGTAGCTTTGGCTTGGGGTTGGCCTGGCATGCATATAATAGCCAACTAGCTTTGGCTAGGACTTATTGTCAATTCTCCACTTCACCATGTGGATCCTTACTAAAAAAAATTATTTATGTAATAATTATCCTACTTCATAAAATTTTGTATAATAAACCAAAATTTTGAGACAATTATATAATAACACAAAATTACGTTAGTTGTATTTGGTGTTTATACTTAATTACTAAAAATATTTTCATTTATAAGTGGAATTTTTACTATAAAAAAAATAATTAAAAAAATAAAAATTCCTTTACAACTACCCAACATGTATGTAATATGTGTGTGTTTCAACATACATGCATAGTATATATAAATTTTGCCTCCCCTGGAGTCAAATCCTGACTCCGCCACTGACTCCCTACCGTCAGATTTGTCACCTAAGTTTGTAAGGGTTTTATAGTAAAATTGGCAATTCCTTTAATATTTATATGAACTATTGGTTTTGCTAAGTGCATTTATGTGGATTAGTTTGTACAAAACATGCCACCAAACAAAGGATTATATAATATATTCAACACTAAACAAATATGATCAGCTCTCTCTCTAAATTGCACGCTGTATTTCTCTTTTGCAGGAATTTCATCCTTCCACTTCATCTAATTTTTGTTTCCCTCCAAGTAAAATTCAAGATTGGTTTAGTCATCCGAATCATGGACACTCAGTGACAATTGACCTACCCTCAAATTTGTACCACGATAGTATTTGGATGGGACTTGTTCTGTGCGCTTCTTTCTCCATCCACAGGGATCCAAACATCATCTTTAGCAATCTGGTATCAGGAAAATCTCACGTTCTATATTGTCAATGCCAAATGAGTATGGCTAATGTCGATGATCAGACAATTGCTTTCTCCACCAATAAAGAAGAAATCACGTGGTTACTTAATCTAGGTGAATTCATTTGGATATGCTATGTACCAGGAGAGCCATTTAAGAATATGTTGCCACATTGCAGTCACATTGAGGCTTCATTTGTGAGTGATTCGCCAGGCATGATTGTGCAGAATTGTGCATTACAGCTTTTGTACCAGCATGATCAAGTACAGTTTAAGCAGGAACTAAAACACAGCAACAACTTGATTTTAGAGAATCGGGAGCTTGTTCGTAAACAACTAGTGGATCAAAAGAGAATAAATGAACAATACCATGTTGATGAAGGATTTCAAAGAATAATCTTTTCTAATATTGACTTTGAAGTTAAAATCTTTCCAAAACTTATTGATCAACCAGAGACTGATGAAATTGAGACTCAGCTTGGCCAAAGTGACCTGCTGGTAAGTCATCAACTATGATTATTTCCTTTGCCACAAAGATAATATATATATCATCTCCCTTCTCTCTCATTCTCACTCATTAGACGCAATACATTTCACCTGAGGATATATGAAATATGATGCTAACACATGCTTCTAATATATATATATATAATGATCCGCACATTATGATATTTCACCCAAACAAATATTGAAAGGACCGATTTTTACCCTAAATTAATTGTGTAGTGGTTTAGTAGATTAATTACCAATTAATTCAGATATGTGATCACTATTGCTAGATTATAAACCACAAAATAGAAAGCCCTAGCATTCAAACTGTTCCATCATCTTTTACCTCTAGTTCTCAACCCCATCCAAAATACGGCATTTTCCTCAATTTTAAAGGTGAAGATACCTAAGTAATTTTACTGACTATCTATATTATACCTTGAAAGATCACAAAATATATTATCACCTTTAAGGACAATAAAGAAGTTAAGATGGGAGAGCCCATTTCGAAGGAACTCTTAGATGCGATTGAGAAATTGAGGATAAGGGGTATGGCGATCATCATTTTCTTTGAAAATTATCCATCTCCCACATGCTTGGAAGAACTTGCATTGAATGCATTGAGGTAGCGATTAGAGTGTTGTCGATTTTCTACCACATGGAACCTAGTGATGTGTGACATTAGGGGAAAACTTTGAAGAGGCCTTTGCTAAACATCAGGTGTTGGGCTATTTGGAATCTAGTTTTGGTGTTCGGTCCGATTTGTAACTTGACTCGACTTGGAAATGTTATGATTTTAAATGAGAGATTTTTGAGACTTAATCCATGAAGCGGAGTCTTGACCCATTTTTGGCCAATTTTGGATCCATTGTTTGGGATATACACATTGGTTGCTTCAAAATTAGGGTTTGGTGTATTGAAAACTGTATTGTCACCTTTGTATTTTTCTCATGATAATAGTTGCAACTTCATTGACGTAAGCATATTGGCGAACTACATAAATCTTTGTGTCGTATGATTTTTTTTTTTCACAATTTTTTCTCAATTTTCACATCTCGTTGATTCTCCGCATTAGTTTAAATTCCTAACATTAAAAACGTTTCTAGGAGAACCAAAGAAGGTGGACAAGTGGAGAGTTACTTCAAAAGAAGTGGCCGAAATCTCCAGAGAGCATTTAGAGAAAAGGTAACACTTCTAATCTTTTAATGAGAATCTGTTTTGATTGTTCTGGCCGTAATACTTAATTTTTCTTTTCAGTTTTGATTGTACGTATTAACAATTAAAATATATAATGTTTGTACACGTCATTGTCATTATGTGTTAAATTATTTTACCCATAATAAATATGTGCAATCGAGGAGAGAGAGAGAGAGAGAGGAATAATGTTTGTGATAGGAGTGAAGCCACCATATGGGGCTCACCCCACCCAAATTTTTTTCTTAAGAAAATTATTAAAACTATTATATTAATTGCTATTTATTTATTTTTAGATAGTTTCAACTTATGGTGTTCACTCCTAATGAGTGTTCTTTATTTTTATTTTTTAATTTGAGAAACACGCACACACACACATATATATAGGGGAAGGGGGATGAGATAATGAGTGCTCTTTATCATCAGACTAAAATACTAATTAGTTTTTTGTGTTATCTATTTAATGAGTGCTCTTTATCATGAGACTAAAATACCAATTAGTTTTTTGTGTTATCTATTTTTTGAAGAAAAATAGATAATACAATAGCTAATGATCACCTATTGTCCTAAAGACAGATTTTTATAGTAGCAATTCCATGTTCAACATGTCCTTTGTATGATCATCTCTTTGTTTTTTAATTAACTGTTACTATTTGACATTTGATTTTTTTTTCTTTTTTTCTTTCTTCATCTACAGTCCTCATGATTTACTACAACAAATGGGTTGGGGAATTATCAGTGAGGAATCAAAGGAACCTAGAGGACAGAGTAGGTTTTGGTTTCATGACTGCCTTTAAAGTATTAATGATCAAACCAGTAAGTAAATTATTATATCGACATAAATTTAGAGAAGTAAATAATTCTAATACAGTTCATGTAATTTTGCCGTATCTTTACTTGTACTAATCTATTATTCTTAATTACCTGGGAACAAACAAAATAGAACGCATGGTGCTAAACTTGACTTCAAATGAAAAAGGAGAATTGAATGCTTGTATGAATAATCTTCGTGATGGGTTAGGTTTGTTGGAATGGCATAAGCATCCTTTGATAAAATTATCTCAGAACTTGGAAAACTTCATTGGAGTCTTTCCAAATAATGAGAGTCTGATTCTTGAACATTGTACAAGTTTGCGTGGGTTGCCCACCTGTTGGACGTCTTAAGGAACTTACGCAATTAGATCTAACACTAACTCATCACATTAATCAGTTGCCTTCATCTATTGGAAAGATTAAGAAATTTAAGCAATTATATCTAGGTCTAAGTCACTGGAATTGGAACCTTCAAAATAAGCACACCATGGACTCTCTTATAAATCCTGGACCAGAGTTCGTCAACCTGTCGTTCAGTCGTTGCCAAAGTCGTTCTCAGGATTAAGCACTTTGGTATCTCTAGATCTAAGTGACTGTAATCTGTTGGATGGAGCACTCCCTGATCATAGCCCCTTGCCCTCACTATAGTATCTGAATTTGAGCAAAAATAATTTTTATATGCTTGCCCAATAGCATTTCTGAACTTTCAAAGCTCAAATTTATTTTCTTGGATCATTGTAAACGGCTTAAATCATTGCCACATCTTCCATTAAGTACAAAATATGTTTCGGCAAAAGAATGTATTTCGCTCGAAAGTTATTCAAATCAGGCTGAAGCAGGATTCACTATTATTGATTCTCTGTCTTGTCTGATGATGAAGACAGCATAACTACTGAGCTTTCTTTTCTGATATACAGCTCCAACCATTATGGAAGATTCATGGAGGTCTCTCTCTCTCGCACACATACACATGCATTGAACATCTTTTTTACTCTTGTCTTCTAATATTTTACAGAAGCAAATTGAAGGCTTTTACAGTCACTTTGAAGTTCATTTAGTTCCATCCAAGACTTACAAATCAATCGGAGACCAATGAAACTAAGACTCAACTTGGCATAAGTGTCCTGCTAGTGCTGGTAATTCATAAGCTAATAGTATTTGCTTTTTGCTACAAACATACTATTCCATATCCCTTTTTTCTCCTGTTCTCACTCCTTAGACAATATTTTCTGCTAATTCGCAGGACTTTGATCAATGCCAAGTCTATAATTCTTGTTTTCCTCTATGTGAAATTCCAGAGTGGTTTAGCCACCAGAGTGATGAGCCCCTGCTGACAATCACTTTACCTTCAAATGTGTACAATGATAGTACTTGGATGGGACATGCTCTATTTGCTTCTGTTGTTGTTGAAGCGAACCCAACTGCCATCCTTGACATTCAGAATTCAGAAACTTCTTACAGCCACAGCCTTGTTTGTCATTTGGATACCAGTATTGAATGTGTGGAACCTCTCCATGTCCACCACATAACTAAAGAAGATCTCCAGTTGTTACAGCAAGGTGGATTTATTTGGCTGTTATTGAACTTGTAGAAGAACAACACGGTGGAACAAGCAGAGTAAAGAAGAAAGAAGGAAAGATTACAGGGAAGTCCACGTGTCAAAGAAGCAAGAAGAAACCAATAGAAGTGACAGATGTCAGATAGTAATTGGGTGAATAAATAGTTAGTTAGTTAGTTAGTTTTGGAGGGAAATTCTGTTAGACTCTGTTAGCCCCTGTTTCCGTGTATAAAAGTATAGGTGATAATTATTTTGTAATCACTTTTCATTTTCATCAATTAGAGAGTAAATTCAGTTTTCATTTTCTCTCTCTCTTTTTACTCTATTTCTAATATGGTATCGGAGCAAGTTTTCTGAGATTTCCTCTTTCATTTTCTTAGTTCCCAAACAGAATTTAGTGCTTCGTTTTTCCTCTTCTTTTCTCATCTATGGCTTCCGATTCCACAACCAACACTCAATCTCAATTTGCACATTCAGTACCTGCTTCAAGTGCAACGATAGCAGATGAATATGCAAATAATCCATATTTTCTTCCTGCGAATGAAAATCTAGGTCTCATGCTCACATCGCAACCACTCACTAGTCCAGAGAACTACATGAGTTGGGCGCGATCTGTGTTTTTAGCTCTCAGTTCCAGAAACAAGTTTGGTTTTGTGAATGGATCGATTGTTGAGCCTGATTCATCTTCTTCATTGTATAATTCTTGGAGTAGATGCAATACCACGGTGCTTTCTTAGTTAACTAATTCACTCAGTCTGGATTTGAAGGCTAGTGTTATGTACATCAACAATGACAGAGATTTGTGGATTGATCTTAAAGATAGGCTATCTCAAGGTAATACTCTGAGATCTTTTGCACTTGGAACGGAAATTGCACATCTTGCATAAGGATCACTTTCAGTAAGTTCTTACTTTATGAAATTCAAGACCTTGTGGGATGAGTATGCTAATTACTAGCCTTTTACAATCTGTACATGCATTTGTACTTGTGGTTCTAAGTCTTCTCAACTGAATGCTCATCACAAGGAGCATGCTTTTAGGTTTTTGATGGGACTGAACGATGGTTATGACCATGTTATAAGTCAGATATTGCTGATTGAACCTTTGCCCTCTCTTGGCAAAATGTGCTCTCTGATCTTGCAAGAGGAGAAGAGGAGAAACATTGGTCAAAGTTTTAACTTGATTCAATCAGGTGATTCTGCTGCTATGTATATGAACAATAGCAGAGGTTTATTAGTCATCAAGGACAAAAGAATGGAGGTAAAGGTGGTAATGGCAAGAAGGATAGGCTTGTGTGCAATTACTGTGGCTTTATTGGACATATAGCTGACAAATGCTATAAGCTCCATGGTTACCCCCCGGTTACAAGCCAAAAGGAGGTAACAAGTCCATGGCAAATCAGGTTGCTTCAATGCAGACCATAGGGAGTTATGGATTTGATCCAAACATGCATTCTGGTTTTCTACCTGGTGGTGTGCATCCTAGTTTTTTGGCTAGAGGAGCTTTGCAAGGTGCTGGTGTTCAATCAAATTTAGCCTCACAAAACCATATTGGTCACTCTGGTGGACGTCTTTTTGTGCAAGCTAGTCCACAGTTACCACTGTCACAAGCTCAATGTGAGCAATTTCTGAATTTTCTGAAATTGTTAATGGCTACTAGATCAGGCAATGATGCCCAGACTGGCCACCAAGCTGCTGCTGTCATGACTTCCTACCCTTCCATTCTACATTCTTTACCTTCCACATCATCCCCTCCTTCTACTTCATCAAATTTTTCAGGTAATTCCCTTTGGATTCCACCTAATCTTTCTCATTCTATCTTTGCTGCTCAAGTAGTTGATAGGCAAGCTTACAAATCCAATACTTGGATCATTGATACTGGAGCAACAGACCACATGGTTCATTCTATTGCTCAATTGACTTCCATTACCTCTATAGTTCATACCTTTGTCTATTTGCCAAATGGGGAACAGGCCTTAGTCACACATAGGCACAATGCATATTTCTTCTTCCTTGATTTTAACTAATTTCTGTCAGCAAACTCACAAAGTCACATTGCTATTGTCTCATTTTTCTTGGTGATTGTTGTTTTATTCAGGACCTTGCTCAATGGAGCATGATTGGTCTAGGTAAAGCACACAATGGCCTATTTCTGCTGCAAGATTCAGCTTGTAGGTCTTCTGCATCTGTTTTTGCTGCTGCTGTTTCTTCCATTTCTTCATCAGCTTTATGGCATAGTAGATTAGGACACCCATCTCATTCCAAACTCCAATTGTTGAAGCAACTTGTACATGATTTTAATATCAATAAAACTGTTTCTTGCTGTGATATTTGTCATTTTTCAAAACAGAAGAGACTTCCTTTTACAGCTAGCACTCATGTTTCAACTAATGCTTTTGATTTACTTCATTGTGATCTTGGGGGTCCATTTGCTACAAGCATTGTTGATAGTTTTAGATTTTTCTTAACAATTGTGGATGACTTTACTAGATGCACTTGGGTATACTTGCTTAAACATAAGTCCGAAACACAAGTGTATCTTCCACAATTTGCAACTATGGTGTCCACTCAATTTAATTGAAAAATCAAAACCATAAGAAGTGATAATGGAATTGAGTTTTATCTCAAAGATTTCTTTCAATCAAATGGAATTTTGCATCAATTGAGTTGTGTTGATATCCCTCAACAAAATGCTGTTATTGAGAGAAAACATCAACACCTCCTCAATGTTGCAAGAGCTTTAAGGTTCCAATCTCAACTTCCTTTATGTTTTTGGGGGGATTGCATTTTAACTATTGTTTACCTCATTAATAGGCTTCCTTCCAAGTCTTTAGGTAACAAAAGCCCTTATGAACTTCTCTTCAAATCTGAACCATCTTATAATCATATCAAATGTTTTGGTTGTTTGTGTTTTATTTCAACCTTACCCCATAATAGAGACAAATTTGCACCTAGAGCTAGGAAGTGTGTGTTCTTAGGCTATCCCCAAGGCATTAAGGGCTACAAGGTACTTGATCTTACTTCCAATTATGTTCATATTTCAAGAAACATTATTTTTTATGAACCGATTTTCCCTTATGCTCTTTTCTCACAACCTTCCACTTCCTATTTAGATGATTTCATTTTTCCTCATTGCACTTCAGACTCTTCTCAATCTGTTGGCATTAATAACTCTCCTTCCTCCATTTCAATTCTTTCCAGCACCATGCCTATTGCACCATCTGATGCAGCACCTGGTGCAGTGCCCAATGCAGCACCTGGTGCAGTACCCAGTGCAGCACCTGGGGTAGCACATGGTGCAACCCATGATGCATCACCTAATGCAGCATCTAGTGCAGCATCTAGTGCAGCATATGGTGCAGGACCTAGTCCAACACCTAGTGTAGCACCTAATTCTGCAGAACCTGACCATGTTGTCCCTCCTTTATTCAGTTCAATTCCTAGTCCTTTACCTACTGTTGTCCCACTTCCCTTATCTTCAGCTTCTAATCCTACACTCAGAAGGTCCACTAGACCACATAAACCTCCTCCTTACCTATCTCAATGTGCCTGCAAGTCTGTCAGCACTAAGCCTCAATCTGGTTTGCCATATGATGTTTCAGCTTATTTAGACTATTCTCACCTTAGCCCTAGCTTCAAATATTTTGTTATGGTAGTGAATTCCACTCCTTCAGACCCTGCCTCTTTCCATCAGGCAGTGCAATATCCTGAATGGAGGGCTACTATGGACAAGGAAATAGAAGCTCTAGAAGTCACTAACACTTGGAGTTTGGTGCCTTTGGCTCCTGGTAAGAGCCCTATAGGTTGTAAATGGGTTTATAGGGTTAAATATCTACCTGATGGCTCCTTTGAAAGATATAAGGCTAGGCTGGTTGCTAAGGGTTTCACACAGGAATTTGGTTTGGACTACTCTGAGACATTTTCACTTGTAGCTAAGTCTGTATCAGTTCGAATTGTACTCACCTTGGCTGTTGTGAAAGGGTGGTTTCTTCACCAAATGGATGTTAACAATTCATTCTTGCATGGTGATTTGAATGAAGATGTGTACATGTGCCTGCCACCTGATTTTCACAGCAAGGGGGCCAATGTTGTATGCAAACTAAACAAGAGCCTTTATGGTCTTAAACAGGCCTTAAGACAATGGTTTGACAAATTTTCTACAACCATTCTTCAAATGGGATTTGTTCAATCCAAGTCTGATTACTCACTGTTTACTCACACTCAAGGGACTTCTTTTACAGTGTTTTTGGTGTATGTTGATGACATATTACTCATTGGTAACAATCCTGATTGTGTGAACAGTTTGAAGAAATTGTTGGATGATAGATTTGGCTTGAAAGACCTTGGTTCTTTAAGGTATTTTCTAGGCCTTGAGGTAGCAAGGACTGATGCAAGCATCAGCTTGACACAAAGGAAATATGCACTTGAAATTTTAAAGGATACTGGTTTCCTTGGATCAAAGCTAGTTAGATTTCCTATGGAGCAGAACTTAAGGCTTTCAAAGCATGAGGGGAAGTTGTTAGCAGACCCTGGACTGTACAAAAGGTTGATTAGGAGACTACTTTACTTAACATTAACACGGCCTGACATCACTTATGCCGTGCATAGGTTGAGTCAGTTTGTCTCAAAACCTAGAGAGCCTCATCTACTTGCTACTCACAAAATCCTTCAATATATTAAAGGGTCACCAGGGAAGGGACTCTTTTTCTCAAGTACCTCTAATTTACACATCAAATCCTTCTGCGATGCTGATTGGGCTGGATGCCCTAATACAAGGAGGTCACTGACAGGTTATGCAGTGTATTTGGGAGAGTCTCTGATAGCATGGAGATCAAAGAAACAAGGAGTGGTTTCACGATCATCAGCAGAGGCCGAATACAGGACAATGGCCAGTGTAGCGTGTGAAATTACCTGGGTACTTCAATTACTCAAAGACTTAAAAATTAAGCACCCCAAACCAGTTATGCTCTTCTGTGATAAATAGGCAGCCTTGTATATAGCTATCAATCCAGTCTTCCATGAGAGGACCAAACATATTGAGGTAGATTGTCATCTAGTTTGAGACAAAATTTTGGAAGGGATGATTAAAACTTTTCATGTGAATTCAAATGCTCAAGTAGCTGATGTGTTTACCAAAGCTTTAGGCTTCAATTCTTTCACAAGATTAACACAGAAGTTGGGTTTACGAGACATTTTCATGCCAAAGCAATTGCAAAAGGAGTTACAGATTGAAACTAATTTTCAAGTCCATGATCTTCCAGCTCAAGACTTGAGGGGGAGTATTGAACTTGAAGAAGAACAACACGGTGGAACAAGCAGAGTAAAGAAGAACGAAGGAAAGATTACAGGGAAGTCCACGTGTCAAAGAAGCAAGAAGAAACCAATAGAAGTGATAGATGTCAGATAGTAATTAGATGAATTAATAGTTAGTTAGTTTGTTAGTTTTGGAGGGAAATTCTATTAGACTCTGTTAGTCCCTGTTTCCGTGTATAAAAGCATAGGTGATAATTATTTTGCAATCACTTTTCATTTTCATCAATCAGAGAGTAAATTCATTTTTCATTTTCTCTCTCTTTTTACTCTGTTTCTAATAGCTGTCCTATATTCCACATGATTCATTTAAAGAGTCGTTGAATCAATGCAGCCAGATGGAGGCTTCAGTTACAATCAATTGCCCTGGCTTGGTTCAGAAGTGTGGTTTCCATCTTCTTTACAAACATGATGAGGTAGAGTTTATGGAAACAATAAGACAATGCATGGCCTTGTTCTCTAATGAACATGAGGCAAGTCCACAAATATCTAGTAGCTCCAATGAGGATCCTCAATCTGAACCTGTTGAACTAGCGGATTGGAAAGACAAGGGCAAGGGAGTTCCAGAGTACTAACATCTATTGGTTTGCTACTTCTCTTTCTTTGGGGGCTCTTCCTCTTTTCTTATTGGTAAGCCATTCTCCCTCCAAATTTTCAATTTTAAATCTATCCGGGAAAATTACCTATAATTGTATTTGAAAAATTAGATGGGAAATACTGTTCAAAATTATGCAGGAATTTGGTTTGAGACCACAGCTTCCTTGGACTATCATTTTGTGTGTTTTTTACGTGATTAGATGAAGATATGATTTTAAAAATAATCCTAATTATTTTATTGGGTATATTAACAACAGTCCTAAGTTTACCATGATAAATTCCATGCGTCAGCACCACTATCTTAGGTCTCTTCCTTTATGTTTTTCCCAGCAATTCTCTTCATTTATTTGTTATATTTACAATAGTACTAATTTTGCCTCATATATGGTTTTTCTCCATTTAATTTTACAATGGACCAAATGTTCGAACTTTAAAGTGGCATATTCCCCTAAATGATATCTGATGTTGGGACATTAATGTCAATAAGATTATAAGAAAAATACTAACTCTCTGTTTTGTTTTTGCAATTAAGTACATGAACTCATTGTTTGATACATCTCATTTGATTATTTAATGAATTTTAAAAATAATTTTGGCTTTTCTTTCCTATTTGACAATTCCATTAAAGTACAAGCCCCTTAGTATAATTTGAACCACTTTTGCATAATAACTTTTGTGATTTTTATATGCTAATTTCTTGTAGGGGACCAAAGAAGTGACTAGTAGTTCTAGTGAAAGGAGAACAAAACTAAATTGATTAATATGCGTAAAACTGAAACACAAGATATTTGTAGGCAAAGTAATCCTAGACTAACCTTATTCTAACTATAGTAAACTTAGATTGCTTGTTAAGCAATAAAAGTCAAATTACTTGTTCTACAAGTGTAGACTTAAAACAGACTCGAGTCCTAATAGGTCTAGCCTCCAGTAATCGTTGACTATTATTGTTGTAACTCTGTGGTATGGAGCAACCTTTAGTTGTTGGGTTGATGTTTTATATTTCGTGATTGATGAAAAATAGTTCAATGGAATTGCATTGAACTGAATAAACAGTAAAATGTATTCTTTGTATATATGAGCATATAGAACAGGTCCTGTTCAAGTATAATCAACTTGTAATCATGGTGAATTTCCTATTGTTTATAGGAATTGAAATAGTGAATTCTTTTTTTGTTCTACATTTAAGAGGTTCATAAGTCATAACAAATAGATAATTTTTTGTTCTTGCCCCCAGATTGATGAAAACTTTGAAGAATTGATGGCAGTTGCTGCAGAGGAAAGGGATGTTGAAGATGCTAAAGAGAAAGCTTGAAGGATTTGTTTCATAAGGTCTTGTTTGGTGTTGAAGGAGTTTGTTCCATGGGGTCTTGTTTTGTTTTGTTTTTTCTTTTTGGTCATCAGAAAACTGGTGAATGCACTTAAACAATCAAATAACTTTATTTTTTAGGAGAATTGTAGGATTCCCAAGAGATTGTGGTCCTAACGAGTTTGGGAACCGTGACTACTTAAAATCTGACTTGCTTATCTCTATTTTTAGCTTCTATTTTGGTAACATATCTGGTTTGATGCTTTTTTTTGGAATATGCATCCAAGTTGAAAGATTATTGTTGATTTTGTCTTTTCTTTGTGAACTGATTGGAAGCAAAAGTCACATAGAGGTAAAATTATTCTATTGCAACTAAAATTGAAAATACCACATGCGTAGTGTGCTCCTGCACATATATTGGTTTTATATACAGTTATAAATATAGGATTTTCTTAAAATTTCAGCTTTTGCCAGCAAAAACCTTGAAGAATGAATTCTCATACCTATTGAGGGTATCATCTAACATCTTCTAGGAAAAGTGACTTCTAGTGGCCAGTAACACGATTGAATATTCTTTGCGAAATGCTCCATTTCAGGATCTGTTATTATCTTCATTTAATTTCACAAATAAAAAACTTAACACATCAATTACATGATATTGTTGATAATGGTAAACCGAAGGTGCCTATGGTCTTCCATAACAGTTGTTGTCTTTGGATTTTCTCTATTCTAGAATTCTACATTGTAAACTGAAACAGTGACAAGAATAGGGACTAATTTTGTATGTCAGTTGTTAGGTAGGCAATAACATAAAAAGGATTAGAGAGGTAATATGAAGGTATGAGTTGGAAGTGAGAATTCTCTGTTCTCTTGTACAGAAGGCAGTAGGCAGCAGCCTTGTGCTTCTTTTGTCTTCATATGTAAGTCATTTTGCATTCTCTATTTCACTGAGTCCTCCATTCTCTCATCTTCTTTGTGAGGGTTTACCTTATAGATTTTATAGTAAACTATCATGGCTTTGCAAAGCCAACAGATATTGCAGGGACTAGTTAACATCAATAGTTTACAAATTTTGAAACTATGAACTCAAAATTGAAGACATTTCTTACATGATAGACATATATTTGATGGCAATTGACTATGGTCATCCCAAAGATATTGCATCTTAACTGTAAGAAAATCAAGTACATACCTCTATAGGATTATGTATTTGCTTGTTCCATGTTGTAAACAATACCTCCATAGCTTGAAAGGTTATTGCTCTTGGCGGTGCTTGCTACTAGAGCAAGTTACACAATACCCATAGACTAAGAACCATAGGACAGAATCCAAAAAGAGAAAATGGAGGAGAGGAAAAGATGTTCTAATTTTATTGAGTTTCACAAATGAGGGAGGTTACACCCTTTTGTAACTCACTCAAATGTAACTTATATTACATGGGAGATAATCCCATTAAATGTGGCCAGCCAAAGGTCATGCCCACTAATGGGTGACCTGACTGTCCATATTCTAAAATTTACACACCTATATTTTTTGTGACAAGAGAGGTTTTGAAAGATCTAATATTCAAAGACATTAACATCTCAAAAAGGTATATAAACATGCAAAGTCCTATCCCTATATTGCAATGCTTATGTGATCTGTGGGGGCCTGATGCACACGTATTCAAGTCAGAAATATTTGCTCATGGGATTGTTGGAGCTTGCAAGACTCCATGGGCTTATATTCCATTTGGCATAAGTTCTTGCATGTGTGCTGGTCAATACTTTGCCATGACAGAACCGAAGGTGGTTCTATCTCTCATGCTATTCAAGTTTTGCTTCTCACTCTTCCCTTCCTCCCCTGCATTTAGGTTAATTGTTGTACCCTGAACATGTAGTTACTGTTCTGAGGACAACTTGACATTTTTCAGTTTTGAGAAATGTAAGGCCACCTTGGATGCACACATCGCACACGTCATTACTATGTAACAATTAGAGAACTTGAAAAAAGAATTAAAAGGGATTGGGATGCTTGAATTGCAGAAATAGAAGTCCAGCCTTTTTCTCTCTTGGAATCAGGATGAGAATGTCATCATCATCTAATCCTAAAACACTATGCAATAAGTAACTAGTAATTGGGTTTTTTTTTTCATTGATATTATATTTATATGGCAGATTTATGATCATATTATAGATTTTGTGTTTTCATATATGATAATGGTATGTCTCTACACGGGGATTTGTTAGCATGGCAGGTGTCTTAGCAAGAGAAAACAGCCCATTCATTCATACTCACCTGTGAGTAAAATCACAATCATTTACGGCAAGAAGCATTAGGCCACAACTTGAATTAAAAAAAAAAAAAAAAAATGATCTGGATTATTGAAAGCTCTCCTTAGGCAAACAAACATCAAGAATATAATACTTGATTCACAAATAATAATCACTTCATCACCTAATAGTTGGATTTCTGTAATGTTAAGAAAGAGTAAGTTTAGATCTCACCAGAATGGGTGCTACAAACTACTAATCTAGGGTGGCTTTTGACAAACCAATCAAAATGGAACTTTGATGCCCAAAATGAAACTCTTGATGCTATGAATAAGGTGCCAAAATTCCATCAACATTAGGCTTAGAACCATCTAATTAATCTTGACTTAAAGCATTTCTTTATCCATCCAGCTGCACACCCACTCTTTTGAAAAAAGAGAGAACTATGTCATATAGTGACATGTTATTTACATGTTAAATGAAAAGATACCATATGCATAATTAAATATGAAAAATACAAAATCTGATCCATGAAATTAATAATTTCCTTTTTCAAGTATGAACCATCCTAATTATTGTTAGAATCATGTGGCCTTTGTTGCTGCATAAAAAGCTGCTCTAAGTAACGTTATACAAAAAATTGTTTTCACAACAACTGAGTTGGCAAGTTCTTATTCATTTTATTTGGGCTTACTATTGATATCACTTTTTTTTACCTACCAATAAAAAATTGCCACATCAAGATTTATGAAATTCTTTATCATTTTTTTTTTTACTCTTGCATTGCTCCCACCTCTTTCAAAATTTTTTTTTTTTAATTGGTTTTAATATAAAGGCTAAGCCCATTACTCACATACGAGGACAAAACAACAAGATCATCAGTCATCATTGTGTGTTCGGATTGGCTATTTGTTAAAGTGCTGAAGTACTTAAATATATACGCGAAAAGTACCAGTTAAAAAGGAAAAGGCAAGGCTCCAAAACCTCATCAGCAGATTGACATATCATTTGATTAAATATCTTTAATGATGACATGAGTTGTTATGTATACAAAGAGAGACAGAGAGAGAGAGAAGAGTACCATGTATACTTTAAAACATTAGACACAAGAAGAAGAGCAAGAAGAAGGGCTAATTAAACCATTGAAGGAAATGGAAGAAGAGCTAATCCTCGCGACAAAGATCATTCTGTCAGTGTTTTTGGGTGGTTTAGTAGTACTACTTTTGCGTCTCTATGACTCCTTGCTAGTGAAGCCAAAAAAGCTAAGATCAATTCTCCAAAAGAAAGGGATCAACGGGCCTTCCCCTTCATTTCTTTTAGGCAATATCCCTGACATGAAGAGAATCAAGCTCAAGGTACAAGCTGCTACAGCAACAACGCTCATGATTGGCCTTCAACAAATTTCCCTTATTTAGAGCAGTGGCGAAAAGAATACGGTACTCCTTTTTTTTTTTTTTTTTTTTTACTTTCGACCAAGCTGCAACTCTTCTTCTAACATCAAACGTTATGGAATTGATAGGTCATAGTTTGTGTTATTTGCTTGATTTAGTGTTTTTTTTTTTTTTTTGTCTACAAATTGATTTTTGATTTTTTCTCATTACATTTCTAATTTACTATTCATAAATGTTATGTTTATGTTAAAGATGTTTTAGCCCAAAAGGCTCAAGTATATTGTCGGTCCATATTAGTATAAGGTTAGCTTAGAATTAGCCCCCTATATACTCTACTTAGGGTCCATTGTAAGAAACAATCTTGAACAGAAAGACTTAAAAAAAAAATGATGTTGTATTCAATCATGTCATTTGTTATTAGCTATTCTTAATTAATAATAATGGCTGTTTTATTATCTTTCTTGTTGGTTTCTGTTTGGTCATTAGAATTGATTAAGAAATTTAAAGGTTGATTTGTTTAATGAAAACAAATTTAACGTCCCAACGGTTTTGTTTCTGTTTTTTTCCCTAGATGTTACATATAAAAGGGACAAGAAAAACCAGCTACTAATAATATAATTTTGAGAAGTTCAAACATAAACATCTACAATGGACATAACTAGGAGTAATAAAATTATAAACATCTACATTGGACATAAAAATCTAAATTGATACAAAACAAGTTATCTAAAATTATAGAACTTGACCATGACTAATTTTTTCAAATTTGGTGGATACAGAAATAGCTTAGTAAAAGTTACTTTTTGCAGCCTTAACTCGCACCCTTTCTGGGCATATGAAATATTCAAAATGTAATTATTCAAAAAACGATGTTCAATGGACGCAATTTTTACAATATTAGAAGACAACTTGACACCAAAACCATTGGGTTTGTATGATCTCACCTCCTACACACACCGAGTAATTACATGGATGAATTCTTTAGGGCTGGACCTAAAATGTTGGTTAGGAGACTTGAATACAAGATCTCATGAATCACAACCACTAGACTAACCCCTTGGAGTACAGAACTTATTAACATATAACTTTAGAGATGTAAATTGTATGATACATACTGTTTTCATACATCAAAGCATATCAGCATCTGGAATGCCATCTTTACATATTTCAAGTACCTCAGCACGGGCTCGATCTTGCCACAAGGCAACAGTCTCGTGGCCAGCAATGAATATATTCTTGCAATTATCCACGACGAACTTGTCACAGGAGATATCTGAGTCTGAGCATAGACTATTGTATTCACCAGAGTTTTTTGCTCCTTCTAGTAACATTTGTAGAAGATCCTTCTCATAACATGTCTCCATCCGTTGTTTTACTACCTTAACAATCATGGAGTCGATCTCTTTCTCTAATTTCCATATCTGTCAATTCATTTTGCTTGGCAAAAATCTAATTTTGTGCAACATCAAATTTATATTGATAGGATCCAAGTTAGGGAAAGCTCACAAATAATTTATACCTCAAATATATTGAAGAAACAATATTAGATAATAAACAATGACAAGTGGTCATAACTCATTAAAAAAAAACATTTTCACGATGTGTATAATATATTTTAGAACTCATATAGCACATAAAAGATTATGATTTATGTGAAGAGTTTCATGTCATTGTACCTAAGCCCGGGAATTCCAAGAGGTCTCTTCGATATGATTTTTTCAAGAGTTCTAAGCTTCAAGAATATTTCTTCCCCTTGAGTATAATTGCTTCCAAAGCAAGCTCTTGAGATTATATCTGCAGACAAGCTCCTCAAATCCTTGTCAATTTCAATGACTGCAATTCCCCCCTCATTTTCAATTCTACTCTCCCATGATCTTAGCATTGAGGTTGTGCATTCTATCATTAGATTTTGCATGTCCTTTAAGGATTGAAATTAAATAAGTAAATAAAAAAGGTTATTCTTCTGGGTCAAAGGCAAACAGTTCTTGTAAATAAAAAGTTCTCTAAATCTTAATTTGAATTTTTCTTGACCTATAGTCTAATTGGAAGTTTACAGATAACAATATATCATGTATATTTAATAGATTGATGATGTGCATTTTACTTGCAAATTGTGATTCATATTTACTGGTTTCACTATTGTCTATGTGAATTTAAAAAAGAATATATTCAATTTCATGATTTTTACGATCCAATATGACCAAATTCTAATCTTGCAACAATCCAAAGATGTCTTAGAAGGGTTAGATACTCCAGGATGTACAACAGGAACATAATATATATCTGAAAATAATCACATGTCGGTCTCATATCTTGTCCAATACACTAGACAGAAGCCTTGCCCAAAAATCAAAACATGGTAGTGAAGAAATATTTATATATTGTAAGTAAAATATGAGGAAAAAAAAAAAAACATATTTGTATTGGTAAACGGTATCCAATGGGGAATTTACCTTAACCTTATCAATGTAGAATTCAGGAGCAATAATCTTCCTTTGATGAGCCCAAATTGGGCCACTTGATGATACAATGCCCTGGCCCACCAGGGCCCCTCTGTCCTTAACCAGATAAGGAGGCTTTCCTAGGCTCAGAGAAGTGCAGAGGCTAATTTCCTTCACTATCTCTGTATCAGTCAAGCACAATGGCTGTATGCTTCCAAATGAAAATAAGAACATAGGTCCTGCCACCATTTCATATTAGATAACTTGATGAGCTTGGTTGAAATTTTTAAACAGAAGAAGTAAACAAAAATCTATTGAGGAAGTAGACTAGAACTGTTGATTAAGATTAATTGACCAGCAAAGGATTCAACTATTTGTGAAGAAGAACATGTAAAATAATGGATTGATTATAAGGAAAGCCCAATTAGAATTTCTTTATATTTTTATGTTGATTTTTTTCAAACCACACGTAAGCCCATAATGTTATCTGGACTGTTTCTTAAAGCACTAAAAGCCCAAATGCCTAACCTAATATGAGTCAAATTCGAAGTGTCTCTGTTGTTTTTCTGAAGAAAAAAAAATTACATTTTAAACTATAAATTTTAAGGGTTTAATAAATCTTGTAATTTTAAAAGTAATAAATTAAAATTTTCAGGTTTCAAAATGTAATAAACTAAATCATAAACCTATATTAAAATATTTAGATTTAGATCTGTTAATTTTTTTAAACCTATATTAGTGTGTAATTTGTTTTTTTTTTAATTATAACTCAATGGTTACAGCAAGGAAGAGGAAATTTGAATCATGAATGTCATAGACACAATAGGACAGTTACAAGGCTTTGGGATAATTTGTTGTTTTTAAAATTATATGGTTTAATTTATTATATTATTAAAATATAAAGTTTAAAATATATATAACTTTATCATTTTTTTTTTTCCAAATTAAGTTCAAATAAGATGATAGTGGGTAAACCTTAGCCCACTCTTTTATAGTAAAAATCGGAGGCATCACTAGATCAAGAGACCATTGATAATTGAATTATCCTTTTTGTTTTTGTAATCCGGAAATAAAGTCACTCACTAGGGTGTTAACTGTTGACCACAGAAAAAATAAGCTCCCACTTTTCCAAATAGAAATAAAAGAGGCTAATTAAGAGCAGCTCAGCTGATCAAGTAGAAAAAAAAAATGGAAAAAAGATACCATATAGTGTGAATACAATAATGGAAGACCACATCAGTCCAAAGTTTTTTTTTTAAGAAGAAACAAGAGAATCTCAATAAGCACAATTCTTACATTACATGAATAGGTTTCGCAACTTTGTTGAATTATTGGCATAGTACATAATATAGCAGGGTATTTATAGTAGGATATATGAGGAATGCGAAAAGTTAGTTTCTAACAAACAGGGTATTCTGGCAACTCAAGCTCACGACTTGAACGAGTCACGAGTTTGAGTCGCGAGCTAACTACCTGGTCAAATTGGAAGTTTTGTCCTGTAGTGCTCCAGCTGGATTGACCCTTCAACTCCCCTTGCATGCTTCACACGTGTGTCACCTTTGGTGACTCACCAGTCGCGAGGTTCTTCTTGAGTGCACACATCTTGAGTATTCTTCACACTCTCTCACACACTACCCTTACATAATTCTCACCTAAATACATGGTATCTAATTGCTAAATTATAAGCAAATTTGACACGGAATAAAGCCAATAAAATGATTAAATAAATTCAACTTTAGTAACATATTTTTAGACTTAAGGAAATTTTTTATTTTTTATTTTTTATGGAGAAAGTAGGCTAGGAAATTTTGATTCACTAAATCATTCAATTGACTTTGTTATCAGTTTCATATTATTAGAGTCAGATAACAATATATATTCAGTGGCTCACCGTAAATTCCACACCTTTAAATGCAATCTCCTTCACATTTTCAAATAAACAGCACAACAAAGATTATGCATATAATGCATTACATTTATGACCGCTGGTCTATAATAATATAGACAAGCTTCAACTTGTGACCAGCATCCACATTTTGAAATGAAAACCAGGAACTTACTTTAATCCTCATGGAAAGAATATGACATGGATTGTGAAAATTCAGAAATTTATTCGACTTTTCTAGATCTGACAGTGTCATCATGCCAACCGCACTGCGGTCCTTATTCAAGATTTTGCTAATTAAAGTACAATTGCAATATAAGAATGAGATCTACAGAGCATTTAAATATTGTGAGAAGATTCATTGTTACAACTAGTACGCCACTACATGTTTATAAGATCACATAATCGCTTCCTCAGTCAAGATGAATCTACTGGCACAATCAATCAGGATATTCACACAGGACATCACGCATGGAATGTAACTTTGAAAGCTGACTCAATAAGAAAAGATGAAAAGCCCCAAAAAAAGAAAGGTAGCAGACCGATAGATGTTAGTACTCTAGAACACTCTTGCCCTTGTCTTTCCGAACGGCAGGATCAGCAGGTTCAGATTGAGGGTCCTCATTGGAGCTACTAGATAATTTGGGACTTACCTCATGTTCATTAGAGAACAAGGCCATGCACTGTCTTATTGTTTCCTTAAACTCTACCTCATCATGTTTGTAAAGAGATGGAAGCCAAACCTCTACGCCAAACCAGGGAAATCGATTGCAACTGAAGCCTCAGTCCGACTGCATTGATTCAACGATTCTTGAAATGAACCACGTGGAATACAAAACAGCCAAATAAATCCACCTTGCTGTAACAACTTGAGATCCTCTTTAGTTAAGTGATGGACATGGAGAGGTTCCGCACATTCAATACTGGTTTCCAAATGACAAATAAGGTTGTAAGAAGTTTCTGAATTATGAATGTCAAGGATGGCAGCCGAGTTCGCTTCAACTGCAACAGAAGCACATAGAGCAAGTCCCATCCAAGTACCATCATTGTACACACTTGGAGGTAAAGGGATTGTCACCGGGGGCTCATCACTCTGGTGGCTAAACCATTCTAGAATTTCACATAGAGGTAAACAAGAATCATAGACATGACATTGATTGAAGTCCTGAAAATTAGCAGAAAATATTATGTCTAATGAGTGAGAATAGGAAGAAGAAAGAGAGATGGAATAGCATATTTGTAGCAAAAGAAATATTAATAATTTATGAATTACCAGTAGGTTACTTTTGCCAAGTTGAGTCTTAGTTTCATTAGCCTCTGATTGATCAATGAGTCTTGGAACTACCTCGTGCTCATTATGGAACAAAGCCATGCATTGTCTTATTGTTTCCTTAAACTCAACCTCATCATGCTTGTAAAGAAGATGGAAGCCACACTTTTTCACCGAGCCAAGGCAATCAATTGCAATCAATTGCAACCAAAGCCTCAAAGCAGTGGCATTGATTCGAAGAGTCTTGAAATGAGCCACGGGGAATATAAGATAGCCAAACAAATCCACCTTGCTGTAACAACGTTATATCTTCTTTAGATATGTGATGGACATGGAGAGGTTCCACACATTCAATACTGGTTTCCAAATGACAAATAAGGTTGTAAGAAGATTCTGAATTCTGAATGTCCAGGATGGCAGTCAGGTTTGCTTCAACTGCAACAGAAGCACATAGAGCAAGTCCCATCCAGGTACTGTCATTGTACACATTTGGAGGTAAAGGGATTGTCACCAAGGGATCATCACTCTGATGGCTAAACCACTCCGGAATTTCACATAGAGGGAAAACAAGAATTATAGACATTGCTTTGATCAGAGTCCTGTAAATTAGGAGAAAATATTGTGTCTAATGAGTGATAGTTGGAAAAAGAAAGGGAGATGGAATGGAATGTTTGTAGCAAAGCAAATACTAATAGTTTATTAATTACCAGCGGTCACTTTTGCCCAGTCGAATCTTAGTATCATTAGTCTCCAATTGATCATTTGGATATAATTGATATTTAATGTCGCTAGTAGAAAATAATTTTCTTTCATCAACACCACTTTGCTCATCAAAATGTTTACGTACGGTCTCTTCATGCTCAAAAACTAAGTCATTGCAGTGTTTTAGTTCTTGCTCAAACCATACTTGATCTTGCTGGTACAAAAGGCGCAACGCACGTTTCTGAACTTTAATTATTTTTACTCTAACTTATTTAAGTGCAGAACAAGAATAAATGAAGCGCAATAAACCGGAGCACTACTCTAAGCCATAAGCTAGAACAATAAGCAATAAATATAAAGTTTAAAGAGTAGGGAAGAGAGATGCAAACACAAAATAACACTAAGACATGTTATCGAAGAGGACCTCGAAATACTCAGAGAAAAACCTCTTCGCAGCCCTCCAAGCTAAAATCGACCCACTAGTGAATAAGTTGAAATACACGAATATCAAAAAGACCCTCTAAGCCTAATCTACCCAATGTATTTGAGCCCTCCAACCTCCTACTACCAACGAACTATTTGGAGTCTTGTCCTTCACTAGTTATCCGAATCTCGCAATTCCACTCAATTGCATCCGTCACTCAATGGCTCCTTCTAATGCTTCCCATAGGTACCAAAACTTCTCTCAACACTCAGAATAGGTGAGGTAAGTGGTTGGGCTAAGAACCTCTCAAGGATGTGTAGATGGAGAGGTAAGAGTAAATGGAAACTCTAGAGAAATGATGTAGAGGATTGTGGGTAAATAATCTCTAACTCTCAAATGTTTGGCTAGGGTTTTCTCTCTCAAAAGTTTCTTGTGAATACTCATTGTTCTTCTTACATTTCATGTGTAATGAGGTTTTATATATTGTTGGTAAAGAAATGAGAAAAGGCACACTCAAAAGTAATCAGGCAAAGAGTTTTGCAAGTCACTCGTGACTTGGCCTGAGTCGTGAATGACTTGTGAAATCCAGCCTGTTAAAGACTCTTTGAATTCCAGCATGTGCTTCTTACTTGGCCTGTTTCGCAGGTCAGCAGTCGCGAGCCAGTCACGAGCTAGTTGCAAAATCCATATCTTTACAAGTTCTTCACCAAACTCTCATACACAACTTTTACATTAAATCCCACAAAAATACAGGGAAATGATTGAATATAATTACAATCAAATTTGACACAGAATTAAAGTCAACATAAAACATAGTTGTAAATCACAAATAAAAATCTAAAACCTATGAAGCACTAAACCATATACACCTGTATCCAGAAACACTTGCACATAACAAATAGCTTCATTAAATATGAGACAAGTAGAATACAAGGCATGTATAAAGAGCAAGTAAAACGTGATCAAGTAAAAACAACGGATATATGAAATTATAGTGTAACTTGATCAAACATGACTAGTCATTAAGAAATGACCACAATGAACATTTAACGAGTAAATGATCATTCGGACATACAAGCAATTAAGAGCAATGCAAATATTAATTGCATGTCCAACAAACACATGATGCATTAAAGAAACTAAAGCAAGAAGCAATGGATAACTAAAAGAATCAAGAAATGGCTATAAAAACCAAGATACACATAGTATTAAAGATAAACTAAGTTTTAAACTAAAGTATTGAAAGTTTTAAAATAAAGCAATGTAAATGAACATATTAAAGTAAATAAACTATAAAAGCAGTAAAATTGTCTCAAAATTCTACTCCCCCTCAACTAAATACTGCTTCCCCTTTTTTACCAGAATGCCCAAAGGTGCTAATCCATGCTCGTCAAATCTCTAATTTGAGTGGAGAGAGCAGTGATTTGCTCTTGAAGATAGGTGAACTAGCATGTGGAGTAGATTGAGTGCTCATCAAAAGATCACTACAAGTGATCTAGGCAATCAAGAAGAAGATCAAGGTAGTTGGGAGCATGAGGTGGTGCATGTGGCTGAGCCAGTGGCTGCTCCTGAGGCTGAGAAGGTGAGGCTTCCAAATCTTCAGGTCCAAGGTTGAAGTTGTCAATGTTTGAGCAGAAATTTGGTCTTCCCTATTCATGATTGGCAAATCGGAGGGAATCCTGACCCTCTTATGTCACATGATAGACATAATCAATCCCGAGAAAGGCAGAGTCATCTGAGACTTCTTCTTGCTGACACACTTTGCAAGGAGATGGTAGATGTGAGCACAAATGTCTATGTCCTTCTTCTGGTACAAGTCATGAAGGAATAATGCTTAAGGTTGAGAGAGAGTTGTCAGATTCTTCACTGGGTAGAGGTTGAAGAGCATGATATAAGCCACTGTTCTCATAGCAGGAGAGAAGCTGGTAGTGAGTAAGGACTGTTTCTTCTGTTCTCCCCCAAGATCTGGAGCTATTTCCAATACCGATGCTGTCCTCTTTTCATAAGGAAGAGAGGACTCCGAGATCACTAGTCTTATCTATAGGAAGTTCTACATAGACATTGCTAAAATAGTGAACTCCTTTCCTCTCACCCAATAGTTGAGGTGATCTCCCTCCACTCTAGCATTCGAAAACTCCCAAATTAGGATATGATGCACATTCATTGAGCTTGTGTGGTCTCTGAACACATCAAGAATGAAAGTGCCCTCAAGAGACCCAAAATCCTCCTCTCTCTCTCTACAATAATGACTGCATCCTTATAAAACTCCGAGAATGTCTCAAATGCATCTCTATCTCAAAAGCGATCCTCTCCGTATCATTGATGCTTTAAAGGTTTCTTAGTAGTGGTTTTCTTGTAAGGAGACATCTACAAAAGAAACAAAAACAAACCATACACAAAAATGACAACAAACTTGATTAAATACAAGTTAGTTCTAAAACAAGTAAACAACTCTTAAACTAAGTAAAAGAGCATACAATAGGACACAATGATAGGAAAACAATGCTAGAAGTCTAAATAAACAAAAAGCATTACAATATGCATGACATGTCACTTGTGATAGGGTGTGTGCATCAAGCGTAAGTGAACAATGCATGACCAATGCATGAATAAGCACTCATGGGAAAAAGTGTGTAAAACACACAAGCAATGATGGAAACATGTTACGATTAAGTAAACATGGAAATCCCCAAAGTTTGGTACTCATCGGAGTCCAAACGGGTGCAAAAATGTCTAAGGAGCATTTTATTAAACACGTAGCATGCATGAACTAATCCTATATGATGAACAATGCATGAACGTGATGAAATATGCCTTAAATACATGTTCAAATGCTACATGGGGCCAACATAATCAACATAAAACAAAATAAGACTAAGCCTAATCAACAAAATTGAGAAATTTTGCAAGAAATTAAGTTTTCCCTATAACACCTTATAATTTTGATACCAATTAAATTATTATACGTAAATTATAAAGGAGGCCTACAATTAAATTGATTAAATTGATTTGGGCCTGAGATAAATAAATAAATAAATAAAAAGATAAATACTATGGAACATGAAGCCCAAGTGAGGTGGCATAAGTAAATATATGGGCCCTGAAAATCCTAGCCTATTTCCTCTTAAGTTACACGTGTATTTACTGATGGTGCCTCCTTTTACTTCAGCCGACTATTGAACCTTGCCTTTCTTCACTGTGACATTGAGTTGGAGTCTTCAAGTATGATTTTCTCATGCTCTAGATTTAAGAAGTTTGAATAGTCAATAGCTAGCAATTGTTATGAACCTAGACTATCATTATACTAATAGAAAATGGCTCATATAATTGTATTATATTAGATAAGGAAGCCACAGACTTTGAAATTGAACCAAATAGAGTAATAGGCTTGGACTTTGTCACCATGTTAAAGGGAAAAGAGTGCTTGTGGTTAATATGCATTTACACGTAGCCTCAATTGTTGATCGATTTACCATCACACTTTTATTATTGTCTAAATCCTTATCCAGCGGCATTAAAGGGACAATAGGCAACTAGATTGATAGTAAGGCTTGTACGTGATTTCCCATGTTAGATTGAATATATATATATATATATATATATATATATATATATATATATAATATTAAGGTCAATAGAAGTCCAGTGGCAAGAGAGCATACTAGCACTAGATTGATAGATTAAAGCTATCACGTGGATTCAATGTTAAGTTGAATATAAATATAAATATGTATATATATATATATATATATAGATATAGATATAAAATATTAGAGTCAATGGACATCTAGTGGCATCAAGAGGGAATGCTAAGCAACAAATTAAGGCAATACGTGGCTTCCAATACTAAATTGAATAGATGTAATGTTAGAGTGAATGGATATGAATAAATAATATGGCTCTAACATTCAAGTTGGTTAGATATTTATTATTCGTCCCTATTGAAGTTTCATGAATATCTATGATTACGTTAATGGAAAAATCTGATTAGGCAGCAATATTTTTAAGTCCAAAAATCTGATCAAAGCTGAAAGTAAATTGGATAGTTAGGTGAATAAATAGAGAATTTTGGATATATCAATATTGTCTAGGATAAAACCGTTTAAGTGTGAAAATAGATTTTTAAGTGGAGAATTGTGTATTGATGAACCTATTTTTGGTGTTGCTAGGTTCTAATTCTACTGAATTGTTGTGATTCAAAGGAGGTTGATTTCTTTTATTTTTGCAACTAAGATGTAAGTGGTGTTTACTAATTTTGGGGGTTTTCCCAAAATAGTGTTAATTATCAAACTATTTCTCATATCAAGAAATATGTTGATATTCTATATATAAATTGATATTTTATAAATGTTTGATGTGTACATTGACTATTCATTTTATAAAAAACTTGTGGGACAACCTAAATTTATTTAAACTTGTATGTGTGAATATGTTTTTATATTTTGAGAATTATGAATGGATTATTTTGTGAGCATATTGAATATGTTTTGAAAACCTATGGTAAGTCGTGATTAAAAACTCAGTATGGTATTTAGTTCTTAGCAAGGGACAATCATACTACAGCTAGTCCTTAGGAAGAGACGGTCCCAGAAAAGGGGGCAATGTACTTTTGATAGCTCATTCGCAAGAGAGTATACTATTGAGGATCCAAAAAGGAAGCTCCTTAGCAAGGGAGTGCACCTTTAGGTTTCAAATGAGCTTTCCTTAAGAAAAATGGATGGAAATCAGGTTTTAGTCCTAAAAGGGGACAGCACAACTTTATCAACAGGGTGTAAACGTTGACCACGAGAAAAGCCTAGGAAATTGTTTATATGATGGTATATATATTATGATGGCTCACAATATAAAGATATTTTTTTTTTATATGAAATATTTGATGACAAAATATTGATGAGTTACAAGTTATGAATTTGTTGAAAGAATTATTTATTTGAAAGGTTTGTTCCCACACCCCAATGTTAATGAATTCCACTTATTAAGTTATCTCACCCCCCCCCCCCCGCCTTATTTCCCCCTACAGATACATTAGAGGAATTATTGGAGTAGAGACTCGTGGAAGACAACAGTTATGAATTATTTTGTGGAATTGAGGAGTTTATTATGATTTTTATGGCATTAAACTTTGTACTGGAGAATTACTTTAAGGATGTTTTGTCTTTGGTGGATCAAAGCTCTAACATTTGTGATAAGATTTTAGATTGTTGGTTTCTTTCATTAAATATATTTTTTTATGGATTATTTAGATTAAATATACTTTTATTGCTTATGATTTTGGGGCGTTACATTCCCAACCTAACACAAAAATAAACCCCAACCCTAGGTTTTAAGAAATTTAAGACTAAGACTAAGTCAAAGGAATGGATAGAGGAAATGTGTTAGAAAATACCTTTGAGAAGTCCAAGAATCAAAATCCAAGCAAGAGTGGTTGAGTTTTGAAGAAAATTTGAGTTTTATGGGTAGGAGTCGCAGAGTGCAAAAAGGCAAGAGTTTTTGAAAACTGAAATTTCATGCCTTTAAAAATTGTTTTTTACTGCACTTCGCGAGTCAATGACTCATGAAATAGTCGCAAGCCTACTCGTGAAATATGCAAATGCACAAGGTAGATTTTCGCGAGTCAATTCTGAGTTGCGAACCACTCATAAGGAACTCGCGAAACTCTCTACCTAAAATTTTTAAGAAATTGAAATTTCTTAAGATTTTCGCTACTTAGGACCACTCACAAAAGCAGTCTCACTAGTAAAAATGAACATATATGACTCCTTACCAAAGTGTTTACAATGATTGAAAACTTTTCATTTGACTTCCATTTTTCATACTTTTTAATCAATACAACTCAATTTTGAGCAATGATGCCATGAAATTTTTTATATTTCTTTGAAGAAGAGGCCTTTGGCTTTGGCATTATACAATTTGAATACGTTCTGCTCCACTTTTCCTAGTCAAACTATTTTTCGAAGTAAGGTTTTTTTAGCTCTTTCTCTTTTTAGAGATTGACGTTTGAAGAGCTTTTTGACATAAATATATATATATATATATATATATGTGTGTGTGTGTGTGTGTGTGTGTGTGTGTGTGTGTGTGAGGAGATATATAGGATCAAGTCTACACATGTATCAAGATCAATCAAGACTATTGACTAGAGATTCATGATTAGCTTGAAGATCTATTTACAACAATCAAACATAGATTTCTAGATTTCACTCACACTTGTATACATAACAAGCTAAGCTCGTAAATACAATACGCCATTAGTACGAAGGTACTAGGCCAAACTCAACATGTGATATAACACAACCCAAGTGAACAAATTTTTTGAGATTTTTCACTTTTTATGAATTTTTGAATTTTTACTTATAAAAAAAAACAATAAAGTAAGATCAACAAACAAAGTAACCAATTAAACAAAATGAATTAAAAGAAACATGCTAGGAAGGAAGCATTGAAGTAAGAAGAGTGCATATGACATAATGCATGAAACTATGACCCTAAGACATTCGAAGTATCAATGCATGGACATAGTGGATGAATCATGCATTAGTACCCTTCTTCACCCACATTGCACGGGTTCTTTTGGTAAGATCCTTAGATGGAGGGGTACGACCAACATAATTCTCAAACCTTGGGGTGAAGCTAGCTAGGCATAATGAAATGTTCTTAAGCATTTCCATTACATCTTTAATGAGTTTACCATCATTTTCTCCCTTAGCTTGCTTTCCTTTTGACCTTCTTCTTGCATTTCCTTGAGAATGCATAGAATTAGCCCTTTTGAGAGTGTGAAGCTTGAAGCAATTTGGTCTTGTGTGCCCTTGAATGCCACAATGGTGACAAAAATGCGTTACTTGAGGTCTCTTTTGACTCTTAGGTAGTGATGTCCGTTTTGCCTTTGATTTTGGCTCAATGTCCTTCTTCTCTCAATGTCCTTCTTCTTAAAGATAAGGATCTCAATCTTGGGCTTTTCTACATCCTTCACCAATACGAACTTCATCTCCCTTCTTGGTTCAGCACTTGAACTTCCTTCACCGGTGTAGCCTAGTCCGTTTTGCCTACGAAAGGCTTTTGAGATAAAAGAACACTATCAAGCTTCTTGATTGTGATGTGCTCCAATTTAACATTAGCTTGAATCACTTCATGTTCAAGAAACTTGATCTTTGAGTAAGCATTCAACAGCTCCTTTTTCAAGTCTTCAACTTCACACTTGGCATCTTTGAGTTGTGCAAGAGTGGATTTGTGGTCTTCTTCAATTCTCTTCATCTTTTTGACTGCACTCTTAGCAACTTTAGCATACTTGCCACAATCCTCTAGCAATACTTCGTACACATCATGAAGTTTCTTATCACCTTCATTGAGGTACACTTCCTCATCATCCCAAACTACATCTTCTTCAACATCAGAGTGTACACCAAGTTCCTCAACTAATTCACTCAATTCATCTTTGGAATCAACTGAGATAATTGCCATAAATGCTAAATAATTACCATCACCATCACATTCTTCTCCCAAATCTAAATTTGAGCTCTCCAAATCACTAAAGGTAGTTGTTAGCACCTTACCCTTTCCTCTCAAATAGTTCGGACACTCCTTCAAATGCCCATATCCATTGCATTCATAGCAAACAATCCCCTAAGGTGGTGATGACTCTTTTACATCCTTCTTCTTGAAATCTTTCTTGTCATTCTTAATGGATAAGAATTTTCCTTTGCCAAATGACTTCCCATTGTTCTTCATCTTTAGAAATTTTCGGAAGTTCTTTGCAAGATAAGCCACCTCATTCTCCACATCTTCCTCATCCGAGGAATAGCCGGTTCTATCATTTATGGTTTTAAGAGCAAGTAATTTGCTAGGCTTGTGAGAGGGTAATCTGAGCTTATAAGTAAGAGAGCCGACAAGCTCTTGGATCTTGATCTTATCCAAGCCTTTACTCTCTTCAATGGCGGTGACTTTGGCTTGGAAGCTTTCGAGTAGGGATCTTAAGACTTTCCTTACAACTTTGGCATCCTCAATCTTTTCTCCAAGATTGAGCTTGGCAATGACAATCTCATTGAGTCTCCCATAGAATGAGTCAAATGACTCATCTTCACTCATCTTCACTTCCTCAAACCAAGTAGTGAGCATTTGCAATTTGGTGTCCTTGACCTTCTTAGTTCCCTCATAGGTAGTCTTGAGGATTATCCACACCTCTTTAGCGGTGTTCACATGAGAGATCCAGTGAAATTCATTAGTAGAAACACCACAGAAAATTGCATTAATAGCTTTGCTATTGGCATTTGTAGCAAGGGCAGCCTTATCCCCCTCAGCCTTGGGTGTTGTTGACCACACCCAACCAATCTCAATGGAATCTCAAACGGTCTCATCAATAGCACATAGAAAAGCACGCATACGTACTTTCCAAAACGCATAGTTACTCCCATAAAAGTAAGGAGGTGTGTTGAGGGATTGAGATCTATTCATCTCAAAAGGGGTCTAGGATCACAAAAGGATAACAAATCCAAAAAAGGTACCTACTCTGATACCAATTGAAAGCTCAATTAGACACCAATGCTTGTTTAGACCTCCAATTTTAAATTACGGCCTACTCTGATACCAATTGAAAGCTTAATTAGTGTGAAAACACTAATACTTGTTTAGACCTCCAATTTTAAATTATAGCTTAATTGCTTTTACTCTAACTTATCTAAGTGCGGAACAAGAGTAAATGAAGTGCAATAAACCAGAACACTACTCTAAGCCATAAGCTAGAACAATAAGCGATAAATGTAAAGCTTAAAGAGTAGAAAAGAGAGATGCAAACACAAGATAACCCTGAGACGGGTTATCAAAGAGGAAACCGAAGTACTCAACAAAAAACCTCATCGCAGCCCTCGAAGCCGAAATCAATCCACTATTGAATAAGTTGAAGTACACGAATATCAAAAAGACCATCCAAACCTAGTCTACCCAATGTACTTGAACCTTCCAAGCTCCTGCTACTAACGGACTTCTCAGAGTCTTGTCTTTACTAGTTATTCGGATCCCACAATTCTGCCCGATTACATTTGCCATTCAACGGCTAATTCCAATGCTTCCTATAGGTACCAAAACTTGTCTCAACACTCAGAATAGGTGAGGTAAGTGGTTGGGCTAAGAACCTCTTAAGGATGTGTAGATGGAGAGGTAGGAGTAAATGGAAACTCTAGAGAAATGATGTAGAGGATTATGGGTAAACAATCTCCAACTTTCAAGTGTTTGGCTAGGGTTTTCTCTCTCTAAAATTTCTTGTAAATACTCCTTGTTTTTCTTACATTTCGTGTGTAATGAGGGTTTATATATTATTGGTAAAGGAATGAGAAAAGGCACACTCAAAAGTAATCAAGTAGAGAGTTTCGCGGGTCACTTGCGACTTGGCTTGAGTTGTGAATGACTTGCAAAATCCAATCTGTCAAAGACTCTTCAAATTCTAAATATGCTACTCACATGGCCTGTTTCCCAGGTTAGTAGTTGCGAGCTAGTCGTGAAATCCACGTCTTCACAAGTTCTTCACCAAACTCCTACACACAACCCTTACATTAACTCCCACAAAAATACAAGGAAATGATTGAACATAATTACAATGAAATTTGGCACAGAATTAAAGCCAACATAAAACAGTTGTAAATCACAACTTTACAATATCCAAATGAATTCACCTGTGTTCTGTTACCAGATGATTTCTTCTCTATGAGTTTTGCAATCAATTACTTTATCAAACTCATCAGCTATACTCAATTGGCATTCACAATATAGGAAGTGAGGAATTCCAAATTCCAGATAGTTCAAAATGGTTTCAAGATTTCCTATAATTGAAAAAGAAGCATAAAGAACGAGTCCCATCAAATCCATATCATGGTACAAATTTGAGGTTAGGTCAATTGTCACAGAGTTTCCATGATTGTGATGACTAAACCACTATTAAACTTTACTTGGGAATCAAAAAGAATAGAAAGCGGACGAATGAAAGTCCTGCAAAAGAGAAATAAGGCGTGCAATTAGAGAGAGAAGATAAAATTATTTTATAAAGTGGTATAATATATAATTTTTTCTCTTAAATTTTTTGAAGATAAATTTGTTTTATCTATCAAATGAAGCAATTTTAGAAGACTTTTTTTTTTTAATGATAATTTGATAGTTATAGCGGGAGAAGGGATTTGAACCTAGGATGTTGTTAAAATATAAGGGATTTGTTGAAAGAATGGCGTTCAAAGAGAGAGTCAAGGTAGTTGAAAGAAATTTCCTATGAAAGCTCTCCTACTACCTCTACAATGACTGACTGGCAACAGCTTTATCAGTTACATTGATGAGGAAATGACCTCTGAACAGTAGATTCATAGCTAAGCAGCCCCTTCTACTACCTTCAACAAGAGTCTAATGGGACAAGTTTCCTAAGGAGGACTTAGAGGATTGCAGATGGTGGCCTAGGATGTAAGAAGCATAGGAGTATATAAAGGAAGGGAATTTCCAGATGAAGGGATCCGGAAAAAATCAAGGAAAACAGATTATGAAAGTTCAATTTGTGTATAAAACACTAATGAACATTTAGATCCCCCAAAAACAAAGTTACCAACACAAGTTTATACACAAACAATATATGTGTGGAAAGATGAATATAAACTAAATACAAATTGGTAAAACACTCCAAACCAAAGTTAATCACAACCATAGCAGTAATTAAAAGGTAAAAAATAAGGGAAGAGAGATATAAATACAAAGATAACACAACGATGTGTTATCGAAGAGGAAACCGAAGTACTTAGCGAAAAACTTCTCAGCCGCCCTCTAAGCGGTCAATAATCCACTAAAGAATAAAGTTGGGATACATGAATAGCAGAAGACCCTCCATGCCTAATCTACCCAGTGCATCTAAGCCCTCCAAGCTTTTTGCTCCAACAGGGTTACACTGAACCTTGTCTTCTCTAGCTTACCAGATCCCGCAATTGCCCATTGCATCAACCAAATGAATTGGTCCTTTCCAAATTGCTTCCCAAGCACCAAAATACCTCCTCACTAATATGAATATGGTGAGATAAGGATTTGGTATATGTACCTCTCTAGGATATGTCAATGGAGAGGTTGAGAGTAGAGGAATTTGAAGAATCAAATGATGAAGATTGTGGATGAGTTAATCTTGTTTTTCTCTAGGGTTTCTCTCATAAAATTTTCTCTGGAAGCTCTCTACATTTTATGGGTATAAAAGTATTTATAATGGTGTGTATTAAGAATGCGAAAAGTTAGGTTTCAATCAAACAGGGCATTTTGGCGACTTAGCCTCGCGACGGGAACGAGTCGCGAGTTTGAGTCGCGAGCTAACTGCCTGGCTAGACTGAAAGTTTTGTCCTGTAGTGCTCTAGTTGGCGTGACCCTTCAGCTCCCCTTGCATGCTTCACACGTGTGCCATTCTAGCGACTTGCCAGTCGCGAGATCCAGTCGTAAGACTCTTCTTGAATGCACACATCTTGAGTTTTTTTCACACTCTCTCACACACTACCCTTACATAATTCCCACCTAAATATAGGGTATCTAATTGCTAAATTACAAGCAAATTTGGTACGAAATAAAGCCAACAAATGATTGAATAAATTCAACCTTACAGATTAGAACAAGAACAGTAGGAAGAAAGAGAGATAGAATAGTGAGTATCCTTGTGTAAAAATATCGTCCTCGGGCGGGCTTGAAAAGAACCATCAATACTGTTTGTTGTTAACTTCCGTTCATTCCCTTCCTATTTGAATCTTCGGACTTGAGCCTGATTTGTTTTATCCACTCTCTTAACAAATATATATATGTTTAAGCCTAATTGGGTGGTACAAGCTTCACTATTCTAAATGGGTTTGGGCCCCTAACTTTTGCGTCGTTACAGAAAATATAAGGGAATTTTTTGAAACTGATCCAAATCGAGTAGGTCTTTTTTTCATTAGTTCTTTTTAAAATTCTAAAAATTCATAAAAAATTTCAAAATAATGCTGAAAATTTTTTTTGTTTAAATGATGTTGATTTGACAAAATATGAATACTTATTAATTATAATAATTGTTTTGACAATAGGAGCCCTAAATAATAAAGAACAAAGTTCGGTTACAAAATTGGTTGTAGCCTTAAGCTATAACCTTATTTAATATATTTTTATTGGAGGTGGATTTTGTCAAATCCACATGGATTAAATCTTCTTATATCCTTCATCCTTGCACAATTTCTAGAAAATTAAAGATCAATAGTTATATTATCAATAAATTGTTTAAATTACAAGTTTTTATAGTTTAAAATTATGTATAAAATATAAACTTAGAGATCAAATAGTAAATAATATCCAGTTGACATAAAATTTGACATGTGTATTAAGGGTGTAAAGAACTCGCAATTCATTAATTAGATTTTCAAAATAAATGTAATAATATTTATTTTATTGAGTAAGATTGTAGTTTTAAACTACAACCAATTTTGTAACTAAATTTTGTCCAATAATAAATAGTCACATAAAATTCTATAAAATCTTGAGATATTTAGCGAAATAAGTAATTAATAAGTAATCCATACACAATAACTTCTCCAAAAGCAGGGCTTACATGATTAATCTAATTTATGTGTAACATCTTCGAAAGCTTTTTATTTTATTTTAAAGAGTTGAACCCATAATTCATAAGGGTATCTTTAAATAGTTGAACCCATATCTAATTAATGCCTAACATCTCCCAACTCCCAAGGCATTTTTTATTGGGATGAATAACAAAACAATGTGAGCTAAATTGAATACATAAAATTACTCATGTGTCACAAGACCATTTAACTTGGTCAACCTTTTATTTATTTATTTTGTGACAGTTACACATGTGACTCCCATTTCAACTACCAAAAGTTCCGTTTGGTATACCCATTCAAACACATATTTTCAATTTTTAAACAATATTACACTTATTTTCACACATTTTCACCCACATGTATTTTCACACATATTTTTAGTTTTTAATTGCATGTATCAAACATTCCTAAAGTGATTAGACAAATTTGATTCTCGTGTATTTAATAATTTGAATGGAAGACGTGATAATAAAATTTATATATTAGTGATGATTGATAATAATATTATTATTACTAATGTTTGTTGGGCAGCCTGTAACGTCATACAAACAACAAACACAAGTTGAAAATTTCACATTTGTATATGGTTTTCTTTTGTTCTCGAATTTGAAGATCGTGCAAGTTGCCGTGAAGTCCGGAGACGCGTTAAGATACATTTTCCTTGCTTCTTTCCACTAATTACTGAGGGCATGATATATTTTGTCTTAGACTCAACCCAAAGAAGCTTATTAGTTAGTAGATATGCAATGGCTTGCACTAGCATAGAAGCTGCCCAGTCAGTGGCGACTCTAGAAATTTTTCCCAGAGTGTTCCTTAAAAAGCATAATTTTTTCCAGTGACGGTTCTAGAAATTTTTCCCAGATGTATTGTTGTTTAGTTGTTTTATTAATTTATTTGTCTTTTATAAACTATAATTTGTTATATTGTTGTTTTATTAATTATAAAATTATTAATTATTAGTTCCACCAACCTTCTTATTGAACTTTAGTCCTTAAGTGATGTATTATCACTCAATATTAATATCTCAAATTTAATTGTCAATGGGGATGCTACTAAAGTCATTGCTCTTGTACCTGCTACCTAACCCAGCTAATTGTGGATGGTTGCAGGATCATTTTTCAAGCTTTCCAGAAAGTAAAACCTCAACACTGTTACATACTTACAGGGAAACTAATAGGATTGCTCACGCTCACGCCCTTGCTAGAATTAGCTATAGGTAGCCGAAATATTAACTTGATCTTGGGCTATTTCTAATCTTTTATTACCCAAAAAAAAAAAGAAAAAAATGCCCCAAAAGGGCCGAAACAAAAGGTACAATAAAACTTTGTTAGAGATTGGAATTGGGCCTTTGTATATGACCAAGATGCGGATTCTCTACTGGGCCGAGTCATATAATCTCCAGATTCTCCACAAAGTCCTCTAGTTTTTATTAATCCAACCCAATTCTAATCCAGCGGTTCTCATAATCAGGAAGCAAATCAAAAAACCCCCACATGCCACCGCCCCGCGTCAATCTCACAAAACCAACACAAACCACGCAACGCAACGTCACTTGCACTTTACACCACCCACCCACTAACTTTGTTTCTTTCCTCCCTTCCCTATCTATATTCTATTCATTCCCAGAAACCAAAACAGTTGCTCTGACTCATGCTACCGCAATCTCAATCGCAATCGCAATTCTATGTCATGGCCTCCGCCTCCGTCGTTGACGATCACGACAGCCACCGCGACAACCTCTGCCTTGAAACCCTGCCTCTAATCGATCTGGCGGGCGATCTCCTCTGTCCGTTCCGTTGGTTGTGGTCGTTCGTGGTTGTTGTGTGACTTGCGTCTGTGAAGTGTTTGAGGCCCGATCTGATTTCAGTATATTAGGTTAGGTTTTTTTTTTTTTTTTTTTTTTTTGAGAATCCGTGGGTTACTGAGTTTGCTACCATCTGTTGGGCTTGCCGTCCGTTGATTTTTTTGGAGAATCCGTAGGCTTCGCTTGCTCTGTTACAAATTTTTTTTTTTTTTTTTCCAGATTTTAGTTCAAATATTTTTTTTGGGTGTTCCTAATTTTAATTTGTGATTTCTCTTCTTGTTCTAAAAGATGTAGTTTGCTTGCTTCTTGCAAATCTTTATGAAGACATGGCATTGTCTGTCATATATAGAATCTAAACTCAAACAAGCTATGTAGTAAGTACTTACCAATGGCATCCACCAGCATTCAAACTGTTCCATCCTCTTTTACCTCTACTTTTTCTAAACCCCAACCGGAATATGACGTTTTCCTTAGTTTTAGAGGAGAAGACACTTGTTGTAAGTTTATAGACCATCTATATCATGCTTTGGTTGATAAAGAGATTATCACTTTCAGGGATGATAAAGAACTTAAGATGGGAGAGCCCATTTCGCTAGAAATCTTGGAAGCAATCGAGAAATCAAGGATTGCGGTCATCATTTTCTCTGAAAATTATGCATCTTCCACATGGTGTTTGGAAGAACTTGCACAGATTGTTGAATGCAGGGATAGAGGGATATTGATAGTGTTGCCCATTTTCTACCATGTGGAACCTACTGACATGCGACATCAGAAGAACACTTTTGCAGAGGCCTTTGCAAAACATGAAAAACGTTTCGAAGAGAACCCAAAAAAGGTGCAGAAGTGGAGAGCTGCTTTAACAAATGTGGCCAATCTCTCCGGAGAGCATTTAAAGGATGGGTAATGCTTTATTGATTTGCTTCTGACGAGATGTGTTTTTGTGTTTTTTTTTGGGTTTGTTTTGACTGCATTACTTAATTACTTTAAATGTAGATGTTAATAGGTTAATATCTTTAATACCACAAAAGCATGAATTATATGTAGTTTTATAAACATCACTACATACTTACTATTGCAAAATTAAGAAAAAGGTTGTCACTAATTTAAGTTTCAAGATTTAGTTTAGGTTGTCATCAAAAGTCTTGTAACTACAGTAGAACTACATTTAAAAATTCCCCCACTAACTTTGTTGTAACTATTGAATTATTGAAAAAAATAAAATAAAATTTTAAAGTTGTCTCTAAAAATATACATGCAGCTACGAGTCTTATAGTTCAACTAGTACCTCTTAATATTTGTAATGAAAATGTCCATGGTTCAAATCTCCTTATTCATTGAAACTATTGAATTATATATTTAAAAAAAATGTATATGTTTAGCTGGCAATCTAGGGAGATATATATATGTAGAGAGAGAGAGAGAGAGAGAGAGAGAGAGAGAGAGAGAGTAGTTTTAGTGGATTAGAAAAAAGACATACAATGTGGTGTGTGTAGGAACAAAGAAACACACACACACTATATGAATAGTGTAATGTAAACCAATAATTATCGTATATGTCCAATGACCAAA
Source organism: Quercus parvula (assembly GCA_030820535.1). Classification (NCBI taxonomy): domain Eukaryota; kingdom Viridiplantae; phylum Streptophyta; class Magnoliopsida; order Fagales; family Fagaceae; genus Quercus; species Quercus parvula. The sequence goes on along the minus strand of JAUAME010000003.1, from coordinate 59,284,656 downwards.
ACTACTCATCAGAAAACATCAAACAACATTTTGAAGATTTAGAATTTCAGTCATTTGATGTTTTTTTATTGAGGGTAGGTTGGGGGGGGGGGGGGGTTGGTTATCATCTTGGTAGTTTTATTTGTATTTCAATCACATTGGATATTTTGATCATTTTGGAGGTTTAATTTCAAGGTCAATTTGGCCATTTTAGGTTCAATTTTCAATAAATTTGGATTTTGTAAGGATTTATTTATTTTTGGACATTTTAATCATTTTGGAGGTTCCAATGTTATTTTTGGTCATTTTATAGGTTAACAAGTGTCTTGGTTATTTTGAAGTTTTAGAGGTATTTCTATCATTTGAGATTTTTTTCCCTAGCATTTTTGTCATTTCAAAAAGTTTCAAAGGTATTTTGTAGGGTTTCAAGGTTATTTGGTTATTTTTATAGATTTGGAATATTTTTGGTAAACTTTCGTCATTCTTGAGATTTTGAGAGTATTTCACTAATTTTAAGGTTTTAGGTGAGATTTAGGAGACTATGAAAGTATTTGGTCATTTTGAAAGAGCGGATTTCAAATCTAATTTATAGGTTATTAAGAGGGGTGTTTGGTACATGTTTTCAAACAATAATTTTCAGTTTTTAAATAACATTACATGTATTTCTACACACTTTTTCACCCATACATATTTCCAAAAAAACTGAAAATTGTTGTTTAAGTGCATGTACCAAACACCCCCTAAAGCATCCAAACAATAGATTTAAGAATCTAGAATTTAAAATCCTCTTATATATAGAATGTAAATATGGAATCAAAACATTCTAAATCAATTGATTTAAAATCCAAATCTAAATTCAAATTCAAGTATCCTAATGCAACCTTGGTAAATTCCTTCATACACTTAAGAATAAATTGTGGCCCAATATGTGGTGCTAATTGCTACCTCATTTGTACTTTGGGCAGCCATTCAAGCCCCATTTCAACAATTTTTATGGGCTTCTACTTAGGATCTTGAAATGAAGATGATTTTCGCTTCGGTCAATACTTAATAGTATGGATTGTATTCTTCTTTTCTTTGTTTTATTCTGTTTTTGTTTTGAAATGAAATTGTCAACAGATTGTGTACTAAATGACATGGCATTTGAGATTTTCTAGTTGTTGAAATTTAGGTTTCAAATAGCCAAATCAGAATTTCAATTAAAAAAAGAATTTCAATTAAATTGCAGTTTTTTTTTTTTTTTGTTTAAAAAATAAAAAGAACATCTATGTTGAATAGTACAGTAGTTGCTGCTTCAGGTTTACATGAAAAGCCATGTTTTATGTTCTGAGAACTAATAATCTACTTGCATGCCCTAGGATTTCAACAAGCAAATTGAGCTCGACTTTGTAGTTTTGTTCAATTTTAGAGCTCTCTCTTTTATGAGATGAACAAGAAAAACATCAACGCCTACATGCTACATCTCCAATTAGTTTGTTTTGACACAAGGATTTTTGTAATATTTTTTTTATAGGGTGCATGAGGCAAACTTTATCCGAAGCATTATTCAATGGATATATTCGAAATTGAAAGAGAAACATTCAAATGATACCGAAGATGATCTTGTTGGAATAAGCTCTCGTGTTGAGGAAATGATTTCATATTTAGATCTGGAATCAATTGATGTTCACTTTATTGGAATATGTGAGAAGAGTGGTATGGGCAAGACAACTCTTGCACGAGCTGTTTTTGATAAGATTCTTTACCAATTTGAAGCTTGCAGTTTTCTCGAAAATGTTAGAGAGGAATCTAAAGCACATGGTTTAAAGACTTTACAAGAACGACTCCTTTGTGATATAGGAAACGGGAGATTAAGGGTAAAGGATGTGCATAAGGGAATGCAAGTTATCAGTGATATGCTACATAACAAAAAGGTTCTTATTGTTGTTGATGATGTGAGTGAAATAAGTCAATTAGAAACATTAGTAGGGAAGCATGATTTGTTTGGCAAAGGAAGTAGAGTCATTGTAACTACCGAAGACAAAGATTTGTTGGCAAGTTATGAAATTAAAATTGTATATAAGGCTAGAGGACTAAATGAAGTCGAAGCTCTACAACTTTTTAGTCTGAATGCCTTCCACAAACCTCATTGTGAGAATGATTTCTTGGAATATTGCAACAATTTTGTCGAATATGCTCAGAGAATTCCTTTGGTTCTTAAAGTTTTGGGTTCCTATTTGTGTACTAGAACAAAAAATGAATGGGAAAGTGCTCAGAATCAGCTAAGAGCAATACCCCATGAAAAAACTACTAAGACACTTAGAATTGCTTTCGATGGATTGGGGGCAGATGAGAAAAAACTATTTTTAGATATTGCATGTTTCTTCAAAGGGGAAGAGAAGAATCGCGTTGCTGATATACTAGAATCAGTTTACTTTGTGGACATTAATCTAAAAAATCTCATCGACAAGTCTCTAATTACTCTTGTAGGGGGGAAAAAATTGTGGATGCATAATTTATTACAACAAATGGGTTGGGAAATTGTTAGTGAGGAATCAGAAGAAGCTAGAGAACGTAGTAGGTTGTGGCATTGTGATGACGTCCTTGATGTATTAAAGAACAATACTGTAAGTGGATTATTATATAGACATAAATTTAGAGAAGTATATAATTCTACAATATATTCATGTAAGTTTTTGCTTTATCTAGCGGTATACTAATCTTACTATTTTTGTTTACCAGGGAACAAAACATATAGAAGGCATGCTATTAAGATTGCCTCCAGATGAAGAAGAAGAAGAATTGAATGCTGAATCATTCTCAAAGATGAATAAACTAAGATTGCTCAAAATTTGTAAGGTGCGCCTTTCTTGCCTCAGTTATCTTTCTAATGAGTTATGTTTGTTGGAATGGCATGATTATCCTTTGGAATCATTGCCTAATAGTTTTCAGCCTGGTGAACTTGTTGAGCTCATTATGCATCGCAGTTGTCTTCAGCAACTTCCAAGTGAATTTAGTGTAAGATTTTCACTTTTGCTGTTTTTTCTTTTCTTTATTTTCTATTTTTATAAAGTTTAAGTTCTTGAATGCTTAATTTTTTTTATCCCTGCTTATTTTTTCATCACAGAAGTTGGGAAAGCTAAAGCTCATTGACTTGAGTGACTCCAAAAACTTAACCCGAACTCCTGACTTCACTGGATTCTCAAATATTGAGAGGCTGAATTTCCAAGGTTGTACAAGATTGCATGAGTTGCACCCTTCTGTTGGAGGTCTTAAAAGACTTATTCTATTAAATCTAAAAGATTGTAAATGTCTTAAGAACCTTCCATATGAGCTCAATTTGGAATCTCTTAAAACTTTAATTCTATCTGGCTGTTCAAGATTTAAGAAATTTCCCCGTATTGGGAGAAACATGACAAGCTTGTTGGAGCTTTATTTGGATGGGACTGCCATTGAAGAACTACCACCAACAATCAGGAGTCTAACTGGCCTGACTTTATTGAATCTTCAAGACTGCAAAAACCTTAAGAGTTTTCCGAGTGACATTCATAGTTTGACATCTCTTGAAATTCTCACTCTATCAGGATGTAAGTGTCAACCACCAAAAGCAGGGCATTTGCTTGGGCTCTCTCCTATTGGATCCTCAATTGGTGCCACCCTCACTTTTCCACGAGTAATTTCATTTCTTTCTCTATCTTTCCTAGCATGGCGATGCACCTATCTCAGAATTCCTATATTTGCTACATCTGCTTTGTCAACATATTGTTTCCACAATGCCCGGCATCCTGAACCAGAGCCCATCAACCTGTTGTTGTCTAATTCGTTCTCAAAATTAAGCACTTTGGTAACTCTAAGTCTAAGTGACTGCAATCTGTTGGCACTCCCTGATGACCCTAGCTGCTTGTTGTCAATAGAGTATTTGAATTTGAGCAAAAATAATTTTATACACTTGCCCGATTGCATTTCTCAACTTTCAAAGCTCAAAATTCTTTTCTTGGATCATTGTAGCAAGCTTAAATCATTGCCATATGTTCCATTAAGTACAAGGTTAGTTTCAGTACAAGGATGTACTGCGCTTGAAAATTATTCAAGTCAAGTTGTTGTATGGACTTTGGGTGTAGCAGGATTCACTATTATTACTTGCCTTGGCTTGGCCGAGGATGAAGATGGCACAATTGCTGAGGTTTCTTTGCTAGACATACACCTATTATGGCAAAGATACGTGAAGGTATCTCTTTCTCTCTCACTTGTCACACACACGCATGAGCATCTTTTACAGTTGTTTTTAATATTTTACAGGATCAAATTCATCAAATGGAAGGCTTTTGCCATGTTATACCGCAAATTGAAATTCCAGAGTGGTTCAAGCATCAGAGGTTTGGGTCATTTCGGCCAATCCCACTACCTTCAAATCTGTTCAGTAATAAAAATTGGAAAGGAATCGCTCTGTGTGTCATTTTTGTAGTCCCAGCACATTTGAACAACGTTTCTCCTGGAGAGGATACAAAATACTTTCATGAGTTTTATTGTCGTTTGGACATAAATGGAGATCTTATAGCTTTCAAGGTTCCTAAGGAAACATATGTTGGTTCATTTGGACTTTGGCTATATATATCGCATGCGAGGTTTAGAAAACATTTAGACGAACGGAGTTGCATTACCCCTTTGATTGGAACCAACAGCCCAGATACTGAGATTAAAATGTGTGGTGCACGTATTCTATATAAGCAAGATATGGGAGAATTTCTACAAAACTTAGGCCAAAAAATTTTTGGGATTCCTAATGACCTCCGTGGAGAGCTCAAGTCACACTCACAGCTTTCAAGATTGTATCAGGTCTATTACTCTTTCAGTCTATATCACTAAATTCAAAATTGTTATCATATCTCTTCCTATATTTTTTTAGGGACTTTAATTAGGAGTCAATATAATATATATAAGGATACCACTTTATCCAAAGCATAAAATTATGAGTTTGAGTCCAATATATTATGTTATATTAATTCCTCAACTTATTCCATAAAAAAAATAAAAAAAAAATAAAAAAATACTCAATTTATTTATCTTGAGTAGTGTTATAGGCATTACAAATTTTACTATTTTGAGTCCCCAAATAGACATTTCACTAATTATAATAACTAGTGGCAGACCCACGTGATACGTGGGAATATACAATTATTTTATAATGTGTTATAATTTATGATTTATTCTCTAAAACATACTAGAGATATTATTTCTAAAATTATTTTTCATCTCTCAATCTCTACAAATATATCATTCTATTATTTTTAGGTTTTTTTGGATAACTTAGGTGCATTAATTTGATTGATATTATTCTTTTTTATATATATATAAAATAGAAATACTATTCTTTTTTCAAGTGATCTATATTATTCAAAATTTTGTATAGTTTGTTATGGAGAGAGAGAGAGAGAGAGAGAGAGAGAGAGAGAGAGAGAATAATCACCTTTATTTTGGAAGAGAATGTGAGACAAATAAAAAAAAATTATATAAAAGAAGATGAGCAAAAGAATATTCAAAATAAAATGTATAGTTGTAAATACCAAATTATCTAATTCATGCTATGTATTAGAATAACATTGAATCATTTTGTAATTTCATAGGATAACATGTAACAAAATATATATATATATATATATATAATTAAAATATAACCAAATCATATCAACCTAAAGTAGATTAAACATAAAATTCATTCATCTAAATTAGAGGTGTAATAAAGAATTAAAAATTCATCCAGACAAAGAATATATATATAGAGAGAGAGAGAGAGAGAGAGTATTCACATTTTTGTGTGAGAAAATTATGGATTGAATGGAAGAGAAGATAACAAATTTTTATAGTAAAAAAAAGGGGGGGAGAAGAAGAGTAAAAATAAAAGGAAGATGAAGGGATGGAGAAACTATAAGCTTAAAGTATAGAGTAGTGAGGAGATAAAAATGTAAAAGTAAGTAAATGTTTTTTTTTTGAGAAGGAAAAGTAAGTAAATGTTAAAGAATGTTTAATTGTAAAGTGGGAAATTAATAAGGAGAAAAATAATTAAAAAGGAAAGAGAAAATATTGAAAATAGGTTGATAATGTAGCGCTGATGTGGCTCAACAGGAGTGTAGCAACATTAAATGCTACGCTTCAACTTTTAGATATATATAGATATAGATTCAAATATTTATTTATGATTGATTGAAACATACTAATCGTATTTATTACCATATCAATTTGCCAACTTTATGCGATAAATCTTAGCATTTCCTTATTTTTCTTTGCACAATACTTCCCCTCACACGTGTAGGTATAGTAAATCTTAGCATTTCCTTATTTTTCTTTGCGTGAGACTTCCACTCACACATGTAAGCCTACGCCAACTAGCAATTATGAAAAAAATTTATCTTTAAACTTACTATTTTTGTATGTGTTTTTTTTCTTTCACCCGTTGAACTTTTGAAGGCTTTATATTTTTTATTTTCTAAATGTTGACTTTTAGGTTTCTCTTTTTTATTTTCTAGTTATTTATTTTTCATGTTGAATTAATTTGGCTTACACTGAGAGCAAAATTCGACCCACTTGACCAAAGCATTGTTGCCAGTCAAGCCGAAACTCTGAAATAAAAAAGAAAAAAGAAAAATTCCTTTGTCATGTTTTATACCCATAAGAAAATCTAGCTTCAAAACCAAAAAAAAAAAAAAAAAAAAAAAAAAAGAAAAACCTACAAATATGTCCGCACCACTATGACCCGCCCCTCATTGGCTACAGATCCCCACAACTATGGTTTTCAAACCCAAACCAAACTAGTTGGTCTGATCGGGTTAACTGAGAATTGACGAGGCTATTTTTCTATGTGAGAGAACCATATATTTAAATAATCTAAAAAGAACCTCTTGAACCAGTGGTGGAATAAAAAAACTGTCAAAACCGCGTGCTGGTTCGATTTGGTCAAGGCTTTTTTGAAAAATAATTATGGTTCAATTGGGTTAAGGTTTTTTTTTGGGGGGGGGGGGGGGGGGGCAAGGGTTTTTTAATAATTGAGAAATGGGGTCATGAATTGTGAACCTGATACCCCTTAATCAAGAACCATGTTTGGTATAGTTACCAACAGACCGGTTAGAGTTGTTGGGTTTTATAATGAAAAAAACAAAATAAAAAGAAAAGCATTATTATATTTATTTTAATTTTACATGATTTTTAATATTTTTTTAATGGAGATTAATAGTGTTTTGATTTATTATATCACCTCTCCCTCCATATATTAAATATTAATAAATTTATTTTATTTGTAAAATCTACTTGTAATTTAAGTATTAAGGATTTATTTTTAAAGTGAATTTAAAAAAATTAAATCAAAGTAAAGGATTATTATAAAATCATTTAAAAAAAAATTTAAATGAAGGATTATTATAAAAAATTTATGCTTATTTATGTTTTATTATTAACTATTAACGATATATTATCAAGAAAATTTATTTGAAAGTTTGTTTGTATTTTTTAAAGATATTTTAGTCATTTTTACTAAATATTTCCATATGTAATACATTTATTTTAATTTTAGTCGATTACTAAATTAATTGTGGCCTTTAATTTTAATTTAATTTAATACATTTAAAAAATTTCTACAAATTTAATACATTTGTATCGTTTAATTATTTCTGAATGACCCTTAAAAATTGATGTGTCCTAAATTATAAAATTTATATATATATATATATATATATATATTAATTTACCTTGTTATAAACAATAAATTTCTGCATTGAACTTGGATTTAAACTAGAATACAAGGAGCAACGTTTATGAGAGCCTCATTTACTGACAAACTAAATGTTTCTTGATACAAATTGACTCATAAATTCTTGCAGAGCTTGGACAAATCAAGTGGTAAGAAATGTTACCTTCTTGCTGCAAGGGAACTGTCCATTGAATGGGGTTTCACTCCTGAGTATTGGAGATGGATTTCTCTACCTGAAGAATCCAGGTCTGTCCCTATTATATATTAGTACTCCTTTATTTATTTATTATTTTTAAAATTAGACTTTTTTTTTTTTTTTCATCTAGTTCTTAACTGTGTACATGTAAAAATCAAACAGGTTCCCAGAGGTAGCGGAACTTAATCGTGTGTATTGGTTTGACATCCGCGGTAAGATGAGTACTTCCATTCTGTCTCCCAAAACACGCTATGCCGCTTACCTTGTGTACAAGTTGAGGAGAGGAGCCCATGGATTTGATGGCCCTCCTTTCAAGGCTTCAGTGGGAACTGTTGGAGGTGAAGTTTATGAACAAACAGTTCGATTGGACCTGTTTGTCATGGAGCCAAACCAGCAAGCCCAGATTATACCGCCGCAGCAGCAGCACACTTCACATCCCAAGCAGAGAGAAGATGGATGGTTAGAGATTGAGTTGGGTCAATTTTTCAATGGGGGAGGAGAAGATGACGAACTGCAGATTAAACTTAAGGAGGTAGAAGCTCTTATCGAGATCAGGCCAACAAAGGGTTAGTAAAATTTGTGCTTTTATTAGCACTAAGTGACATTGATGATACACTAAATTGCAATTCTATCAAACTTGATATTGGTTCCAAGCCAATCGGATGAGTATAAAATTTATAGTGGAATTACTATCTAGACCTCAAATCTGTTGGGGCTGATTTGAGGGTACTAGCTTGTATGATTTTTATTAAATTGTAGCTTTAGAATCTGGCTTTCAGAATTTTATGGCATGTGTTAGACATATAGGGTAATATCCTTGTAAATTGGCATGACATGTTGATGTGTATAGTTAGGGTGAAGAATTAATAAGTATAGGAACTTGAGGGTGTAAATAACGAAATTATGGATTAGAGCACTCCATGAGTTGAATAGTGTGCTTAATAATGAAAGTGGCTGTTTTTTATTTAGGGGCAGGACAAGACCAGTAGGGGACTCCACTACAAGCAAAAGCATTTGCATTGAGGTAAGGGATTGTGATATGAGGGTCTAGCAGCCCATATTTTTGTAAACATGTGTTTTAAAACAAAGCTTTTTGATAAACATGATTATGCTTATGTTTCATTGAAATTAAGCGTGTTTTTTTGTCAAACTATACATATGTTTTATAGTGAGATAATGAGTAAATCATGTGGATATGCAAGATGTTTATAACCTCTGTTTGAGACTAAAGATCAAGGAAATTATTATTATGGAAACAAATTTGTTTTAAGAAAAGAATGTTTTTAGAAAGAAAATGAATTTCAAACGAAATGATATACTATTGTGGATTAAGTCAGTGTAACATTGTACTCAGCATAGGCCGAGGAGTACCTGACACAGTCAGATGAACTGTACCCTGATGTTTGTACCTGGGGGACGCATAACTAGATAATTGCTGGGTAGTTAAGTTTATGAAAATGATTTAAATGATTACAATGTTGTATATCTTTAATATGTTTGACACTGATAGTTTTTGCTTTATGATCTGCATAGGCATTTTCAATATGGAAGTTATGATTCTCATGAATGGTGTATGTAACCCCGGTTATATGTTGAATTGATGGTGCTTTCCAAGCTAATGATCACAAGTCATGTTTTACAGGAAATGTTTTCAAAAGATGTTACCTTATGTTATAAGCATGTGATGTTAGGATTGAATTCAATGGTTTTGTTGTATAGCTAGATTCGAGGTCAGCTAGGCCTCCAAGAATTGAGGAAAGGAAAATAGAGAGAGAGAGAAAAGGAAAAGATTGAATTGAGAATACGCTTGCTTGATTGATTACTCTACAACAGATTGGTCCCTTATACCTCACCTTACAACTGTCAATGACCCACCATTCTCTAAATCTAACTGTCTTGCACTGTCACTAACTAACCTGTATAGCCATGCCTCAATTGACACTATACCCTACAATTCTGATATACAAGTCTCATATAGGCACTTAGGCACTTATACTACTCATACACTATCACAGCACTTAGGCACTTATACTACTAATACAACCATACCACATACCAACATAGAGAATTATACAACATACAAAATTATGCCTAACATGTGATCTATGTTGATGTTTCTAGAATGTGATTGATATATGCTTTACGTTTTCGAGAATGTTATACATGTTTATGCAGACTCTTGAAACTATTTATAAGGAAGTCGTAACCACATGTTAACAATACTTTTTTCTATCATGCAGGTTAGATTATGTTCATGTCACGCCTCCCTTACTGAGCAAGTGGTATGCTCACCCTTATAGACAGTTTGCCACTCCTCGAAAATAGACACAACCAGCATATAATCATACATACTAGGGGGCCATGACCCCCCACCCCAACCAGATTTTTATTTTACAAGATAGAATTTATACTCTAGTCTAATCTAAGTGTATATGTGTGTAAAGCTCCCTCCTGAAGACTTAAACCCTGACACTTACCTCTTACATTCTACAAGCATTTATACTTGTGGAGTGACCACCGTACCAAGGATACGCGTCGATCAGATATTTTTAAAAATAGTAATAGTATATACACATTTAATAAATAGTTTAACAATTAAGCCTAAAATAATTATTTTTGGCCCCTCTTCTCCCAATAAGTTATATATCGGCCCATGAAAATGATAAAACCCAACTGGCAAACAATTATACTACAATATTTGTGTAACTGTGTTGGCTGTTTCTTACTCTTTCTTCTTCGATCTAAGCTCTTTTTTTATGAGTGTTAAGATTGATTATTTGAATTTTTTTGAATAAGATATAACTATTTTCGCTAAAAAGAAAAAAAAAAAAAAGTGCAAAGCAAAATAGAAGAAAGGTAGATGAATACAAATTACAAACCAAGTTAATGTACTTGTAGTGAGTGAGAGTGGGGTGCATGGGTGGCCAATAGTCACTGTGTGGGGGTGGAATGACAGGTGTGTTTGGCTATTAATTTTTAACTTAATATATATATATTTATATATATTTATTTAACTTACCACTTACTTCTTGTTGTTGGTTGTTTATTAGTAAATTAGTTTAATTTTATGTGGGGTATTATGGAATTGAATAGTTGTGTTAATAAATTGGTGCTAATGTGTAGTGTATAGTCATTAGAATTACAAATTTTATTACATAAATTTTATATATTCATATATCATTAATTAGAAGAAAATTAGGATTGAAAGGGAGATTGTTGCAAAGTTTAGTATAAAATCAACTATAGATGATTATTGTTATTTAAAAGAATATTGCATTCTATTTGTAAATGAGTAAGTTAAAATGTATTACCCCCCAAAAAAATTTAGATCCTGGTTTCGTCCCTACCAAGAGTTAATCTTATACCAATGTTATAACAATTAAAATGGTTAAGTTATGATTTTTCATAACATTATTGTTGGCAATATTCTATGACAAAATTTGCTGTAATTCTATGAATTTATTTTATTGTATTTTGTGAGAATTAATTATAATGGGTTTAGTCTTAAGTTGGTGAATATTATTCAAGATAGTGAATTTGCGACTAGCTCTCGCAAGTAACTCGCGACCTGGCTAAATCATGAAGTGACCCATGAAATGCTTTGATAGTTGGATTTTTTGTATGACTCTTCATATCCTTCACCTACACTATAAATACCCTTATTACCCATTAAATTGTAAAAAGGCTATCGAATAGAAAAAGTGGAGAGATTAAGGTTTTCAGAACACCTACCTTTTAGAGAGAGCTACTCATCTTCAAGAAAGAAATTTTGAGAGAAATTCTTATAGTCTCTTCTCCTTCTCTTCTCTATTATCATAACTTGAGATGAGATTTTTACCCAAACACAACTCACACACAATCTAAGTGTTGAGGGTGGTCTTTGCCAAATTAAGCCAGTAAGGCTTGGTGGTACAATCGAGTGGTATTGTGGGATTTGGGAAGCTAGTGAAGACAAGACTTCAAGAAGTCCATCGGAAGCTAGAGCTTGGAAGGCTTAAGTATTTTGGTAAATTAGGCTTGGGGAGTCTCTTTGGTTATTTTTGTACTCCAACTTACTCATTAGTGGATCTGCTAGGTTATAAATATTTAGGATTAATTGTTTAGGTTCTAATTTTAAGTATGGCGAGAAACCGAGTATAATAACATGTTTAGTATAAGATATTTATATCTTAGAATAGGTTTAGACACTGCTCAAGTTGATTCAAATTAAGATTTAAGAACATTCAAACTGTAGAAAGAAGAATTCAAAAACTGCAAGACTTGACCGATCAAGTGTGTCCTTCAATCGATCAAGACACAAATTCTACATATTTTAAAGAAGGTTCAAAAGCCCACAAAACATTTAGGGTTTGAGTCCAACACTGCTAGGTATAAAAACAAAACCCTAATACACATTTTCGAGGTCTTATGAGTTACTCTTGTGAGATTTGTGAGGTTCTGTAACCTTCTAACTCAACAAGTATTTACCGGAGATTAGATTAATACTGCATGAACCGGTGGAACTAAGTTGCTGCAATAAGATCAACTACTACTGATGATCTAAAACTTTGAATGGAGATCTTAAAGTCACAAACAGGATCGTTTGTGTGCAACAAATTCAGAATAGAAGAGTCCGTAGATTCAGAACTGCATATGGTCATATGAGTAAGTACTACAAGCGGTAGCATTAGATTTAGGGTTAAGTCTATTGTAAAAACTTTCATTCTATTAGTGAATTGTTGCCTTATGGATTATTTAGGTTAAATCATCTCTAGGTTTTTTCACTTTGAAATTGGACGGTTTCATTGGTTTTCTTAAGTCATCATATCGCTTGTGTTATTTACTTTTTAGCTGTGTGTGATATTATTTATTATTATTTAACCTAGATCTGAATAATTAACCTAAGTAACAACTTGGCTAATAAATTAGGTTAAACAAACTGTGTTTTCCAGGGGTCTAAAAACTAACATGATCATTTTGGCTTAGAGGATGACAGAGAGATTTTTATGCCTAGTTCTTCGGTTTTCCTCTTCAATAACACATCGCGTGTTATCTTGAGTTTGATTTTCTTTTCCTTACTGCATTTTACACTATTGACTTCCACATATTTGTTCATTCATGCAATTATTGAATGCTTCAATTAATTAATTTGCTAATCACGTATATTCTGCATTAAGTGTGTTAAGCTTAAAATTAAGCAAGCCCTAATTAAAATTTAGGGGTCTTAATTAGCTCTATTAATTAGACCATCGAGCTTTCAAAAAGTACAACAAATTTATTACAAAATGTTATCAAACTGACAGTGGCATAATAATATAATATGCCATTCAAGTTAGCTATATTTTTATCCAATTTTTGGTGAGGCTTTGGTTCACATATGTATTGTATTGTTTTGAAAATTAATAACCTAGTAAATTTGATCCAAATGGAATGGAAGGAGCAAGATTGGGTGGTTTGGTATCACAATGGGCTCTCGAAATTGTGTTCGATTTAAATTAGTTATGTGATCATGCATGAATTAAGTTGCAGTGCAATCAATGAATATAACAGAATTAAAAACAAAAAACACATAAAAAGCACCTGATATCTTTGAGAAAATTATGAAAGATTTCGTTGAATGTATGCTTTTGGCCAGTGACAGTAGCACCATGCTGAATATAACCATATCTGTGCTAATCTTCTTTCTTTCTTTCTAGAAGAGGTTTTTCTTGGACAAATTGAATGGTAAGAAATGTTACCCTCTTCCTGCAAGGGAGTTGACCATTGAATCGGGTGACATTCCTTGGTATTGGAAATGAGTTTCACTTCCTCCTCCTGAATCTAGGTCTCGACATAATTCCAACTCTGATCCTACTCTATTTTAGTACTCCTTTTTTTAATTTTAGGCTTTTCATTTAGTTCTTAATTCTGTACGTTGTAAAAACCAAACAGATTCCCAGAGGTAGTTGAACTTAATTCTGTGGCTTTGTTTGACATCTCTGGCAAGATGAGTACTTCCATGCTGTCTCTGAAAACAAACTATGTTGCTTACCTTGTGTATAAGTTGACGAAGGAAGCCTTTGGATTCGACCGCCCTCCTCTAAGGGCTTCAGTTGGAACTATTGGAGGAGGTGGAGTTTATGAACAGTCTGTTGGTTTGGACTTGTTGCTGCCTGCCGTGCAACAAGGGCAGCAAGACCAGGTTGTACTTCCGCAGCAGCAGCACACTTCACGTCCCAAGGAGAGAGAGGATGGATGGTTAGAGATTGAGTTGGGTCCGTTTTTTAATGGGGGAGGAGAAGATGATAAACGGCAGTTTGGACTTAAGGAGGTAAAGTCTTTTTCAGTGAAGTCTGGCCTTATTGTTGCAGGGATTGAGATCATGCCAACAAGGGGTTAATACAAATTTGTGCTTCATCATTACTAAGTAGCTTTAATAAAATTTGTGTTACCATCACCATATTCCCTATTGAGTTTTTCTTGATTTTTTAATTTTCTAGACAACCAAACATAATATTTAAGGGAGAACATGAAGAACATGTTCTTCATGATGACTGGGAAGAGCATAATTTAAATAATAATAATAAAAATTATATATATTTTTTAAATCAGAAGTTTAGAATTTTGTGTTTTTATTATTTTATTTGACGTGGACTTTTTTTTTTAATGAAAATGTTGACATGGAATTTTTTAAATATTATTATAAATGACACATTAGCTTTTAGTGTGCTAGTAATACAGTCTATCTGCCACATGCAATTGCAATTAATGAAATGACAGTAGGGACCAAAACGAGTCCAAAATGAAAATATGGTCAAAATGTAGGGACGAAAAGTGTTACATTTTTTAGATCAAATTCAAATTTGAGATGTAAATGGGCGGGTCTTGAAATTTTGGCATCTGAAAAATTTTCTTCAAATGTTTGTTTTATGGAATATTACAGATTCACAATACATCATTCTTTGGAGGATGAGTCATTTTTTCCCAAAACTAAGCAAAATGTATTTTGTCATGTCGACGCCGGGCCACAAGCAGACTGAAAACTGCCATCGCCAGGCCTTCATTCGACCACCCACCGTGGCGATGCTCTCGCGTGTGGGGCCCGTTGGAGGCCCTTCTCGATATGATCTTGCATGGTTCGCGCAGAGCTTCAGGTGCTCTCTGGAGGAGGGTAAGTGTCTATCTTTAGAGGTGTGGTAGGAATCTTGGCCAAATTTTAAGGGAGTTACCAAAGGTAAGTGAAATATTGGATTTTTCTAAGGTGTGATTGGTCACCTATTTCTAGTTAATTTTATTACCGATCTTGAGCTAAGAAAAATGGCATTTTTCCTAATCTAATGTGGATGGTAAAAAGTCTTGATTCTTGAGTCCGGAAGTTTGGTTACGTGTGGGGAAGGTGTTAGGCACCCCACAACGCTTGTCCAAGGGCAGTCCTTTGTTTTGATTGAACCTTTATTTTTGGAGATTGGTAGTAAAAACATGATTTTAGCATTGACTTTCGAGGCTTTGCATGCATGGGGCTTTGAGGTTTGGCTTTTGAATGGGTTTAGTTCTAATCTATGCTTTCCTAAGGCATTCAAGCAAAGTACCAAATTTTCACGGCAAAAATCCGGTGACATGTCACCTTACTTTCACAGCGGAAATTAGGCAACGCTTTGCCTTATGTGACATGGACTATGACAATCACACCAAAAGGGGCGAGCAGGAATATATATACATACATCACGTACGATGCAAGCACACAGAGCAGGAAAGTAAATGCTTACATCCGTAGAGCATGACCCAAAATATAGGCATAGGAAAGTAAATAGGAGTCGTCATACTCTAGAGATGAGAACGAATGGTACATGACATGATATACCTAATACAACCCATCTAAGAGAGACATGAGAGAGAAAGGAAGGGGGTTTAAAAGAGTACATAACCAAGTGGGAGAGGGTAGACCCCTAAATCTACTAAACATAGCCGCCTAGCTTATATCCATATGCTCGCATCCTCACCCTTTTTGCTTGTGCTTGGGAGATCGTGTCTTAGCTCCATGCGTCCTCACTCCATTTGTGCACATGCAAAGGTAAAGACAAGAAACCAGCAGACAAGTAATGGAAGGAAAAGATGCAAAGAGCATATGAAAGAGGCATAACCAAGCGGGAGAGGGTAGACCCCTAAATCTACTAAACATAGCCGCCTAGCTTATATCCATATGCTCGTATCCTCACCCTTTTTGCTTGTGCTTGGGAGATCGTGTCTTAGCTCCATGCATCCTCACTCTATTTGTGTACATGCAAAGGTAAAGACAAGAAACCAGCAGACAAGTAATGGAAGGAAAAGATGTAAAGAGCATATGAAAGAGGCATAAAGCAGATAAGCATGATAGACATGGCAATCAAAGAAATAAGAAAGCAAGCAAATAAGCAAGAAGGAAAACAAGCAAGAAAGCAAACAAAAGGTGGTGTCTGCGAGAGACAAATTTAGGTTTGGATCGAATGTCCATAACTTCATTGTGTTGAAGTATGGATGACACACTAGCAAGCAAGACTCATGCATAGACCTATAAGCAAGCTTGTAATGGTACATAAAAAGCCAACGGGTGGCACAAACAAGCATGACAAGCATATCATCGTACGGAACGGAGAAGGAGAAAGGTATGCACGAAGAAACTAGCATCATGGCTATGCATCCTAAATGGTTACATCCAAACAAGGTCTCATCGGTGTCGGATGTAACCACACAACTACAAACTCGCCAAGGGCGTCAAGCATGGCAAAGCCTAGAATCAGAGAGGCTAGCACGAGCATAAAGCATAGAAGCAAGCAAACATAGACATGCGAAAAGGGATGATCCAAATCCTTTGATATGGGCCACCAAGGTGTACGGATGATGATCAAGACTATAAAGGGGTCAAGATCTAAATCCTACCAAATGTCCAAAACACAAGAAAATGTGATAAAAGGAACAAAAGGACTACAATAGCACATGACGTGACAAACAAGGTCTAGGCCTAAGCACATAAACATAGCGTGCACACAAATGATGGCATAAAGCATAGAGAAAACATCTATCTAAGCATGTAAACACACTGATCTACACATATAAGCATGGAAATACACATGTAGGCATGTGGATGTACATCTAAGCATGTGGATGTAAGCATAAAGGCATGGAAGAACACAAATCCAAGCATATAAGCATGTGAAGACAAGGATCCAACCATATAGTCATGTGAACATAGGAATAAACAAATAGATCCAAACAAGGCATAGCCAAAAACATCATACAAGCACGTGAGCAGGTAACCCTAGCATCAACATAGAACAAAAAGAGGAAAAAGCATGGTAAAACATGGCATAAAGCATAAAACATATAGGAAATTCCAACTAACACATGAATAAACATGGAAACATAAGGAAATAAGCTAAAAAGCAAGATAAAGCAAGAATCGTGCTAGATAAAGCAATAAATCATGTTATTAAGGCAAAAAGAGTAAGACAAAAGTTAGGTGAAGCTTTAAAGAGAAAGGGGTATGGATAGTAGCTAAAAAGATACATCCATACCCCTTAAATCTCAAATCCAAGGTATGGAACCAAGGAGATGAAGATAGAGGGTATGAACACTGCATTGTATTTTTGGTGAAGAGAAGAATCAAGAGGCTTTAATGTGTTTTTTGTGAGTGTTTTTGTGTTTGGGAGAGAGGATAAAAGCTTAGAATTCATCTAGGCAAAGAGCAGACAACTTGGGGGTCCTCCTTTTTTTTTTGGGTCTGGGGGGGTGCCTAGGGCTATATATAGCAACGACACAAATTACGAGGTGATGGCCTTTGTAGGGCCGCCACCTTCAAACGGTCCTGGATGGGGTTGATCTTGACACACCTGGAAATATTTTGATTTTTAGTTTCTAAAAAGTTATGGAACTCGAAAATCCAATTGTTGGATCAAAAGTTATGGCTCCGGGAAGTTAGTGGACATGTTTTTCACAGTTTTCTTGATATCTCAACCATTTTAACTCCAATTTCGACTCATGAATAGTTGTTGGAATGAGAATTTGATTATCTTCGCAATGGCATTGGTCTCAACCTATTTTGATGACCGGATCAAGATTAGGGGTTTTGGGACCCACTAAGAGTCAACTCCAAGTCAAACTTGTTAAAAATCTCCAAGGAGCTCGGGTTTGATATAAAACCATGAAAAATGATATTTTGTGAGGATTTTAACCTTGTTTGATCTTCGGTCAACCCTGATTTGACCAGGGGCATTTTGGTCATTTTAGTTGAAAAAGTCACTTTGGGTGCTTCGGTGTCTGAACGGGTTGCGTCACATCATTTTGAATGTTCTCGCGACCCCATGGAGAGAAAATAACATTTTTGGGTTTTTTAGGATTTAGCATGTAAATTGAGGGCAGAAAAAATACGGTATCAATAATTGCCCCTTCTTTATCTGACATCTTAAGTGTAATGAGAGGTGCCAAATAAAGAACGTGATTTCGAATTTTGTCTCCCCCAAATTGCATGTAGAGGCTACTCATGAATCAAGACCGGTTTTTACCTGGTGCGGTCGAGCTGTTGCTTCTACTTTGGAAAATTTCTTTTGCATCTGTTTCTTGACACTAGGCAAAAACTTCATTCTTTTCCTGCAAATATGTTAGTAGCAATGTAACTAGGAAAGCATGCTAGATTTTTTTTTCTTTTTTTTATTGGGGGGGGGGGGGGTGGTAGGTAGAAAAACATGCAAATGCCGGATGTTATGGATGCAGAAATAAAATGCTAGGCAAAAGCAAGGGCACTTACTTGGTGATTGGGAACTTAGGATTCTTTAGGAACTTGGTAACTGTGTGATGGTGAGGTGTACGACACGGTCGCTATAACCTCGAGATGGGATGTGAGCAAACGGCACAGCCGCTATAACCCACTATAGATTAGGAACTTGAAAACTCTTCAGGAATTTGATAACTGTATGATGGTGAGGCATACGACACGGTCGCTATAACATTAAGATGGGATGTGAGCATACGACACGGTTGCTATAACCTACTGTAGAAACGTGCGGCACGACCGCTAGATAGCCTCCAAATAAGGATTAGGCAAAGATAGAGGATATCTGAATAGCATGCCTGATAAATGATTCCTATGTCGTGGAAGCGTGAAGAAGTTCCTACACTGTGGAAGTGTGGAAAGGGTCCTATATTGTGGAAGCATAGAAGATTGTGCTGATCCGTTGTCGGGTATCAAGCACCATAATAGATTCCTATGCTGTGGTAACGTGGAGAAGTTCCTACACTATGGAATTGTGGAAAGGGTCCTATACTGTGGAAGTATGGACGATTGTGCTAATCCGTTGTTGGGTACCAAGCACAATAAAGATTTCCAAAACAAGAGGGGAGAAGTTCCTATACCGTGGAAGTGTGGAAAGGGTCCTACACCGTGGAAGCATAGAAGACTGTGTTGATCTGTTGTTGGGTATTAAGCACCATAATAATTCCCAGAACAAGAGGGGAGAAGTTCCTACACTGTGGAAGTGTGGAAAGAGTCCTATACTATGGAAGCATAGATGATTATGCTGATCCGTTGTTGGGTATCAAGCACCATAATAATTCCCAGAACAAGAGAGGAGAAGTTTCTAAACCGTGGAAGTGTGGAAAGGGTCCTACACTGTGGAAGCATAAAAGACTGATTCGTTGTTGGGTATCAAGCACCATAATAATTCCTCGAACAAGAGGGGAGAAGTTCCTACACCGTGGAAGTATGGAAAGGGTCCTACACCGTGGAAGCATAGAAGACTGTGCTGATTCGTTGTTGGGTATCAAGCACCATAATAATTCCCAGAAAAAGAGGGGAGATGTTCCTACATTGTGGAAGTGTGGAAAGGGTCCTACACCGTAGAAGCATGGATGATTGTGCTAATCCATTGTTGGGTAAAAGGTGACAGTTTTGATCTTTTAATGAGAATCTTTTTTTGCTTGTTCTGGCCGCAATCAATTTTTCTTTTCGGTGTTTTTTTTTTTAGAATCATTTTCTTTTCAATTTTGATTGTACGTATTAACAATTAAAATATATACTGTTTGTATAGATCATTGTCATTATGTGTTAAATTATTTTACCCATGATAAATTTGTGCAAAAGAGAGAGAGAGAGAGAGAGAGAGAGAGAGAGAGAGAGAGAGAGAGGAATAATGTTTGTGATAGGAGTGGAGCCACCATATGGGGGTTCACCCCACCCAAATTTGTTTTCTTAATAAAATTATTAAAACTGTTATATTATTAGCATTTTTTTTTAAAGATTGTTTCGACTTATGGTGTTTGCTTCTAATGAGAGCTTTTTATCATTAGACTAAAATATCAATTAGTTTCTTGGTAAAAGCGAGGATTGAGCCACAGGTCTCGTAAATTTTTACAAGCTTCTTTCAAAAGAAGAAATGTGTTAAATATTTTTAAAAATTTTCTAAAATTCTAGATTTTCCATATTCTGATGAGAGTTTTTTATCATCAGACTAAAATACTAGTTAGTTTTTTGATATAAGCGAGGATTGAGCCACAGGTCTCGTAAATTTTTACGAGCTTCTTTCAAAAGAAGAAATGTGTTATCATAAATGTGATAAAAAGTTAGGTGTTTTAAAAATCTTAGTTTTGTATGACAATTTTCTATTGAACTTTATACAATTTCCTTTTTTTTTTCTAGAAAAAAATGATATTTAATTAAAATTCAAAATGCTAAATTAATTATAAAAAAGAGAACATCAAATTAATAATTTCAAAAGAGAATATGAACAAGAATCTATTCACTTCTTAGAAAACATGATATTTTTCACTAGCATTTAAGTAAATATGTATGTATCTTAGCTTTGTCCTTGGTTTGTGATCAAAAAAAGAAATATAACTGGTGTGTGTTACAACAAAGGAAACGTAATTTTTTTTTAAAATCATCAGGCATGCAATGAGAAAATTAACATTAAGGTCTTCTCTAAGGAAAGGTTTTGGTGCTATAACCACAAAGAGTTATTATATATAGAGAAAGTGAAGATCTAAAATCATTTTGTTTGTATTAATTTTTAGAAGAATTTGTAACTTATTTAATAAGTGAGTTTATTAGGAATTAGTCTTGTAATTTCTTCCTTCAAGGAGAGAGTTTTCTATGCCAATCATTGTGTTATTTCTATTTTCTTATTTTTTTTCTTTGCTAATTTTTTAATTATAATTTGGGATTTATTAAAATTTGAATGTGTTTGGATAATAGGATTTGAGCTTTTAGATTTGGATAGTTCAAAAGATCAAAGATTTTGATTTTGGTGAAATCCACCAAGGACTTGAAGCCTTTGAAATTGAAATAACATTTAACCAAATTTTAGAAATCCTTAGTCACACTACAAAATGAATAGAACACTATAAAACCATGAAAATGACCAAAATACCCTTAAAAGGTCCAAAATTACTAAAATAGCCTAAACCAAAAATTGACTTAAATATAGTCAATTCTCAAAAATAACCAAAATACCCCTTAAACAGGGGCGGAGCCAAGGAAAAGAGAAGTCATGAAAATTTGACTACTTGCTACATATAAACTATATCAAAATTCCTAAAGAGAACATTACAAAAAAAAAAAAAAAAAATCCTAAGGGGAAAATCATCAAAGTTCAACAATTGAATGCAGATACCATGCTTCTGAGTTTTGCGGTGAGAATAATGCATTGCCAATTGTAGAATTGTCAAGAAAAAGCATCCAAGTAAATGAATGTATATATGACCAAGAACACTCGCTAAAACTGTGATCTGTGTAAATAGAATATTAGTAATCAAAAAATGAAATTGTGTAAGAGAATTTGATTAGTAATACCAGCAAAATCACCAAAGCGACCACAAACAATTACTTTTGAAGAAAAATAGATAACACAATAGCTAATGATCACCTATTGTCCTAAAGACGGATTTTTATTGAAGCAATTCCACGTTCAACATGTCCGCTGTATGATCATCTCTCCTTTTTTTAATTAATTGTTACTAATTGACATTTGATTTTTTTCTTTTCATTTTTTTCTTTCTTCATCTACAGTCCTCATGATTTACTACAACAAATGGCTTGGGAAATTATCAGTGAGGAATCAAAGGGACCTAGAAGACAGAGTAGGTTATGGTTTCGTGATGATGCCCTTAAAGTATTAATGAACAAACCAGTAAGTAAATTATTATATCGACATAAATTTAGAGAAGTAAATAATTCTACAGTTCATGTAAATTTTGCTATATCTTTACTTGTGCTAATTTAATTATTCTTAATTACCAGGGAACAAAGAAAATAGAACGCATGGTGCTAAACTTGACTTCAAATGAAAAAGGAGATTCGAATGCTTGTATCAGTAATCTTCCTAATGAGTTACGTTTGTTGGAATGGCATAAGCATCCTTTGATAAAATTATCACAGAACTTGGAAAACTGCAGTGGATTCCTTCCAAATCTTGAGAAGCTGGTTCTTCAACGTTGTCGAAATTTGCGTGAGTTGCACCCATCTATTGGAGTTTCTAAGAAACTTATTGTATTAGATCTAGGCTATTCATCTATCACGTCCCTTCCAGCTAAGCACATCATGGAATCTCTTATAAGTCTTGGACCAGAGCTCGTGTTGCCAAAGTCGTTCTCAGGATTAAGCACTTTGGTATCTCTAGATCTAAGTGACTGTAATCTGTTGGATGGAGCACTCCCTGATCATAGCCCCTTGCCCTCACTAAAGTATCTGAATTTGAGCAAAAATAATTTTACATGCTTGCCCAATAGCATTTCTGAATTTTCAAAGCTCAAAATTCTTTTCTTAAATTATTGTAAACGGCTTGAATCGTTGCCACATCTTCCATTAAGTACAAAATTTGTTTCTGCAAGAGGATGTATTTCGCTTGAAAATTATTCATATCGGGCTGATGCAGGATTCCCTATTATTGATTCTCTGTCTTGGCCGATGATGAAGACAGCATAACTACTGAGCCTTCTTTCCTGATATACTGCTCCAACCATTATGGAAGATTCATGGAGGTCTCTCTCGCACACATACACATGCATTGAACATCTTTTTTACTCTTGTCTTCTAATATTTTACAGAAGCAAATTGAAGGCTTTTACAGTCACTTTGAAGTTCATTTAGTTCCATCCAAGACTTACAAATCAATCGGAGACCAATGAAACTAAGACTCAACTTGGCATAAGTGTCCTGCTAGTGCTAGTAATTCATATGCTAATAGTATTTGCTTTTTGCTACAAACATACTATTCCATATCTCTTCTTTCTCCTGTTCTCACTCCTTAGACAATATTTTCTGCTAATTTGCAGGACTTTGATCAATGCCAAGTCTATAATTCTTGTTTTCCTCTATGTAAAATTCCAGAGTGGTTTAGCCAGCCCCTGCTGACAATCACTTTACCTTCAAATGTGTACAATGACAGTACTTGGATGGGACTTGCTCTATTTGCTTCTGTTGCTGTTGAAGCGAACCCAACTGCCATCCTTGACATTCAGAATTCAGAAACTTCTTACAGCCACAGCCTTGTTTGTCATTTGGATACCTGTATTGAATGTGTGGAAACTCTCCATGTCCACCACATAACTAAAGAAGATCTCAAGTTGTTACAGCAAGGTGGATTTATTTGGCTGTCCTATATTCCACGTGATTCATTTAAAGAGTCGTTGAATCAATGCAGCCGGATTGAGGCTTCAGTTACAATCAATTGCCCTGGCTTGGTGCAGAAGTGTGGTTTCCATCTTCTTTACAAACATGATGAGGTAGAGTTTATGGAAACAATAAGACAATGCATGGCCCTGTTCTCTAATGAACATGAGGCAAGTCCCCAAGTATCTAGTAGCTCCAATGAGGATCCTCAATCTGAACCTATTGGTTTGCTACTTCTCTTTCTTTGGGGGCTCTTCCTCTTTTCTTATTGGTAAGCCATTCTCCCTCCAAATTTTCAATTTTAAATCTATCCGGGAAACTTACGTATAATTGTATTTGAAAAATTAGATGGGAAATACTGTTCAAAATTATGCAGGAATTTGGTTTGAGACCATGACTTCCTTGGACTGTCATTTTGTGTGTTTTTTACGTGATTAGATGAAGATATGATTATATTTTCAGAGAGAGAGAGAGAGAGAGAGAGAGAGAGAGAGAGAGAGAGAGAGAGAGAGAGAGAGAGATGAAGACATGATTTTAAAAATAATACTAATTATTTTATTTGGTATATTAACAATAGTCCTAAGTTTACCATGATAAATTCCATGCGTCAGCACCACTATCTTAGTTCTCTTCCTTTATGTTTTTCCAAGCAATTCTCTTCATTTACTTGTTATACTTACAATAGTACTAATTTTGCCTCATATATGGTTTTCCTCCATTTAATTTTACAATGGACCAAATGTTCCAAATTTAAAGTGGCATATTCCCCTAAATGATATCTGATGTTGGGACATTAATGTCAATAAGATTATAAGAAAAATACTCTCTGTTTTGTTTTGCAATTAAGTACATGAACTCATTGTTTGATACATCTCATTTGATTGGTTAAATGAATTTTAAAAATAATTTTGGCTTTTCTTTCCTACTTGACAATTCCATTAAAGTACAAGCCCCTTAGTATAATTTGAACCACTTTTGCATAATAACTTTTGTAGTTTTTATATGCTAGTTTCTTGTAGGGGACCAAAGAAGTGACTAGTAGTTCTAGTGAAAGGAGAACAAAACTAAATTGATTAATATGCGTAAAACTGTAACACAAGATATTTGTAGGCAAAGTAATCCTAGATTAACCTTATTCTAACTATAGTAAAATTAGATTGCTTGTTAAGCAATAAAAGTCAAATTACTTGTTCTACAAGTGTAGACTTAAAACAGACTTGAGTCCTAATAGGTCTAGCCTCCAGTAATCGTTTACTATTTTTGTTGTAACTCTGTGGTATGGAGCAACCTTTAGTTGTTGGGTTGATGTTTTATATTTCGTGATTGTTGAAAAATAGTTCAATAGAACTGCATTGAACTGAATAAACAGTAAAATGTATTCTTTGTATATATGAGCCTATAGAACAGGTCCTTTTCAAGTATAATCAACTTGTAATCATGGTGAATTTCCTATTGTTTATAGGAATTGAAATAGTGAATTCTTTTTTTGTTCTACGTTTAAGAGGTTCATAAGTCATAATAGATAGGTAATTTTTTTGTTTTTGCCCTCAGATTGATGAAATATTGTTGCAGAAAGACTGAAAACTTTGATGAATTGATGGTGGTTGCTGCAGAGGAAAGGGATGTTGAAGATGCTAAAGAGAAAGCTTGAAGGATTTGTTTAATAATGTTTTGTTTGGTGTTGAAGGGGTTTGTTCCATGGGGTCTTGTTTAAATTTATTTTTTGTCATCAGAATACTTGTGAACGCACTTAAACAATCAGATAACTTTATTTTTAAGGAGAATTGTAGGATTCCTAAGAGATTGTGGTCCTGAGGAGTTTGGAGAACCGTGACTATTTAAAATCTGACTTGCTTATCTCTATTTTAAGCTTCTATTTTGGTAACATATCTGGTTTGATGCTTTTGTTTGGAATATGCATCAAAGTTGAAAGATAATTGTTGAATTTGTCTTTTCTTTGTGAACTGATTGGAAGCAAATGTCACATAGAGGTAAAATTATTCTATTGCAACTAAAATTGAAAGTACCACATGCGTAGTGTGTGCTCCTGCATGTATATTGGTTTAATATACAGTTATAAATATAGGATTTTCTTAATATTTCAGTTTTTGCCAGCAAAAACCTTGAAGAATGAATTCTCATACCTATTGAGAGTGTCATCTAACATCTTCTAGGAAAAGTGACTTCTAGTGGCCAGTAACATGTTTGAATATTCTTTGCGAAATGCTTCATTTCAGGATCGATTATTATCTTCATATAATTTCACAAATAAAAAATTTAACACATCAAGTAGATGATATTGTTGATAATGGTAAATCGAAGGTGCCTCTGGTCTTCCATAACAGTTTTTGTCTTTGGATTTTCTCTATTCTAGAATTCTCTACATTGTAAACTGAAACAGTGACAAGAATAGGGACTAATTTTGTATGTCACTTGTTAGGCAATAACATAAAAATGACTAGAGAGGTAGTGTGAAGGTATGAGTTTTAACTGAGAGTTCTGTGTTCTCTTGTGTAGAAGACGGTAGGCAGCAGCCTTGTGCTTCTTTTGTCTTCACATGTAAGTCATTTTGCTTTCTGTATTTGACTTAGTCCTCCATTCTCTCATCTTCTTTGTGAGTGTTTAACTTATAGCATTTATAGTATCCTATCATGGCTTTCAGGCTTTGCAAAGCCAGCAGATATTACGGGGACAAGTTAACCTCAATAATTCACAAATTTTGAAACTTTGAACTCAACATTGATGAAATTTGTTACATGATAGAAATATATTTGATGGCAATTGACAGTGGTCATTCCAAAGATATTGGATGGCATAGAATTCCTCTCCATGTGAGAGGAGTGTGAAATGTGAATGACTTTTGACGTTCACATACTTTTGGGTGTACTAGAATATGGAGAGGCACTGCCTTCGTTACACTTTTATTTTGTTATGGCATCTTTGGAAAGGGATTTTAGCATGCAAATAAAGCAAAAAATGCAAAAACATTATAATGCAGATACTGATTGCATTCTATGTCATTCACAAGATACTGATAAGATGAATTGCCTGTTGTCAAGAAGTTCATCCCAGATGATTAAAAGTTTCTTTGAAGTAGACAACTCTATTACATATCTGTGAAAAAAGTAGAACAAAATTCAAATAATTATGTTTAGTAATTAATTTTTAAACTAAAGGAAATTTTGATTGTCTAACTCATTCAAATGACTTTGTTATTAATTGCATATTTATAGATTCAAATTCAATACATTGATCGGCTCACGGTAAATTCCTCACCTGCAAATGCAATCCTTCAGGATTTCAAATAAACAGCACAACAAAAATAAAGCATTACATTTATGAATGTTTGGTCTTGATGATCCATAATAATGTAGACAAGCTTCACATTATAACCAACATCCACATTTTGAAATGAAACCAGGTACCTACTTTAAGCCTTATGAGAAGAGCTGAAGAGCATGTCATGGATTGTGCAAATAAAGAAATCAACTGTTCTAAATATGAGCCAGTTCTATAACTGTGTATTGGAATTTGATGAAGATTTACATATTGAATGCCACAAGAGAAGAGGGATTGACACTGTAGTGAGCTCAAACTTAGCTTCTACAAATTATAATTTTGAGTAGCAAACCTGAAAAGGAAATTTCATGAGAAGAATGATCTATTCCTGTTGCATTCTAGTCGAGCTTCCCTCTTTCAGAAGAAGAAGAAGAAGAATCAATAATCATACAGTTAACAACAATGTTACAATTCAATATTTTGTGCATCCAGGTACAATTTCTTTAACAATTTCAATCATATATAAGAATGAATTCTACAGAGCATTTAAACATTGTTAGAACTTAGAAGATCAATTCTTTCCCTTTTCTTGCATTCCTTGTAAATATCAAAATGTTCTTGACATTTACTCTTGTCTGAGCCATATTCTTCTAAACCTGCAAAACCTAGCAAGCAATTAAGGGCAAACATTAGTAAAATCCATTAAGATATAATACATGTGAGAAATTCTCTCGAATGGTAAGTTATGGTGAATGATCAATCAATGAGGCTTATAAATATCAAAAAGATTCAGTCAATATATGGTTCAATTTCAACTAGGTATGCTACTACATGTTTTTAAGATTACATAATCACTTCCTGAGTCAAGATGATGCTAGGAAGTGTGCACTGGCACAATGAATCAGAATATTCACACTGGACATCACGCATGGAATGTACCTGTGAAAGCTAACTCAGTAGCTTGCTTTTATGAGATTAATAAAGAGTTCATACATAAAAAGACTTGATTAAGTTTCATTATAGCCCCTATCATTAACTCTTAGAATGCTTGTAGAAGTAATGCATATATTGTCTTTCTCAAGATTAAGCATTATGTGTTCTCTTTCTACTCTCCTCATCTCCCTTTATCACTAACTGTCATTTAAAATTTTGAGAGTGACGTGTGAGACTGCATGACATAATATGTTGAATGATGTACTATACAGATTTTCCCAACCGGGAAGGATACACATTATCTATTCCACTTTTTGTATATCATTTTATACTCCACCAATTGCAATTGTCATGTATTCTCTTACTAAATTCAAATTCTCATGTCTAATTTTTTGTATTTTACTTTATATTCTATTAATCATTGTCACGTATATGATTTTTTTCCATTTTATACTTTGGGTAATTTTATAAGGAAGGTAGAAGAATACGTGGCAATGGAAACTTTTAACAGATCACCAATAACTCTTTTTTTTTTTTTTTAATTATAAATTTGTTGTTTATTGTCTTGGATTCGTATAATTCTTGAAAATAATAAAGGGCTGATTGGACAAGCAGATTCTTCAACCAAATCCAAATAATGTGCTTGGGCTGATTGGCGACTTAGCTGGCCCATTCTATTTTTGGTTTGCTCTGCAATTGAGTTCAGCCTCATCTTGGGCCTAAAATTGTAGCCCAAGTTGGATGAGAAACGTAGTTTTTTTTTTTTTTTTTTTTTTTTTTTTTTTTTTTTTGAGAGAGAGAGAGAGAGAGAGGAGAAACGTAGTTGAATGTTCTAATTTCTCCCACCCCCCCCAAAAAAAAATTTCCAATTCCTGTCATCTTCGTCTTACATACATCTCCATTTTCCATTTTCAAAAAATGAAAAGGAATTTGAACTTTGCGATTAATAGAGAAATTGCTACCATATGCACCAAACTCATATTTAAGGGTTTATTTTGATTCAATTTATGAAAATATTCATAATATTCAGTCCACAAACATGACGCAAAATTGAGAATCCAATTGAAATCTAATTATAGGCGCATAAGGCCTCTTAATAATTTTTTTGAACACATTTTAATTGGAAAAACCATTCATGAAGTATATTGCATTGATGCGATCCTCCCACATGTTAGAAGAGAAGACATGACTGATTAAATTGCCTTTCCTGATCCACCCTACAATACGGGGTCAAAAAATCTAAAATAAATGATATTAGCCCTTTACAAGTTTGTATATACTATTGGAATAAGAGTAGTTGGTGTCTATTTTTCACTATATCTAAAATTATCCTTAATTATTATTATTATTATTATTATTATTTTATTTCAAGTTCATTTTCCTAAAAAAAAGAAGTAAGAACAAAAATATATTTTAACCAATGAAAGACGAGTAAGTCTAGTGTCACAAATTTTTCCACAACTTTACTACGTGACGACTCATGATTAGTGGAAATAAAATAATAGATCTATGTGAGTTCATGATTTCACTATTCATAAGTCATCATGTAGCAAAGTTGTGGAAGAGTTTGATACAATAGACTTGCTCATGAAAGACATCGATTGGAAAGCAACCCCCAACACGTCATTAATGCCTTGAATGAAATTGTAAAGGAAGCTAGACTTTTGCTGGACTCTTCTTGTTTTGTATGGGTTTCATGTTTTGTCCCTCGGCAGGCTAATTCTTTTGGCCCATAATGTGACTGTTTGGGCTGCATTGCGTTCATCCTGGGGCGTACCCCCATCTTTGCCATCTCTAAACGGGTCTTTTGTTAAAGTAGAAATGGTTTGGGCCCCTAGCATTTTTGGGATTCGGATGGTGCAATATTTTGCATTATGCAATTACCATTTTAGCGTGAAAGGTAAAAGGTTAATAAAGTTTTTGATTCAAAGATTCGTGAACTTTTCAAGTTTTAATCTCAACTCTTGAAATAGTATTGCATAGTTATTGGCTGTTGCACCGGATGTGGAATCTGTAATCTCATTATCTGAGGAAAAAAAGCAAAAAAAAAAAAAAAAAAAAAAAATTTTTTTAACGTGTTGAACTAACAATAAAGAAGGCAAAGTAATTTATTTTTCTCTTAACAAGTGTTGACTAGTAATGACTACCCATATACTCTTGTCATTTATTCCAAGATTGGCTTGTTTATGCACACATCACACGTGTCATTACTATGTAGCAATTGGAGAAGTTGTTATAATTCCTTTGGTTACATTGTTTTTTACTGATTATAAATATTTGAAGCAATGATTAACACCAATTAGGATGCTTGAATTGCAGAAAGAGGAGTCATGCATGGTCTAATCCAGTAATACTAACCAATTGCTAACAACTCTCTCCCTTCTAAAGCCACCCTTTCTACCAGCTTTCTAGTAAATGATGTCCTTTGTCCACAATGCAAGATAGAGCATCTCTTTTCCAAATGCTTATCTTCCATTATTAATGTTTGGAGAAGTATTGTGAGGTCAATAAACCTCTTTGGTATGCCTCACAA
Organism: Quercus parvula; assembly: GCA_030820535.1. Lineage (NCBI taxonomy): Eukaryota > Viridiplantae > Streptophyta > Magnoliopsida > Fagales > Fagaceae > Quercus > Quercus parvula. Next base: position 59,254,421 of record JAUAME010000003.1, on the reverse strand, counting down.
CCAATTGAAGATTGGATAGGAACAATTCTGTATCCATGTAGAGACTCGAGTATAAAAAAGAAAGAGGTTAAGAGTACAACTTTCACTTTAATTACTGAAAAATTGGAGCATAATGGGGAAGATACTGATCCACTGTCCTTGGCCTAGTAGGTAAATAAGGTATACAACTCCGATCTTAGAGCATGAGAGGAAAATCTTAATCCCTCTATAGTTTCTTGGCAACCCCCTACCCAAGTTTGGTTGAAGATTAATGTAAATGTTGCAGTAAGGGAAAATGTAGTTTTCCTAGCTGTTGTGTGTAGAGACTCACTTAGGACCTTAATTCTCATGTTAGAGGATTGGAAAACTGGGATGAAGCATAAACTATTTTGTTGGCCGCAAAGAGTCGTCCAGGTATGTACATACCTGTGACTCCCAAAATATCATTAATGCCTTCAATGAAATTGTAAATGAAGCTAGATTTTTGCTGGACTCTTGTTGTTTTGTATGGGTTTCAAGTTTTGTCCCTTGGCAATCTAATTTTTTTGGGCCCATAACGTGGCTACTTGGGTTAGGTTCTAAATGGGTATTTTGTAATATTTATATATGTGTGGGCATGAGGGCAATTAACATTGTAATATTTATTCTATGTAATTAGATAGATTAATAATAGAATAAAATAATAAATAAATATTTTTTGTTATATTAATTATTTTAAGCACTATGAAATTTTAATATTATTTTTCTAAGATTTTTATGACAAACAATTGAATTTTTTTATTATGTGAGAAATGATTGATTTGAAATATTGTATTTTTGCTCAAATTTAGTTTTTTTTTTTTTTTTTTTTTTTTTTTTTTTTTTTTTTTTTTGCAACAATTGAAACAATGTCCAATAAAAAGGCAAAAAAAAAAAAAAAATAGTAACTCTATCAAGAATATAGAAAAATAATAATTGAAGGATATTTTCATTTTTTTAGTAGGCAAGAACATGCCTATTTATATTAACTACTATATTATGCAATTTTCAATTTATGAACACACACATATATATAGTATGATCAATCATTACACTACTCTTATTGTCTTTCTATTTTGTCTATAAAATAACTAAATATTACAATTTTTAGAAGGAAAATTATTGTAATAATTTTTTTTATACATCGATAGTTGGGGAAGGAGGATTTGAACCATAGATATTTCTATTGGAAAGATGCCAACTAGTTAAGTTGCATTGTTGAGAATTCAATTAGTATCTATTAAATAGAATTTTACAACAACTTATCAAATAACATACACTCTAATCTATTTCTAATAGAGATATCTAGTATTTGAATCACCCTTTCCTAATTATCAAATTATATATAAACAAAGTTAATAATAATAATAATATAAAACGTCAAATAACTTTGCAATTGGCAGTTGAGTCATAACTAATTTACCATATCAGGCAAAATTTAGTCAAGCTTTATTTATGTTTCTAATATGTTTTTCAGAACCACTACGACATCTTATTACTTTCAATCATTGTTTTTTTTGAAAGGAAATCCCAGATTGGTTCAGCCATCAGAGTATTAATAGATCCTAAGTGACAATCTCGCTACCTTCAGATTTGTATGACAATCCTGACGGGATTGGATTTGCATTTTGTGCTATTTTCTCATTTCACAAGCATCCGGTTATTATTTGAAGGCTAACTTTGGTTGTATGAGTCCATTACTCTGCTATGGCATCCGTGAAAATGATGTATTAATTTCGTTACATCAACATGCATTCATTTGGGTATCATTCATACCATTTGGTGTCCTTTCACAGCATTGGAGTCGATGCACTTGGGTTGAGTTCTCGTTTCTAAGCGGTGGTACGGATGTGTTATCGTTGAATTGTGGGATTGATCTTGTATACTAGCAAAATTTGGAAGAGTTTACAAGTACAATGCATGGTACAACGCATAACCTCGTACGCAGTCTATATAAGATTGTCCTTTTATCGTTGTGGCTGCTCATATGAGAACCTAAACCATTCAAAGTTGCCATTTTCTCAAGGGGAAATTAGTAAAACTTCTCCTTCAGGCCATGAAGAATCAGGCCCACAACTTAACTATTTTCACTACAAAACTGGCCCGTTGGTATGATTTCTATAATATTTGGGCAAATATGAATTAACATGTATTATGCATAGTTGTTGGTTTCTTTCATTATAATTAACATAAACCTTATTATGTTCCAAAACTTCTATTGAGACTGGACTCCCCACTTCATATTTCAAAATTCAAATAGTATTACTTCAGAAGATAATCTAATCTAGGCTTGCACAATATTTTCCTTTCTATATAAAACGCCAAAAATAGAAAGGATCGTTCCAATATCTCTTCACATTTCTAAGTTTTGAGCAATATAATATTAGAGAAATGACAATTTTTAGATGTCAACTTTAAAACACAACAAAAAAAGTAATTAAAAAAATAGAATTTATTATATTATATTCTTAATATGTAATTTTGTACTAAAAGATTAAAGGAAAGGATATTACACATTTTAATACATAAACTTTACAAAAAAATAATGTGACATTAATTACACACAAAAAAAAAAAATGCAATTCTAACATTAATTTATTATATTGGTAAAATACATCAACCACATCAATTTGTAAACCCTAAAATTTGTAATAATTAAAACATTTTCCGGAACTTACCTTTTCGGCAGGTCAAACGGTATAGAAACGCTACTTATTCGTACCGCCCAAAATACCGGGGTATTTCGGCTCATTTCGGCAGTTCCGGCGAATTTCGGTGTGTTTCAGCGGTAAACTTATTCTGGGCCGGTACAAGATGAATGAATTTTTTTTTTCCTGAGTATTTTTGGTACTTGCGTATCTTTATCTTTGGAGTGTTGGATGACCATATAGTCCAAATTTCAGCTTGCTGGATCATCCCTACTTCTTCTTCCTCCTTTCAACAGACTAGACGGTTCAGGTGGACTATCCTTTCTCTTCTTGTTTTCATTTCAGAGAGCAACTCCCTATTTTCTCTACATCCTTGAAAGACACAGTCCCATTTTATTGTAAAATGAGACAAGTTTTTTTTTTTTTTTTTTTTTTTTCGGTCAAAAGGGTGAACGTATTGGGACATGCACCTAGACATGGCAAAACGGGCGGGTCGGGTCGGGTTCGGGTCGGGTCAATCGGGTCGCGGGTCAAAACGAGTCACGGGTCAAAAACGGGTCATTTTTAAACGGGTCAAACGGGTTGCGGGTCAAGCGGGTCGCGGGTTGAGTCGGGTTGCGAGTCGGGTCAAGTTGACCCGTATTTTTCAAATTTTTTTTTTTTTTTTTTGAAGTAGATGCAATCTGCTAATTGTTTATGAGTTCCTTAACTATAATTAGATTCTCACTGGTAATATTGTTACCAATTACCACTAAACACTTGACTTGATACTTAAATTTGGTGCAACTCTTGTTCCAGCTTTCTAGAAACTAATCTTGGTATCGATCTATTTAAAGTAGGAAGAGAAAATGAAGGTGGCAAGCAAAGAATGACAACCTATAATAGAGTACATAACATATTAAGTAAAGAAGAATAAGTAAATATTTTATAAAAATTACACCTTAATCTCAATTTACTCATCATTGGTAGACATGGCAAAACGGGCGGGTCGGGTTCGGGTTCGGGTCGGGTCAATCGGGTCGCGGGTCAAAACGGGTCACGGGTCAAAACGGGTCATTTTTAAACGGGTTAATCGGGTTACGGGTCAAACGGGTTGCGGGTCAAACGGGTCGGGTCAAACGGGTCTGACCCGTTTTGCCATGTCTACATGCACCTCAACAGAGCTTACTTTTTGTTTTTCTTCAGGGCATCAGATGGATCATGTGCATTTACTGTGCACCATCAAGTTTTGACACTCGATGGGGTACTTGTGAAGTAACCTGTATTAACTTTATTTTTTTATTTTTTTAATGAAATGAACAATCAAGTTTTGTGTTTTTTATTTGGAAAAATTAATTGCACTTTATCTATTTGTGGTTTGACCCGTTTTAACAGTGTGTATCCATGATTTAAAATTTATCACTTAACCTATCTGGGCTGTCCTCCGTTAGACACTCGTTACTCACCTCTACCATTTCCGTTAAAAAATCTCATTTACTATATAAGCCACAATAGAAATAGAATTAAAAGCAACATATTGAAGAATGACTTCTCTCTCACTATCTTAGAAATCAAATCTTCAAACTCAAATCCCATTTCGTGACCCAAATCTTGTTTAATCAACACAATAATTGGTTCTCTCTTGGTGTATATGCTACCAACAATATACATCAAATCTTGCCACAAAAAAAAAAAAAAAAAAAAAAAAAAAAAAAAAAAAAGTTTAGGTTACAAACCTAGATAGCAAGGGAAAACAAAAAGGAAACCTTTTTTTTTTTTTTTTTTTTTTTTTTTTTAAGGAACCAGAAGATTCTCCATCTTCTTTTGAAGCCATAGATAGAACAAATCTGCCAAATCCTAAAAACTCACAATAGGAAAAACTAAACCAACCTAGAAATCCATTAACCCACAAATCCATTAAACCCAAAAAATTTGAACCCACCAACCATAAGGAAATTTAAACCAACTCAAAAATTTCGAACCCACAAATCCTTAACCCCAAAAAATTTGAATCCATCGATCCACCACTCTCCGCTGCTTTGATCTTAGCTGATCTAGACAATCAGGTTGCTTAACCGATCTCACGATTTCGTTTTTCTTGTTTCTTTGTTTTTGCTTCCCGGTCTGGGGTTTTGGGCAATGGCTAAAAGCAGTGGTGGTGTTGGAGGTGGTTGTTTGGTGAGGCTATGATTTGATGGTTCAATAAGTTGGCTGTGGTGTTGGATTTGCTAGATTACTAGGTTTTTTTTTTTTTTTTACTTGCAAATCTGGGTTTTTTTTAGAGAACCCAGCAAAAGAGAAAGGGTTAGAGTTTTAGAGAGAGAAAGCCTAGGGTAAAGAATCCAGCAAACTGGTAGATACCATTTATCCTTAATTTTTTCATTTAATTAATTTTATTTTCTAATGTTCTATGAAGAATTAAGTAGTCAATTTTTGGATTTAGTCATGGAAGGCTAGCAAATCTGTGGGTGTATGTTCACATGGATTTGTGGCTTTGTTTGTGACTGTAGGTGTATTGGTTTTCTTATCATTGTAAAAGTATGTTTGGCAATTGCAGTGGGTATTGGGTAAGAACATTAAACGCATCATTCCATATACATTTTTGGGTTTTGATTTTAGCTCATTCAACCTAGAAAATGAGCACCCCGTTTTGTAATGGAGATTATTAACTCAAATTTGTAAAATTACTTTATGGTGTGAAAAATTGCTTTGTCTAACCTTTTTCATAAAACTTTGTGCTAATTATGTATATGAAAAATGATGGAACAAATTTTATCTTGACTTGCTTTTTGATATTTTTCTTTTATGTTTTATGTGAAGAAGAAGAAGAAGGAGAGAAAAGAGGAGAGAGACATAAAATATAATGAAAAAGACACATTTACCCCTATTTTTAATGGTGAAACGGGAGAGGTGGGTTATGGGTGTCTAACGGAGGGCACCTCAGATGGGTTAAGTGACATTTTTTAAACCACAGGTGGCTTAGTTAAAACCAGCCAAACCACAGGTGGGTAAAGTGCAATTTCCCCTTTTTAATGATGTATATTTTTTTTTCATTTAGTTGATGCTAAAGTTAAAAATTATCAATAATTTATTCTGAATTGAGGTAATGTTTTATGGTAAACATGGATTTTTGAGGTAATGTTTTATGGTAAATAGAGAATTTTTGTTTGTTTGTGTATATATATATTAAATATATAAAATAGTATTAAACCTGAAATGGTACACCGGTATTAACCGGTACCAAAATATATCGTTCCTCTGGTTAAACCGGTATAGCTTTTGGTATGAAATTGACTTAATTTAAATACAACACAATTGGCCGTATCTTTAGCATTTATATAAACTAGTTCGCGCAGAACATATATGTTAACAAACAACCCATTATAAATATTATTTTCAACACCAAAGGAATAAAAAGTTAAAAATAGCTCTCTTTAATATATTGTACGTTGACCACCGAAAAGAGTGGTCTAGTGGTCTTGGCACAAACATAAGAGTGCAGCGTTGCTTGAGGTTCCATGTTCGAACCCCAACAGGTGAAATGTGGAATTTCCCTCCTGTATCTAGCCCAATGGTACTAGCCTTCTTGTGGAGCTAGGGTGAGATCTGTTATCACCTTTGACAACAATAGCTATGGCTCAATCTAACATTCCTTAGTAGGTGAGTGCCCCAATGGTTACGCTCATAGGAGTCCACCACAATGGACACCCCGCTCACCCATTTTTGCCATAAAATATATATATATATATATATATATATATATATATATATATATATATATATATATATATATATATATATGTATGTATATATTGCACGCTGTATTTTTCTTTTACATGACTTTCATCCAAGCACTTTGTATAATTTTTGTTTCCCTCCAAGTAAATTACAAGAGTGGTTCAGCCAGAATCATGTACATTTAGTGACAGTTGACCTACCTCAAATCTGTACCATGATAATAATTGGATGGGACTCATTCTATATGCTTCTTTTTCAATCCACGGGGATCCAAATATCATCGTTAACAATCTGGTTTCAGGAAAACCTTACTTCCTATATTGTCAATGCCTAAGAGCATCTCCAACAAGTTCTATATCTCTATTGTTTGGAGATAAAATGCTACTGTTCACACTCCAACCGGTTCTTTAAACATAAAAATTTTCTAAATTTATTTTGAAGTTGCTACAGTAATTCTCTAAATATAGAAAACACTGTAGCAACTCCAAATCAATTTTTCTGCTTAAAAAATTATACTAGCTACTATTATATCAATTCTTTTTCTCTCCTTTGGATTTCTTTTGTTCTCTCATTCTATCCATTTCTCAAATAATCCAAACACAAAACACAAAAAACAAAACAAAATCCAACTCTTAAAATAAAGTTGAATCAGAACAAGCAATTATGAAAAAAAAAAAAAAAAAAAGCCGATCTGACTTAGCCTGGTGGTGGGGAGGAGGACAAGCGGAGGACGTGGTAGTGCTGCATGGTGAATGCCGATCTCCACTAGCTTTGTCCTTTCAGCAACCTCGATCTCCACCGGCGATGGGGCGACAAACGAGCAGCAGTCTTTCTCCTCTCTCTCTCTCTCTCTCTCTCTCTCTCTCTCTTCTTTGATGTGAAGTAAATGGTGAGGTTGTTGGAATGTTCTTGAGATGAAAAAGAAAATAAAAGAAGGGGGGGGGGATAGAGATTGGACACTTGTGTGGAGGAGAAAAACAAGAAAAAGAAAAAAGAAAAAAAGAAATGAAACGTGTATGGATGAAAATGAAATGAAAGAAAGAAAAATAATATAAAAAATAAAAAATCATAATTGAAAAATACTACCACAATATTTTTACAATAAATTTTAAATAACAGATTGCTATTAATTAATATTGGCAAGTAGAAAAATAATTTCAATGGTGGGTTCAAATTAGAACTAGTAACAATTTTCCACATAAATTTTGTTGTGAAAGTATTGCGTAAAATGTTGTAAATATAACATTTCTCATTGAAAAATATAGTTTTTAAAAAAAGAATAAATGATGATTAAAAAAATAATAAACAATGAATGAAGAAATAATATTTAAATGAGATAGAGAATAGGATAGAGAATTTGTTGGAAAATATATTTGAAAAAGTGGGTAAGTAAAAGTTAAATGTCACTGTTCATTCTCCAAACAGTACAAAAATTTGGAAAATCTGCTGGAGATGCTCTAACAAGAATGGCTAATGCGGGTGATGAGACAATTTCTTCCTCCACTAGTATAGCAGAAATTACGTAGGTAATAAATAATTTAGGTGAATTCATTTCGATATCCTATATACCAAGGGAGCCATTTAAGATTATGTTGCAACACCGCAGCAACATGAAGGCTTCATTTGTAAGTGATTGGGCAAGCGTGATAGTGCAGAAATGTGTGTTACATCTTTTGTACCAGCATGATCAAGTACAGTTTGAGCAAGAACTAATACACTACAACAACATGATTTTAGAGCAGCGGGAGATCGTTTGTAAACAATTTTGAGACATTAATGTTAATAAGATTATAAAAAAATAGTTACTCTCTATTACGTTTTTGCAATTAAGTACATGAATTCATTGTTTAATGCATTTCATTTGATTGGGTTAATGAATTTTAAATTTAATAACTTTTTTTTGAGAAAGAAATTTAATAACTTCATTTGGCAATTTTTTCTTACTTGACAATACCATTAAAATACAATACTCTTAGTAACTTAAACAACTTTTTTGTATTAACTTGTGTAATTTTTTATGCTACTTTCTAGCAGGGGACCAAAGAAGTCACTAGTAGTTATTGTGGAATGAGTGCAAAACTGAATTTGATTAATTTATATAATAACTATAAGTTGAAGTGTAGTATTTATTGTTATTACTAAAAATATTCACAAAACAACTCAAACCGCATGACTGCACCTAAACCGACCAAATTTTGCTAGCAAAATGGAGTAACCGCGCTGCACTGCACATGTGGTGCAATGGTTCTATGTTAAGAAAATTGAACAAAACCGCACCACACTGCACTCGTATATATTGGGCAACTCTTAATTAGCACAAAATAAAGAAAAACTAGCATAACAATTTAAAATTTTGCCCAAAACAAAGGAAAAATCAGCTTTGGGTTGGGCTAATCCAACCCAAAATTTTGAAAAATTTCCCAGCCTAAGACCAACCAAACCGCTCCTTGATACACCTCACTACACATGGGACCACAAAATTGAGGTTTAGTGCGGTAATGATTTTGGCCAAACCAATGATAAAAATGGACCAAAATCTCGCCAAATTGCATTGTGAACAACCTTAGTTACTGCGCTTTTATTAAGTCACGTTAGCGTAGAATTTCGTTCCACTTTGATCCATTTTAGTCTACTTTAGTCCATTTTAGTCTACTTCAGTCCATTTTAGTCTACTTCAGTCCATTTCACTTAACTTTGGTCCATTTCAATCCAATTTGGTCCAATTTGGTCTAATTTGATCCAATTGGTCTATTTTGTCCATTTCATTCCACTTTGGTCTCTCCAGTCCAATTCAATCCATTCGGTCAAATTGTTCCACTCCGGTCCACTATGCTCTCTCTCTCTCTCTCTCTCTCTCTCTCTCTCTCTCTCTCTCTCTCTCTCTCTCAATTTTTCATTCTTTCTTGCAACTTTACTTCAAGTTGATGGATTTTAATGTTTTTTAATATCTCTACTTTGGGTTGTTTTTGTGTTGTGTTTTTTGAATTTCCCGTCACTAGTCCTATCTCTCCCTCATATAGCATTGATTTTATTTTTGTTTAAGTTAATCCTTAGTTTGGAAGTGAGAATTTGAGTTTATATCAAAACACAATCTACATGATTATATATTTGAATGTGTCTATCAATTTTTTGAGTAATATCAATTGCAATTATGTGATAAGTTTCATTATCATGATAATCTCTTTAAGAAAATGAGAAATTTGAAAATTAAAAATTTTAGTTGTACCAAGAGAAATTAGGAAAATAAAATGCATAATAACAATAGTTAGAAGAATATAGATCACTTTAAAAAATAATAATATCAATCATAAATACCAAAATAATAAAATTATATTATTGTAAAAATAGAGAAATAGAGATTACTTTTAGAAATTGTTTAATTTTTAGGAAAAACAAATTATATACAATAAAATTTTGAGAATAAATTATACATTATACTACATCTCTAAATAATTATATATTCTGCAACTAGAATGCATAAAACTATAACACAGGATATTTATAGGCAAATTAAGTAACCCTAGGCTAAACTTATTCTAATTGAAAGCTCAAATAGTGCAAAACTGCACTTGATCATCTTAGTTGGTCTTATTACTTACTTGATCTTATGCGTTTATTGATTCTTCTACATATAATAATTCTTGTTTATGTGTTAATGATCCTTAGATATGTGGTATATGAGATTATGACACATTAATAAAAACAAAGTGAAAATGATGATTTAAAAAAAAAAAAAAAAAATTTGAAGATGATGATTAGCATGAGATCAATTACAATCATAACATTGATTTTACTACTGGAACCTTGCATATTTGGTAAAATGACTAGACTTGTTATTCCTATGGGACGTAGGCCTAATCAATCTCAGGTTCTCCACTCTTCAACTCATTATTATTAACACTGCATTTTACAACCCGTTTAGTCTTTTTACTTTTTCAACCATCCCGGTTTACCAGCAAAACAAAAATCAAAACCATGAATCTATTTCTCTAAACTTAAATAACCTCTTTGTATAGTTTATTTTCTTTGCTTCTTTCTTGCTATATAATGTTTAGTTTCTTTGATTTGTCCTTCTCAAAAAAGAAAAAAAAGAAAAAAAAATAGTTTCTTTGATTTGTTGACTTGGAAAGTGGATATGCAAGACTTATGAGAAAATTATTAGAGGCAAGGTGTGGCCTACCTCCATGTGAAACAGATACTGAGTGAGTGTTTGGATTGTGCTTAAATTTGCGTTTTCATTTTCACGTTTTGCCTTCTTTTTTTCTTTTTTTTCCTCCTGTGCATGAACAGTAATCTCACATGGATTTACTGTTTATGTATTGTTCATCACTGTTCATGTACTGTTTACATATTAAAAAATATTAAAAATGGATCCCACGATACTATTCACGTATTTAAAAATTATTTTACTACAGTATTTTCAGTTTTCAGTTTTCAGTTTTCAGTTTCAGCAACAATAAACTCAATTCAAACGGACCCTGAATCTTGGTCAGCTGTGCATTGGGAAAAATGCCTTCATATACCTAGAAATGCCAAAGCCTAAAGACGCCGTTTCCCACTCATCTTCCCCAGTGACTCCCAATGGAATGACTCACTGTATCTGTACTCTTACCTTATAATAAGACTTGTGGAGTCGTATGGATTACACTGATATATGTAATCGCCCAAGAAAAAAAAAGGAGGTGCTATCCTATCACCCATGTGTGTATTGCATGAAATGAGATATTCACAGCATGATTACTCCACTGATGTATGGAGCCCAAGTGTCGCATGCCGCGGGAAAATAGAATCCTTTTCCATGAAAAAGAGTAAAAGGTTCACTCCTTTTGCTCGTTCTTTCCAAGACCAATATGTACTGTCTATTAAATTTTTTAAGATCGGTGCACTTCTATTTTGGTCTCTTCTCTCGGGTCTCGTTTGTCATTTTGGCTGTTTTTGGTTCTATGTAAAACGTTTTCTAAATGTAAAATATTTTCAGGTAAAAATATTTTTTGAAAAACAAAATATTTTAAGGTGTTTGATGGTACTTTAAAAAATATTTTTAAGTGTTTGATTGTGTACTTGAAAATGTTATAGAAAACACATTTTTTACTAGTTGCTCACATTTTCTTAGCTTTCAAACAAATATATAATATAATTTCTCAATATATAAACACAAAAGAAACAAAACCAAACAAAAACATTCATAAAATCCAATCAAATTAAGAGAGAGAGAGAGAGAGAGAGAGAGAGAGAGAGAGAGAGAGAGAGAGAGAGAGGAAGAGAGAGGTAGATTGAGAAATAGAGGGAGATCAATCATGGGCTAACCGGTGGTTCAATCTAGAGGCGGCGAAGGTGAGATCGAGCGGCGGAGGCGACTAGGTCACGATGGGTAGATCGGTGACATGGGTGGCAGAGGGAGGAAGAGGGAGAAAGAGGGAGGAAGAGAGAAAGAGGGCAGATTGGTGGTGGAGTCGAGTTTTGCTTGATCAGCGATGAGAGGCACGTCCCAGATGGCAGTGGAGTCAATCTCGAGTTCAGGTGATTGGCCTTTCTCTCTCTTGTGGGCAGTTCTCTCTCTCTCTCTCTCTCTCTCTCTCTCTCTCTCTCTCTCTGTGTTGGGTTTTTTTTTTTTTTTTTTTTTTTTTTTTTGCTTTGAAAATGGTTTGAAGGTAAAATAGATGTGTAATCTATTTTACACTTTAGGCCTTCATATTTTACGGTCAACAGAAATGATTTTCTGTTTGACTTAGTTTTCTGACCGATCCAAACACCCTTGGTGGTGTAAAATATTTTCCGTTTTCTTTTTGCTCCAGAAACAAACACAGCTTATTCATAGCATGATGATATTGATTCCAAACACCGTTGTGTAGTGGGACCCAGATGCTGCAACGGAAAATAGAATCCTTTGTCATAAAGAAAAAGAGTTTTGCTCACACCTCTTGCTGCTTCTCTCCAATCTGAATTCTCCTTCCTTGACCCATTTAACCTTTTAGAAGGGGGGGGGGGGCAGGTTCGGGGATAAAGAAACCCCTCCCAAATCCAACCCGTTGCCATTCTTAACTTTATTGGTTTTCCTAGGTCATCACATCTTATGGTATTTACTATAACAGTATAACCTACTAATGCTACTTCTTCTATCTTTCATTATTGCAGATTACTAGTCTTTCACTCTCTTCATCATATCACGTTTGAGCTCCTTTCTCCACTCATTCTCATCTTCTTCATCCTTTTTTTTTTTCCTCACAATTCACACCATTTATGCTTCATCTTGCTCTTCAATTTTATTTTCAACTTCTCTGTCACAGTTGAGAGGGTCAAATAGTGAGAGATGGTAGAGAGACTAGGAGCTACAGGACGCTGATCAAGTTCAAGAAGGGAAAATAAGAAGCCAAAATCATACCGGCTAGAAAATGAATTTCGGCCGAAATTGGCCAGAATTGACCGGAATGCCCGGAATTGGCCGAAATGGGGCGAAATTTAATCGAGGTGGAATGTAGGGTATTACCATTCCGATTTACACACTAGTATGAGATATTCCGATTGTTCTAGCTAGAACGGGACGGAATCCATAACATTGTTATTAATTGATGAGTAATGTCAAGTTGTCCAAGTGATAGATATTGAATAGGTGGCAAAATAGCCCTAAATTAATGTGCAATGATTAAAGAAAATATTTTATTTAAAACCTCTCTTGATTCCATATATTGTTTACTAATTATTAATAAAACATTTTTTTATTAAGAAAACATTAAAATATGTTATATTTACAAAATTTTCAACTCAACTTTTAAGTAGTAAGTTATTATGAGTGAGAAAAAAAAAATTAATTTAAATTATGGATTCAAATTAGAATAATAACAATTTAGAACATATGATTTATTGTGAAAATATTATAAATGTAACACATTTCTAAACTATTTAATTATAATGGAAATTACATATATGATCATGATAGGATTTTTAAAATTTGACATGATCAAAATGCAGTTGAAGTGTTCCTCTTTTGCAGGGACATGGAGTTGAAACTTGTTAGTGAGGCAGTGAGGTGAGAAATGAGCACAAACTTTCAAGTCCTACGTTATAGGAACATAAATGAACATTAAGATTTTAAATAATACCTTTTGAACTCCTTGAAACATATAAATTACCAAATTAAGTGTTTATTTTTTAGAAAAAAATGAAGTATTGAGATTGATGCTTAGTAAAACTTACGTCAATAATAAATTTAGGTGAAATTGATGTTGTTTCAATCACTATAAATATGTTAACAATTGTAAGGATAAAGTATGAAAAGTTTTGTAGGGTTGGACTCAGGAATTTTTCTTTTCAATTTGGTGGGGTGGCGTGGGGGACATGAACCAAAAATTTTTGGTCATTCAAGTAAGAAATATAATACAATGCAAAAAAAAAATTAATACGTGAAAAATAAAGATATTATCTATTAAGTATTAAAAAAAATTAAAAGAAACAAAAATTATTATTTTTTAATACATTTCAACTCAAACATTTATGGCATATCAAAATTGAAATCAATTTTTTAAATTAAAAAAAATATATATATGTATATATATATAATTAAAGTTTTATACTAAATATTGCAACAGTTTTTCGTTTGATGTACCATATCAAATAGTCTGTTGAAATATCATTTTTCATTTTATTGTGAAAATTTATTTAATAATATTCATGATTGAATATGTTTGCTTCATATTTGCAATAAAAATGATAAGAGTACGTATACGTATAATCACTTTGTAAATAAATTGGTAGGTTATTAATATTCTATTCCTTAGTAGCCATTGGAACAATTAAAAATGATTTAACACTTTCTTTGAGGCGTTGATGTCTAGCAATATTATGGTCATAATAGTGAAGTTTTATTTTAGTTTTTATGCCAACAGTCTTATAACTTAACTACACTTTTTTATGTGTTTTTGTTAAAGATATAGAAGGTTTAAACTTCCAAATCTTAGGTCCTGTTTGGTAGAGTTGTTAAACAACTTATTTTTAGTTTTTAAACAATATTACACACATTTCTACTCACTCTTTTATCCACGCATATTTCAAAAAATTATAAATAGCATTATTCAAACTCTTTTACCAAACGAATTCTCAAAATCCAAAACTTTAATTATAGGATCCAAATAAGCCAACAATAACACATAGATGCAATGCATAAGTTATTTGTTTTTCTTAAGGTGCCTACAATTTTTGAGTTTTTGAGGCACTGATTTTCCTTTTTTTTTTTTTTATGTGCACTGATTTTCTTTTTCTTTTGTCGAAAAGAAAAAAAAGAAAAAGAAAATCAGTGCACATCAAAAAAAAAGAAAAAGATTTTCAATTTTTCGAAAAAGAAAAAGAAAATCAGTGCACATAAAAAAAAAAAAAAAGATTTTCAATATGGGATGGGGGCAAGTATAAATTTTTTAAGCCAACAATAACAAATAGATGCAATGCATAATGAGCTAGTTCCGTGTTTATTATAAACTATTCTGTCCCGTGTTTGTGTGATGGTACCATTACTCATTTGCTACACTTGGTGTGAAAGCAGTGAGCAGACGCGACAACTTGTACTGTCACACGTAATGAGCTAGTTGAAATTTTGGCAAGACTCAAGAGGTCAGCAAAGCAAATTAAACTTGCTGGAGAAGCTTTTCAACGAGAAGAATTGAAGTCATCTTTACAAGAGTCGAGACAAATTGGGTTGTATTTATTGTGATTTGATGTGTGACTTGATGTGTTGATGTGAAAAGTATGGAAGGAAGAAAAGAAGATAAAGGTGAAGAAATAAAAGAGTCATTCGGCCATTTGGTATACAAAAGGAGAGAGAAGAGAAGGACAGTGCAGTCTCGGAAAACTGGGTGAATGAGAGTAAAAGAGAGGTGAAAAATATAAAGAGCAAAAGTAATTTTAGCAGTTTATTTAAATTTTTATAGTGTTTGGACAATAATTAGTAATATTTAACTTTTATTTACTTATTTTTTAAATATATATTTTAACAGATTTTTTATATTTTTTTTCATCTTATTTAAATATTATTTTTTTATTTATTATTTTTTTTTCATCTTTTATTTTTCTATATTCATTTTCAACAATTATATTTTTAAAATGAAAAGTGTTATATCTACAATATTTTTAGTAATACTTTCACAAAAACCACTTCAAAATCTTATGTGAAAAGAAGATAAAGGTGAAGAAATAAAAGAGTCATTCGGCCATTTGGTATACAAAAGGAGAGAGAAGAGAAGGACAGTGCAGTCTCGGAAAACTGGGTGAATGAGAGTAAAAGAGAGGTGAAAAATATAAAGAGCAAAAGTAATTTTAGCAGTTTATTTAAATTTTTATAGTGTTTGGACAATAATTAGTAATATTTAACTTTTATTTACTTATTTTTTAAATATATATTTTAACAGATTTTTTATATTTTTTTTCATCTTATTTAAATATTATTTTTTTATTTATTATTTTTTTTTCATCTTTTATTTTTCTATATTCATTTTCAACAATTATATTTTTAAAATGAAAAGTGTTATATCTACAATATTTTTAGTAATACTTTCACAAAAACCACTTCAAAATCTTATGTGAAAAGTTGTTACTAGTTCTAATCTGAATCCACTGCTGAAATTAGTTTTTTACTTACCAATATTAGCTAATAACAATCTATTACTTAAAATTTATTGTGAAAATATTGTGATAACATTTCTTAATTGTCATTTCTTATTTTTTAAATTATTTTCCGTTTTTTAATTTCATCCATACATTATTTTTTTCTTTTTTTTTTCTCCACCACACGCGTATCCCACTCCTATCTCTATCTACCCTTCTTTTTCTTTTTCTAGTTCATTTCGGATCACCTCTCCAGCTCTCTCTCTCTCTCTCTCTCTCTCTCTCTCTCTCTCTCCTTGATTCTAGAACACTCTCTAGCATGATCTTTTGACTTTTAAAATCCGTTTGGATACAACTTATTTTACTGAAAATTGAAAACTAAAAACATTGTAGCAAATTAATTTTTAAATGTGTGAAAAATTACTGTTCACTCTTCTTTTCTAACTGTTCATATGTCTTGGTGCAGTGCACCGACGCTGGTCTTAAAAAAAATAAAATTAAATTAAAAAAAGGCGTAAGCCTGTAAAACGTGAACATAATCTTTTGACTTCTCCTCTATGTTTGCATTTTTGTTTTTCATTTTCTTTCTTCTTCATCTCACTTCACTCACACATATAGCTGGCAGAGAGAGTTGGCCTTCGTCTATCCTTCTTCTTCTTCTTCTTTAATGTTCTGATTCACTTTATTGTTACAATGGAGCTTAGATAGGCTTTCATGTTCTTGATCTGTTGTTTTTGTTTTGATTTTAGATTTGTTGTTCTAATTAAATTTGTCATTTTTCCTGTTCTTGATCTGTTGTTTCTATTTTGATTTTATATTGTGTTTGTGTTTTGATTGTGTTACCGTTTAATACATTTGAGAGAGAGAGAGAGAGATGAACAAAGAAGAGAGGAGGAAAGAGAATATTTTTTTTATTCAGCCGAGTATTTTTTAAGATAAAATAATGATTTGGAGTTGCTACAGTTTTCTCTAAATTAAGAGTATCTCCAATAGATTCTCCAAATTTTTGTACTGTTTGAAGAATGAATACAGTGATTTTTACGTTTTAGCTACTCTTTTTTTAAATACACTTTCTAACAGATTCTCTATTATATTATCTATCTCATTTAAATATTATTTTTTTATTCATTTTTTTATCATCATTTATTCTTCCTATATCCATTCCCAATAATTATATTTTTCCAATAAAAAATATTATATCCACAACATTTTTCGTAATACTTTCAAAAGAATCACATCAAAATCTTATGTGAAAAGTTGTTACTAGTTTTAATTTGAACTCGCTGAAATTATTTTTTTACTTACCAATATTAGCTAATAACAATTTATTACATAGGATTTATTATGAAAATATTGTGGTAGCATTTCTTAAATATGATTTCTTATTTTTTATATTATTTTTCCTTTCACACCATCTGTTATCCATAGGTTTCTCTTTTCTTTTTTTTCTTTTTGGTTTTTTTCTCCACCACACACGTATCCCACTCCTGTCCTTTATCTACCATCTTTTTCTTTTTCTAGTTCATTCCAAATCATTTCTTCAGCTATCTCTCTCTCTCTCTCTCTCTCTCTCTCTCTCTTTACTTTTTCTATTTCTACTTGATTCTAGAACACTCTCTCCCTCTATCTCACACAAACAAATTCTCTCTCATACACATATAGATCACTAGCAAAGAAGTGGAGATCGGCGTTCTACATGGTTTTTTTTTTTTTTCTTTTTTTTTTTTGTTTTGGTTTGATTAGTTTTATTTTATTGTTTAGATTTCATTAGGCTTATGAGAAAGATTGTTTTTGTGTTTCAAATCTTTTGATTGGGTTTTGTGTTTTTGTTTTGATTGTGGTTTATTACCATTGAGATAGAGAAGCATGAGATGAGATAGAGAAGCACGAGAGAGTGAAAAACGAAAGAGAAAAGGAATGAGAGAGAAAGAATTTAGAGGTGCTACAACAATTGCTACAGTGTTCTCTACTTGTAGAGAAGCACTGTAGCAACTCTAATCTAAAAAATGGAGATGGGGAAGTTGTTGGAGTGAACAGTGGGCTTTACTCTCCAAAAAAATAGGTATAGAGCATCTGTTGGAGTGAGTTTTTGGGGTGAACAGTGGGCTTTACTCTCCAAAAAAATAGATATAGAGCATCTGCTGGAGATGCTCTAAGAGAATACTGTAGCAACTTCAAAAAAAATTTGGAAAAGTTTTGGTTTTCAAGAATCTGTTGGATTGTGAATAGTGAGGTTTTCTCTCCAAAAAATAGATATAAACTATCTATTGGAGATGCTCTTAGAATTTTAACCCAAACACTTGCCAATGGCTTCCACCAGCATTCAAACTGTGCCTACATCTTTTCCCTCTAGTTCTAAACCCTATCCAGAATACGATGTCTTCCTCAGTTTCAGAGGTGAAGACACCCGTATTATTTTTACCGACCATTTATATTATGCCTTGACAGATCAAGGGATTATCACCTTTAAGGATGATAAAGAGCTTGATAAGGGAAAGCCCATTTCGCCGGAACTCTTGGATGCAATCGAGAAATCAAGGGTGGCAGTCATCATTTTGTCTAAAATGTATGCATCTTCCTTGTGGTGTTTGGAAGAACTTGCAAAGATTGTTGAATGCATGAAGGAGGGAGGGTTGATAATTTTGCCCATTTTCTACCATGTGGATCCTAGTCATGTGCGACATCAGAGGGGCACTTTTGGAGAGGCGTTTGCTAATCATGAAGTAAAGGATAATCCAGATGAGGTGCAGAAGTGGAGAGATGCTTTAACAATTGTGGCCAATCTCGCAGGACATCATTTAAAAGACGGGTAACGCTTTTGATTTACTCGTGATGAGAATTTGTTTTGCTCGTTCTGACTGCAAAACTTATTCATTTTATATGCAGATGTTAAAGTGACCGTTTGGATAGTGATGAATCCTGTGGCACGTTTTCACCCCTTTTTTTTTTCTGCGCGTGAACAGTGACCTCACATGGGTTTACTGTGCAGGGGACAAAAATCACTATTCACACACTGTTTATCACTGTTCACAGCACTGTTCACGCACTAAAAAATATTAAAAATGGGTCTCACGGTATTATTCACACATTTAAAAATTATTTTGCTACAGTACTTTCAGTTTTCAGTTTTCAGTTTCAGCAACAATAAGCTCAATCCAAACGGACCCAAAATGTTGACATTTTCAACACCATAAAAGCATAACTTATAGTAGTTTTGAAAACAACTCTTATATACTATTGCAAGATTAAGAAAAAAGGTTGTCACTAATTTAAGTTTCAAGTTTCAGGTTTCAAGCTTAAGATTAGTACTAACATGTTGTCCCTTATTATTGAATTAAAAAAAAAAAAATTCGAAGTTGTCACTAGATATATGCAGCCGGCAAAATAGGGAACAGAAAAAGACATACAATGTGGTGTGCGTTAGAACAAAGGAATATATATTTAACCACAAAACACAACAAATGAGAAAAATTAAGTTTTTTCTGTAGGGAATGGTTTTGGGTGGAGTGAAAATTTCACTTGAGTTCGTATTAATTCCTGGAAGAATTTGTAACTTATTTTATAGTGAATTTGTTTAGAGTTAGTCCAATAAATTTTTTCTTCAAAGGAAAAAGAGTATTCCAAGCAAATCGTTAGTTGTGTTTTATGTGATTGATCTAATTTCTCACATTGGCTTGGCACTTTTGGGTTTTTTTTTTTTTATTTTTTATTTTTTATTTATTTATTTTTTGGATTGATTAAAATTCCTTGAGGTTGTTTGAATAACATGATTCGAGTCTATGAATTTGGATTGATCTAATTTCACTTTTTTTTTTAAAGAAGGTAGTCATCAGATTGTATACTACGTACATGGCATGGTGTTATAAGGTAGTCATCAGATTGCTAGTGGTTCCCCCCCCCCCCCCCCCCACCCCACAAAAAAAAAAAAAAAAAAGTGAAAAATCCTAGTGGTTGATAACTTGATATCTAGGTTTCGAATAGCCAAATCAGAATTTCAATTAAATTACAGTTTTTATTTTTATTTTTATTTTATTTAAAATAAAATAAAATAAGGAGAATATCCATGTTGAATATTAGAGTCCTTACCGCTACAAGTTTTTTCTCTATTGGGAGCTAATAATTCACTTGTATACCCTAATTCACTTGTAGTTTAGTTCAATTTTAGAGCTCTCTTTTCTGAGTTGAACAAGCAAAACATCAACGCCTACATCTCCAATGAGTTGGTGTTGACACAGATTTTTGTTGTGTCTTTTTTTATAGGGCCTCTGAGGCTGAGTTTATCCGAAACATTGTTCCCTGGATATATTCGAAACTGAATTATAAAAGTCCAAAAGATATTGACGGCAATCTTGTTGGAATGGCATCTCGTGTTGGGGAAATTAATTCGTGTCTACATATGGAGTTGACTCATGATGTTCTGTTTATTGGGATATATGAGATGAGTGGAATGGGCAAGTCAACTCTTGCACAAGTTGTTTTTGACAGGATTCATGATCAATTTGAAGCTAGCAGCTTTCTTAAAATTTTGGGAGAGGATTCTATTAAAAAACCTGGTTTATTGACTTTACAAGAACAACTCCTTTTTGATATATGTAGAAAAGATATTAGGCTAAGGGGTGTGCCTAATGGAATCCAATTGCTCAGCAATAACCTACGTAATAAAAAGGTTCTTATTGTTATTGATGATGTGAACGAAGAAAGCCAATTAGAAAATTTAGTAGGGAAGCCAAATTCGAATTGGTTAGGCCCAGGAAGTAGAATCATTGTAACTACTGAAAACAAACGTTTGTTGGCAACATATGGAATTGGAAGTGTTCCGGCTAAGAGACTTAATAATGATGACGCTTTAGAACTTTTTTGTCTGAAAGCCTTCCACAAACCTCATTGTGAAAATGATTTCCTGGATTTGTGCAATGATTTTGTCTATTATGCTGAGGGCATTCCTTTGGTTCTTGTAGTTTGGGGTTCCTATTTGTGTAAAAGAACAAAAAGGGAATGGGAAAGTGCTTTGAATAAGCTAAAAGAAATACCCCTTGGAAAAACTACTAAGAAACTTGGAATAGCTGTTAATGGATTGGAGGATTCGGAGAGAGAACTATTTTTGGACATAGCATGTTTCTTTGTTGGAGAGGATGAGAATCGTGTAGCTGATATACTAGAATCAGTTCACCACTTCCAAATTGATAAATCCACTCTCATGGACAAGTCTCTGATTACTATTGTAGGGGGGAAATTGTGGACGCATAATTTATTACAACAAGTGGGTTGGGAAATTATTCGTGAGGAATCAAAGAAGCCTGAAAAACGCAGTAGGTTGGGATTTCCAGATGTCCTCGATGTATTAAAGAGCAATACTGTAAGTGGATTATTATATAGACATAAATTTAGAGAATGGACATAATTTTATAGTTTATGTAAATTTGTGCTATATCTTGCCGTATACTAATTTTATTGTTCTTGGTTACCACTTACCAGGGAACAAAACATATAAAAGGCATTGTGCTAAAAGAACCTCCAGGTGAAGAAGAAGAATCAAATAAATTGAATGCTGAATCATTTTTAAAGATGACTAAACTAAGATTGCTCAAATTTTGTAAGGTGCAGCTTCCTTGTCTCAGTTTTCTTTCTAATGAGTTACGTTTGTTGGAATGGCAAGATTATCCTTTGCAATCATTGCCAAAGAGTTTTCAGCCATGCAAACTTGTTGAGCTCATTATGCATCGCAGTTGTATTCAGAAACTTCTAGGGGAATTTAGGGTAAGATTTTCACTTTTGCATTTTTTTTTTTTTAAATTTTTACTTATTTGTTTAAGATTAAGTTCTTGATTGCTTAATTTTCTGTATTTGCTTATTATTTTATCACAGAACTTGTACAAGTTAAAGCTCATTGATTTGAGTGACTCTCAAAACTTAACTGAGACTCCAGACTTCTCTGGATTCCCAAATATTGAGAGGCTGAATTTCCAAGGTTGTACAAGATTGCATGAATTGCATCCATTTGTTGGAGGTCTTAAGCAACTTATTCAATTAAATCTAAAAGACTGTAAATGTCTTGAGAACCTTCCACATGAGCTCAACTTGGAATCTCTTAAAATTTTAATTCTATCTGGCTGTTCAAAACTCAATAAGTTTCCAGAGATTGGGAGCAACATGACAAGCTTGTTGGAACTTTATTTGGATGGGACAGCAATTGAAGAACTACCATCATCAATCATCTTACTTGCCTGGTTTTATTGAATCTTCAAGACTGCAAAAACCTTTTGAGTGTTCCGCGCATCATTTGCAGTTTGACATCTCTTGAATTTCTCACTCTATCAGGATGTAAGGGTCAACAGCCAATTGAAGCTTTGCCATACACCGGTCCTGAACCAGAACCCAGAAATCCTGTTCCAGAGCCCATCAATCCGTTTTTGCCTAGCTCGTTCTCAGGATTAGGCTCTTTAGTATCACTAGATATGAGTGACTGTAATCTGTCGGATGGGGAACTCCCTGATGATATTAGCTGCTTGTCCTCACTAAAGTCTCTGAATTTGAGCAAAAATAATTTTACAAGCTTGCCTGATAGCATTTCTGAACTTTCTGAGCTCAAACTTATTCTGTTGGATCATTGTAGCCAGCTTGAATCATTGCCGTATCTTCCATTAAGTACACAATTTGTTTCAGCACGAGGATGTTCTTCGCTCGAAAATTATTCAAACCAAGTTGTTGTTTGGACTTCGGGTGACGCAGGATTCACTTTAATTAATTTCCTTGGCTTGGCTGACGATGAAGAAGGGAAAATTGCTGAGATTTATTTACTGGATATACACTTCCAACCATTATGGCAAAGATTCATGGAGGTCTCTCTCTCTCTCTCTCTCTCTCTCGCACACACAAGCATGCATTGAACATAATTTTTACTTTTTGTCTTTAAATGTTTTGCAGGAGCAAATTCATCAAATTGAAGGCTTTTACAGTGTTGTTCCTCAAACCGAACTTCCAGTTTGGTTCAACCATCAAAGTTCTAAGTCATCTGTAGATTCTGTACCAATCCAACTACCTCCCAATCTGTTCGAAAAAAAAAGTTGGAAGGGAATTGCTCTATGTGTGATTTTTGAAGTCAAGAATCCGAAAGACGTTTCTACTGGTCAGGATTCAAAACAATTTCATGAATTTATTTGTCGTTTGGACGTGGATGGTGGCCTTAAAGATTCCCCCCTAGTCTATAATATCCCTAAGCAAAAATTCCATAGTGGTTCATTTGGGCTTTGGCTATTTATATCGCACGAGAGGTTCAGAGAATATTTAGATGAACGGAGTTGCATTAGTCCTTTGATCAAAACCAACAGCCAGGATATTGAGATTAAAATGTGTGGTGCACGTGTTCTATATGAGACAGATATGGCAGAATTTGTAGAAAAATTAAGCCAAGAAACTTTCGGGAGAGACCCCGATCTACGTGAAAAAGAATTCATAATGAAGCATATGGGTTATTCCCAATACGTTGATGAGGTTGAATCCAGTCAGTCTAATGGCCAAAATGAGTCAAACCCCAGGCTGAAAACACAGTTCAAGTATCTGCTTTCAAAATTGTATCAGGTCTCTTCCTATGCATCACTGAACTCCAAATTTTTGTACTTTTTTTGTCTCACTCATATGCCGTATGTTTATGTATTTTTTCAGGTAGATTTGGCACGAAATCACTGGTATGATTATATCTTTCCTCAGATTGCAAGACCATCACACTGGTTCAGCTATCAAAATTTTTCGCCATACATAAAAATGGAGTTGCCTCCAGATTTGCATGATAATTCAGGATGGTTGGGGTTCACGGTATATGCTTTGTACACTATTGAAAAGCAAGGAGTTGCTTTCAGTTACGAACAGGATTCAACAAATTCAACAATTTTGCTTCGCTTTTCTAGTCTTTCAGCTAGTGATGAAGTTTCTTTTGCACCTTACACAGCCTTTCCCCTCTCTAGAGACACTTTTGATGAGTCATCACAACGACTTTTGGTATTTTACATACCACGCCTTCTTCTTGGAATGAATCGGTGCAGTCACATTGGGGCTTTATTTGAAAGCGATAATCCAGGTGTGCAAATTGGAATGTGTGGAATCCGTCTTGTATACGAGAAAAATGTTGAAGAGTTTGTGCAAACACTTGTGGAGTATATGTTAGGGACTCCAGAGGTCTATCATCAAGCTATTTACCTGAATCTTATGAATTAACTTGGAAAGTTGCAGGGCTGCAACCATGGAGCAGATTTTTGTTGCACTTTCACACCGGAAAGGTTAAAGTTTACTTCATAAGATTTTGTTACCACACTTGAATGTAATAGATAAGAAATTCGAAATGTTTTTTGATACTTGCAGGAGGCCTCACGCCATGCATATGCCGAAGCTTCTACCAAGTAATGCTATACAAGAGAAGATACAAGAGAAGTGTAAACCGGAAATTCACAGTAATACAGCAGGCACTTCAAGAAACTCAGATCGCTCACCTATTTATTTAGGCATACCATTTTTTAATGGCCAATGTGAAAGTAAGATGTCAAGCAGCCTTGAATCTTGGTTTAAACCATATTTGCAGGTCTCTCTCTCTCTCTCTCTCTCTCTCTTAAGGGAAAGTTAAAGAAGGGAACTTAAAGAAGGGAAAATTAACATTCTACCATAATAATAGGTAACTTAAAGAAGGAAAAATTACACTTTCTACCATAAATTATACCTCACACACTTACCTCTTGAACTACAATCACTATCGAGCCTCCTAAACTAAAATCTGTGTAATGGTTTACCCCCTCTTGTCTATTTCCTAAAGAAGTTGGACGGAAAACTAAGTCATGTGCAACTCACATGACACGTGCTTATGTGAAACCACCTAAAATGACCGAAATGCCCTCCTCTTATTCACTTAAAACAAATAAATCTTTGAAATCATATCACACTTATCTCTTTTATTTGTTTATTTTTTTCTGTAGAAACTTATTATCTCTTTTTATTTCTCTTTAATTTTAATTCCTTTTTTTTTTTTTAATTTCTTTTAACTGCATTAGATTAAACACACACTCTCTCTCTCTCTCTCTCTCTCTCTCTCTCAACCCTTGCCCAAGCCTTAGTGGTTATTAGTCACGGCGAGCCATACCATTTCTCTTTTCTATTTCATGGTTTATGTTTTCTATGTTTTATTTTTTTATCTATCTATTTTCTCTTTTTGTTTGGTCCTTTGTGGGTTTAGGTCTTGGTTGATTTAAGGATTGGGTTTTCTATTGGTTGTAAGGATTTGGGTATTTTGTTTGAGGTTTGAGGAGTGGGAATTGGGTATGGTTCCATGGTTTTATATTTGGTCTCTGATGAAAGTAAATTTGTGTTTTGATTTGGATTTCTAGGGTTTCAAATGAATGTAATGGCCTAGAGGAAGAAGACATAAGAGAGATGATTTGTTTTAAGTGAATGAGGGGGGAATTTAGTCATTTTAAGGGGTTCCACATAAGCACGTGTCACGTGAATTGCACGTTACTTAGTTTTCCATCCAACTTAATTGGAAAATAGATGGGAGGGGATAAAGTGTTACTTAAGTTTTAGTTTAGGGAACCAATCATGCATTCTCTTAGTTCATGAGATAAGTGTAAAATAAGGTAATTTAGGAAAAAAACTGTAATTTTCCCTTTAAAGAAAGTGTGGTGCAAGACAATCCTAATTTCAATCTTTCACACAGGTTCAACCTGACCACTTTGTTAACAAAATCGAAATATACCATTTCAATAATTGTTATTTTATTTTATTTTTTATGTTTATTAACTTAGCGGTGAAGTGATGATTATAGAATACGTAACATGTAAGAGAGAACATGAGAACTTTTTTTATTAATTTATTTTTTGCAAACATTTTAAATATAGGTTGCCAATATATAATAATTTTGACCTAACAAACGTAAATTAAAACATGAAATAATAAACAGTTTCTTTTGTACTAAATTGTGCTTATTGCATACACCTTCATTAATTCACACATTTTTACACAACTAAAAAAATAAAAATAAAATCATGATTTCAAATCACGATTTTTTGACATTGGAATCATGATTTTAAGTTACTATTTTAGTTGCTTTTTTAGTTGTGTATAAAAATGTGTAGATTAAATAAATTATCATTGCACGAAACTTAGTCAAGCTTATTAACATTTCCGATATGTTTGCAGGACCACTACAACAAACGTAGTATTTTCAATCACTGTTTTCCTCAAAGTGAAATCCCAGAGTGATTCAGCCATCAGAGCACTAATAGATCCTCTGTAAGAATGTGGCTACCTCCAGATTTGTATGGCAATCCTGATTGGATGGGATTTGCATTTTGTGCTGTTTTCTCATTTCACAAGCACCCTACCGCGGTTTGTAAGAACCTGAATTCCGAATTTGCTCATATCTTCAGTTGTCATTTGAAGACCAACTTGGGTTGTATGAGTCCATTATTCTTCCATGGAATCCATGAAGATGACGTATTAATTTCATTACATCAACGTGCATTTATTTGGGTTTCATTCATTCCACGTGTGATCCTTGCATCCCATTGGAGGCGATGCACTTGGGTTGAATTCTCATTTCTAAGCGGTAGTCCAGATGTGTCGCCGCTGAAGTGTGCAGTGGATCTTTTATATGAGCAAAATTTGCAGAAGTTTACTCGTACCGTGGTACAATGCGTAATCTCGTATGTTGACTATTTATATGTCATCCGTGGCTCTTGTAAGAAGGCAGTATATGAAAGATTGCCGTTTTATCGTAGTGATGAATTCAATGGCAGTGACGGCTTGTATGAGGACCTTGACCGTCCATGGTTGCCCATTTCTCAGGAGGAGACAAGTGGAACTTCTAGCCAGTATTCCTATGAGAACTCACACTCTTGGGAACAATTTTACAAAACTGGCGCGTTGGTAAAAATTTCTACACTATATAGTATATATACCCTTGTGCAAATATAGTTAAAATTTTCTTTCGTTTACACAAACCTTATTTTATTCCATCGAGGCTGGGCCATTTCCATTTAAAATAAAATGGAGAGGGATTACTTAAAAGATATCTATTAAATTTTGGACAATGATAGGTTTATATTATTGATATATTGTAAATTGTACACATTCAATATATCCATATATACTTGGGAGAAAAGTTTACAATTATTTTAATTACAATGTACACTTTACATGAATATGCACAGTACAATTAGGGCTGTCCATGGATTGGGTTTGGGCTCTACCTGAACTCAGCTCGATTCCAATGGGTGGCAGAATGGAGAACCTTCTGCCAATTGATAACTTCAACAGGTTGGATCAAGTCAGATCGGTTTTGGTCGAAAATGAGAAAGGCGGCGTCAATCATGATTTCAAAGGAAAACAGAGGAGATTCAGTGGAAATCTCACCCGATCTAGCAAGATCTCTAAACAAATCGAAACTAGCCAGATCTGGTGGAAAACTCACTAGATCTGGCGATATCTTACTGGATTTGGTGAGATCTCGCCGGAAATAGTTGAGATTACATTGAAGTTTGGTTGAGTTTTCGGTTGGATCGGTTTGTTTGGGTGTTGGAGGAGAGAAACCAAGACTTGACCCGAAGGAATCAGATTCTGAAGCCGCCACCCACCACAGCCACTAGATTTGGATTGGTTCTGGTTAGGTCACTCGGGTGGGTCGGTTTGTCAGATCCCTTGGACAGCCCTAAGTACAATGTAGAAATAGAGTTTTCTTAAACTTTATTTGATCGTGGCAATATAAAAAGTAAAAATGGAATGGACCAATGTAACATCTCTAATTCTCTAAACCTCTCTATATTTTTGCCTCTTTCAAACAGTTGTTCTAGAGTTTTCTAGCCTTTGCAAAAACCACATACGTAACCAGACTCCTAATTAACATAACCATACATTACAATATGAACTAGTTTGTACAAAACTTGTTGTGTCTCTAATTTCAAGCTGTATTTCTATTTTGCAGGACTTTAATCCATGCACTTTGTATAATTTTTGTTTCCCTCCAAGTAAAATTCACGAGTGGTTCATTCATAAGAATCATGGACATTCAGTGACAATTGACCTACCGTCAAATTTGTACCATGATAATAATTGGATGGGACTCATTCTATATGCTTCTTTTTCACTCCACGGGGATCCACATAGCATCTTGAATTATCTGGTTTCCGGAATTCCTCACTTCCTATATTGTCAATGCCGAATGATTATGGCTAATGTGGGTGACGACGAGATAATTTCTTGCTACACTAGTAGAGAAGAAATCACGTGGTTACTTAATCTAGGTGAATTCATTTGGATATCCTACGTACCAGTTGAGTTATTTAAAAATTTTTTGCAATACTGCAACCACATTGAGGCTTCATTTGTAAGTGAGTGGCCAGGCATGATGGTTCAGGAATGTGCATTACATCTTTTGTACCAGCATGATCAAGTACAATTCGAGCAAGAACTAAAACACTGTAATGACTTGATTTTAGAGCAGCGGGAGATTGTTCGTAAACATACAGAGGATTATGAAAAGAAAACAAATGAACAAAGTGGTGTTGATGAAAAGAAAATCTTTTCTACTGGCAACTTTGAAGTTCAATTAGTTCCAAGATTTATTGATCAATCAAAGACCAATGAAACTAAGACTAAACTTGGCAAAAGTGACTTGCTGGTAATTCATAAACTAATAGTATTTGCTTTGCTACAATCATACTATTCCATCACCCTTTTTCTCTCACTTTCACTCGTTAGACACAATTATTTATGTTCATTTACAGGACTTTGATCGATGCCGTGTCTATAATTCTTGTTTTCCTTTATGTGAAATTCCGGAGTGGTTTAGCCACCAGAGTGATGAGCCTCCAGTGACAATCCCTTTACCTCCGAATGTGTTCAATGACAATACTTGGATGGGACTTGTTCTATGTGCTTCTATTGCAGTTGAAGCAAACCCAACTGCCATCCTTGACATTCAGAATTCAGAAACTTCTTACAACCTCATTTGTCATTTGGAAATCAATATTGAATGTGTGGAACCTCTTCATGTCCATCACATAACTGAAGAAGATCTCAAGTTGTTACAGCAAGGTGGATTTATTTGGCTGTCCTATATTCCACGTGGTTCATTTAAAGACTTGGTGAATCAATGCAGCCGGATTGAGGCTTCAGTTGTGACAGATTGCCCTGGCTCGGTGCAAAAGTGTGGCTTCCATCTTCTTTACAAGCATGATGAGGTAGAGTTTCAGGAAACAATAAGACAATGCATGGCCTTGTTCTCTAATGAACATGAGGTAAGACCCAAAAAATCTAGTTGCTCCAGTGAGGACCCTCAATCTGAACCTGTTGATCCGACCATTCATAAAGACAAGGGTAAGGGAGTTCTAGAGTACTAACATCTATCGGTCTGCTGCTTTTCATCTTTGGGGACACCTCTCTTTTTTATTGGTAAGCCATTCTCTCTCCAAAATTTCAGTTTTAAGTCTATACGAAAAATACCCACAATTGTAACTTCTTTGACAAAGCAGATGGGAAACAATCCTTGAACTAACGCAGGAATTTGGTTTGAGAAAATGAGTTCCTTGGAATGCCATTTTGTGGGAGTTATTTTATGTGGTTAGATGAAGACATAATTTTATCAATAGTCCTAATTTTACTTGGAATATTAACAGCCCTAATTTTACCATGAAAAATCCCATGTATGTGTGTCAGCACCACTCTCTTCGTTTTCTTCATTATTTGGAATGTTACTAATAGTCCTTATTTCATATACGATTTTCCTCTAATTTATCTTTCAATGAACCAAATGTTCCAATTTTGAAGTGGCATATCCCTTAAAATGATCTCTGATGTCGATTGAGACAAAACTGTTAATAAGATTATAAGAGAAATACAGTTCTCTATTATCTTTTTGCGATTGAATACTAATTTTCTGTTATCTTTGTAATAACTTCTGTAATTTTTAAAAGCTAGCTAGCTCCCAGCAGTGAACCAAAGAAGTCACTAGTAGTTATTTTAAAAGGAGAGCACAACTGAATTGATTAATACACATAAAACTGTAACACACGATATTCATTGGCAAAGTAACCCTAGACTAACTATAGTGGGGAAATTACTTGTTCAACATTGGAAATATCTCTTTATTATGGTTGACATACTCTTGAGAAAAATATTTAGCCATAAGACTAGTTTTATACCAGTCAACTACACCATTAGGCTGAGTTTGAAGGTATCAATTGTTTGGCTTAGCAAATGAATATATAATGTAATAACAATTCTAGGGCCACAACGTACCCCACACACTTTGCTCCAACTATGTTACGTGGCAAACTGTAATTAGCTACCTATCATTTTTATATAAACCCTTTTTTTTCCACCAGTCTCAAGTCTCAACTAATCACATAAGAGAGTTGGGGCAAAATGTTTAGTTTTATCAATGAGAATTACAATCTTTTTTCTCGAAAGAAGAAAAAGAGAAAGAAAACTACACTGTTAGGCTGACTTTTGATTTTATAAAATATTGATAGCCAACCTTAGACTTTTCTGGAGGAAAGAAAACTCAAGAAAGTATGATTATCAGGAAAGAAGGTTTTTTTTTTTTTTTGGGCTAAGTAAATGATTTTATTCAACAAAGCCAGATGGTAATTATTGGTAGAAAAGGATTCATGGGTTGCACAGTGTTTGTTTGGATAGAAAGAAAAACATGAGCAAAATAACTTTGTTTGGATTCATGGGTAGAAAAGGATTGCATGGTGTTGCAGATAGTGGCGTTTTTTGTTTTTTGTTTGATCTAATGGATTCCCAAGAGGGTACTTCTAATTCTTGTGTTGTATTTTCAAGTAATGTCCACTAAGAATGGGGCTCGGATTCCACCAATCCTATGAATTCTAAGTATAAAGCCATTAAGTTCCTGTTTAATTCTTCTCACATAGTAAGTGTCACTGCCTGAGTTTGGATTTCAGCCTTGTGCGGGGAAAATAATTCTAAACCAAGTATTGTATTTCAATATTGATTCGTGGATGATATTCTTTTAATGTTATATAGTATGTTTTTATAGTTATTTGGTTGATAAATTATTTGACATCCACCTCTTTGTATTGATGTATACATGATTTTTCATATAATACTGAGCTGAATTTTGGGTGTAATGAATTGGGTGTCGTAGACACTTTGTGCAGAGAAATTTTCAGCTTTGAAACCATAGGTTGATTCACTTACTTGTTACATTCTGTTATTGATTTTAGATAATTTATATATTGTCTACAGCAACAATGTCTCAACCTCGGTGTTTGATAAGAATAATGTTTTTGGGATATATGAAATCATTAAGTATCTGTTGGATTAGGGCATCAATGAATTAGATTATTGGTGTTGAAATGGGTTAGGAATCTAGTTTTGCCTATCACATTAATCAATATGCAGATGTATATACCAGTAAGCAGGAGAGCTTATTTTACCATCATTAAGCATGACTTAATTTAATTATTTTTTGGGGGGATAAGTAAGCTTAATGTAACCTTTGACAGGATCATGTTGCATCATGTGAAGGTATGCCGTGAGCACTGCCATAGTCCTAATTTCTTGCACCAAGATATCTTGTGTTTTATCTTTAATTGATTATAACGAAGTTCTTAAGATTGGAGACTTTGGTCTGGACACTGTTTATGAGCTTGATCAAAAGTAATCGTTGACTATTTATGTTGTAACTCGTCATGTAGAGCACCTTTTAGTGGTTGGGTTGCTTGATAACAATGTGTTATATTTTGTGATGGTTGAAAAATAGTTCAATGGAACTGCATTAAACTGATACAATAATTAAAAATATTCTTTGTATCAATATGTAATCGTAGTGAGGCATGAGCCTATAAAACAAGCCCTGTTCAAGTATAATCAATATATAATCATTTGAATTTCTCATTGTTTATTGGAACTGAAATTGCAAGTTCTTTTATTATTCTATGTTCAAGAGGTTCATAACATTTGTATATTTTTTTTATGTCCTCAGATTAATGAAATATTGCTGGGGAAATATTGATGAATTGATGATGGTTGCAGCAGACAAAAGGAATGTTGAAGATGCTTACGAGAAAAGTTGAAGGGTTTGTTTCATAAGGTCTTGTCTGGTGTTGAAGGGATCTATTCCAAGGGTCTTGTTTTTAAATTTATTTATTTTTATTTATCTGAACACTGAAGAATGCACTTAATCTGATAACTTTATTTTTAAGAGACTTGCAGAATTAGAAGAGATTGTGGTCCTGATGAGTTTGGGAACTGGGACTATTTAAAATCTGATTTGCTTATCTGGATTTTTTTGCTTCTATTTTGGTAAACATATCTGGTGTGATGCTTTTGTTTGGAATATGCATCAAAGTTGAAAGATTATTGTGAATTGATCTTTGCTTTGTGAACTCTTTGAGATAAGCATTCTAAAAAAGGGCGGACAGGCTGCTACATCTATGGGATTGGAAGCAAATGTCCCATAGAGGGATTTCCTAATGAATTTAAGTCTCTGCTAGAAAATTCTTATGCCCATTGAGGGTATCATCTAACATCTTCTAGGAAAAGTGACTTCTTGTAACATGATTGAATATTCTTTGTGAAATACTTCATATCAGGATTCAATCTTATCTTCATTTGATTTCACAAATGGAGAACTTAACTCATCAATTACATGAAATTGTTGATATTGGTAAACCAAAAGGTGCCTCTGCCTCTGGTCTTCCATAACAGTTTGTCTTTAGATCTTCTCTGTTCTAGAATTCTCTACGTAGTATACTGAGACTGTTACAAGAATAGGGACAAATTATGTGTCACTCGTTAGGTAATAACATAAAGGGAGTAGCAAGGTAGTGTGAAGGTATGAGTTGGAAGTGATAGTTCTTTATTCTCGTGTAAAAGGTAGCAGGCAGCAACCTTGCTCTTCATTTGTCTTCAAATGAAAGTTGTTTGCATTTTGTATCTAATTTAGTCTTCATTCTCTCATCTTCTTTGAAAGTGTTTTCCTTATAGCTTTTATAGTATCCTATGTTGCCTTTGCAAAGCCAACAGGTTTTACAGAGACAAGCTAACATCAATGATACACAAATTTTGATACGATGTACTCAACATTGACGACATTGCATACTTGGTAGACATATTTGATGGCAATTGACAATGGTCATCCTAGAGATATTGCCTCTTTGCACCTATAGTTTTGTGACAAGAGAGGCTTTGGAAGATCTAATATTCAAAGTCACTAAGATCTCAAAAGATATAAACATGCAGATTTCTATCCCTATATTACAACAGTAATGTGATCTGTGTGGTCCTGATGCTCAAAAGTTCAATTTAGAAAGATTTGTTCATGGGATTGTTGGAGCTTGCAAGATTCAACAGGCTTATATGCCATTTGGAGAAGGGTCTGGCATGTGTATTGGTCAATACTTTGCTATGACAGAACCAAAGGTGTTTTATCTCCATTCTATCCAAGTTTTGCCTCTCATTCTTGCTAGCATACCGCCAGTCCCTGATTATGGTTAGTTGTTGTACCTGATTCTGAACATGGAATTACTGTTCTGAGGACAGCTTGACATTTTCCAGCTTTAAGAAAGGCTTTGGTGGAAATTAGAGTGGGGAGGATTAGTAAAGTTAGTGAACCATCTTAAAAACATTGTAAAGGCCAACTTGGATGCACAATTCACACGTCTTTACTATGGAGCAATCAGAGAACTAAAGCAATGATGGAGAGGAGTTGGGATGCATGAATTGCAGAAGTTACTCTGTGTTTGAGGACAACTTGACATTTCTCAGCTTTGAGAAACGCTTTGGAGGTAAAAAGAAAATATTAGAGAACCATCTGTATGTATTAAAAGCAATGTAAATGCTACCTTGGATGCACACTTCGTATGTCATTACTATGTAGCAATTAGAGAACTTGAAGCAAGGATGAAAAGGAATTGGGATGCATAAATTGCAGAAATAGAAGTTCATTCATTTTATCTCTTGGAATCAGGATGAGAATGTAATCATCGTTTAATTCTAAAACACTACGCAGCTCCCGGAATTGACCCAAAGATTAAAATTTGGTACCGAAATATGCAACAAGTACCTAGTAATTGGATGGTTTTTCATTGACATTATACAGCAGATGTATGATCTCGTCATAGGTTTTCAGTTTTCATATATGATAATGGCATGTCTCTCTACATGTGCATTTGATAGCACGGTAGGTGTCTGAGCAAGAGAAAACATTTCCTTCATTCATATTCACCTGAGTGAAATCACAATCATATACTGAAAAAAACACTAGGCCACAACTTGAATAAAGAAATTGATCTTGATGTTATTGAAAGCTCTCCTTAAGCAAGAAGTTTATACTTTCTCATGACAGTGTTACTGATAAGCTCTAGACTTGGTAAAACCAAGAAATAAACATGAAAATTACAAGTTTATCATTGTTATCAACACAAAAGGAATAAATCTGGAAAAAAACAACCAAGCCAAGTCCACCTAACTCAATTAAAATCAAATCAAATACCTCCTACTCTATATGGTGAGAGGAGCCTCCAATCTGGTTGGAGGCTGTACTCTCACAATATTTCCCATTTTATGAAAGTGTTTTTTTGTGTGTGGGGGGAGGGGGGTATTACCACACTCATTTTCAAATACTACTAAAATCAAGGATAAACTGAACTATCTGATTACTTTTCTTGCATCACATAAAGTCTTAAACAAAACATGAGAAATTTTTTTTTTTTGTGTGTGTGTGTGCATATTAAATGGACACATCTAAAGAAACTAGTGAAGCACAATAACCAACATAAATCACAAGAGTACAACACCAAAAATTTATGTAGAAAACCCTCCACGGGATTGGAAAAACAACAGAACCAAGTATGGTATCTTTTATCAATTCAAAATATCAATGGGGTTACAGTAAGTCTAGTCTATTTACATTTTAAATAAAAAAATAAAAAAAAATAAAAAAGAGTCTACTCTACTTATAATTATGGGAATACAAACATCAAGAATAAAATCCTTGACTCACAAATGATAATTATTTCATCACCTAATATGTGGATTTTAGGAATCTTAACAAAGAGTAAGTTTAGAACTTATTTCTGTGCTTCAACATATTAAGCTTTATATTAATTAGGCATACCATTATTTATAACTTCCCATTTAACAAATTCCTTCAAACTATGACTTGGCTGGGATTTAGGCCTGGTGGTGGTTGTTGTAGAATTTTATACTGCTATGTCTCTATTGGATTTTATCAAATTATCATCTATGAAAAAAACTCCCAATACATATAGATGCATGACAATTTAGTATATCCTAGCAAACAAGAGAAAAAAAAATGCATGTTGAAGTATTATATATGATGCTTCTGTTGATATAAATGCAAGATTTCCTTAGAATTTAAGGTGGCGCCTAAAAAAAACCTTCAAGAATGAATTTTCATGCCCCATTGAGGTATCAATTGAAAAGTGACTTCTAGAGGCCAGTTAGTAACATGATTGAATATTCTTCTTATAATAATGCCATTGAGGTTCAAAACATTTTTTCATTTAATTTCACACATAATGAACTTAACACATCAATTACCAAATATTACAAGGAGATGTTAACGGCAATGCTTCACAAATTTTAAACCATGTACTCGACATTGATGAAATTTCATTCAAGAGAGTTGACACACCCATACATTAACATAGGTTCGCTAACCTTGTATTTGATGGTAGTTGACAATAGTGATCCAAAAGATATTGCATCATTTCCCACCTGTGGCTTTTATGGTTAGAACGGCCCTAGAAGACATAACATTCAAAGACATTATGATCTAAAAAGGCATAAACATGCGGATTACAATCCCAATATTGCAACAACACTATGATTTGTGGGGACCTGATGCACACAAATTCAATCCGAAAAGATGAGAGAGATGTAGACTATTTGTATTATCTTGATGTAATGGCACATTTGATGCACATATCTCACGTCATTACTATGTAGTATGTAGGAATTGGAGAAGTTGTTATAATTCCTTTGGTTACATTGTTTTTTACTGATCGTAAATATTTGAAGCAATAATGAACAGTAATTGGGATGCTTGAATCTTAGAAATAGGAGTCATGGTCTAATCTTGTAATACTAAGCAATTTCTAGCAATTCTCTCTTCTAAAGCCACCCTGTCTATTGGGACAAAAGTTTTGTATGCACTCGACACATGAGATACCTTCTCTTCTACTAGGTTTTGAGTAGATGATGACATCTGTCCACAATGCAAGATAGAGCTAAGGACCCTAGAGCATCTCATTTTCAAATGCCATTTGCCATTATTGGACCAGCTCTCTTGTTAGAGGATTGGCAAACAGGGATGAAGCACATGCTATTTTGTTGGTGGCAAAAGAAGCATCCATGTTTCTTTAAAAGCTAGATCTTTGTTGGACTCTTCTTGTTTTGTATGGGTTTCAGGTTTTGTCCCTTGGCAAGATAATTTTTTTGGCCCATAATGTGACTTCTTGGGCTGCGTTGTGTCCCATTCCCATCCCTGCTATATCCAAATGAGTCTTTTGCCCAAAGTAGAAATGGTTTGGGCCCTAAGCATTTTGGGATTTGAATGGTTCAATAGTTGGCATTATGCAATTAGCATTTTAGTGTGAAAAGTAAAGGTTTAAGGTATTAAAAAAAGAAGAAGAAGTAAAAAGTTAAAATTTAAAATTTAATAAAGTTTTTGATTCAATGTGAGCTTTCAAGTTTTAATCTTAAAACTTAAAAGTGGTATTACATAACTATTGACTATTACACCGAATGACATTCTGTAATCTCATTTTTACTGAGAATAAAAAGTAAAAATAAAAAACTTTAGGGAGAGACCCTTTTTTTGGTTTTTGAATTTTGGTTAAGAAATAGTTCTGTAGTTATGAAGTGGTGTTGTTTCCAACATATCAATAATTTGCTACACTATTTCTCATAGTCTTATAAATTAATTGGTATTTTTTATAGCATTTTTAACGTGTTAGAATTCAGAATTTATTTCATTGTAATTATTGATCTAGTATTATTAAAAAGTATAATTTATTTAGTTGAGCATATAAAAAAGTGAAAGGATAAAAAATGTTGAGAAGATGCATAAAACTAAAAGTGAGAGAATAGAAAATATTTTAGTTTTTCATGATACGTATTTGGTACATAAGATGTAAAATAATTATAATTTTTTTTTTTTTTTGGGTTACAAAGAAAAAAAAAGTCAACTTAAAAAAAATAAATAAATAAAAAACTCTGGCAGCCATAGTAAATGACTAAACGTCACGTCGTTTTACGTACTCTAAAACCAAAACCCAAAAGACCAGAACAGAGACTTTCAGAAAAAAAGGAGCAGCAGGCAGGGCCCCCTAAAGCACCAAAACAAATTCGCCTGGATACCCAACGTCTACAACAAACAGTCGATTTCTCTTTCTGTTGAAAACATTTTACTAAGGAAAACTAATTCATATTTATGACAGGAAGTTGGCGGAAAGTTTAGGCCATATTCTGAGATTACAGGTGCGTGTCTATGTTGTAAAGAGCAGATCCAATGGAAGTGCCGTTACGGAAAGTACAAGTCCCCTGCCAAATGGTATTTCCTTTTCCTTTTTCTTTTTCTTCTTGTCTTCATAGTTTGTGTACAAGTCCCTTGCCAAATTTTGACAAAACGCGTCGTTCGTCAGGCTTACCATAATCTCTATCGTGGTTTGTGTTTCTTTCACAGAAAAAATAGTAACATGTTTACAAGTTGTCAAATTTGTGTTGGAATATACAAACTAAATAGCCCATTTGTAGCTCTGATTTGTTGAATCAATGTACTTTTTTTTTTAATATATGTTTTGCTAAATTACAAATTGCACTCTCTGATTTTGCCCAAGATTCAAGTGTCTTATAACTTTTGAGTTTTGATTTATTCATTTCAATTCTAACTCCTAGTAAAAGATTATGGGTGCGTTTGTAAAAAAACTATGAGGAGTTATGGATGCAAAACAGAATATTGGATTTTAAAAACACTCTTTTAAACTCCCAAAACACCTAACCAAATGAACACATTGAATAAAAGTAAAACTAATAAGACTGAAATGAATAAATTTTACGTTATTGGACTGATTTGAATTTTGGGCAAAGTTTTTTTTTTTTTTTGCTACTGGGTTTTGGTTAATCTAGAATTTAGTCATTGGGTTGATGCGGATGTAGGTTGTGCTAAGGAGCAGAGTGTGTGCGCAAAACGCCGTTGCTGTGTGGGTCGTATAGTGGGAAGGTTTTGTTTGATAAATTATTGCTTTGATATGTATTTATATATTCATTATTTATTTTGCGGGTGTATGAAATTTTTTTATATGGTATTTATTCTTGTAGAGATTCTTCAAAAGTAGAGGCCAAGCAAAAGTTGCTTGAAGAGGTGGTTATTTTTTTTCCCTCTCCACTATGTCAAATAATTTGTATGAATAGTGCAGATAAGGATTGGTTTTGCGTGTTAAAAGTTAATGGATTTGGTGATTTTGTTGTAGGCCATTAAGAATGTTTGAGAAAGTGACCGAAGGACTCTGCTACGTGCAGTAAGCTCTCTAAAGCAATGGTTTTCAGCTATTTGATATTTTTTTTATAAGGCTCTGGCTCAAATGCACTTTTGATCCGTTCAGTTCTTTCATTCTTTCATACTTGTATGGTATATATAGGGAATGAAATAAACTTCATCTCAAAGTAAACAGTTAAAAATCAACATTCTTTATGATATGGATCTACTTTTTGTTATCCATGAAATCCTTTTATCATCAATGTTATACTGAGAAATAGGTAATCATGTTGTAGCTTCTAAATTTTGATCATACATAGTGACATATTCCAAGAGACTGTAATTGCTGCGATACTCAGCTTAAACAGGGCAATGTCTCTTTCGTTATAAAATTTCTAGATTATTATTGGTAGTTGTGTTAATTATGTGTTGGTCGTACTTGGACCCCTTCCATAAAAAGAAAAGTCGAAAAGAAATATTTTTTGGTAAAGTTTTAGGAAAATTAACTTTAAAATTTTCAAAACCTTTTTGTTAAAGGACTCTTAGTTGAGCTAATTAATGTAGGCATTCAGAAAATACTTAATCATGCAATATGTAGAGAGTAGGAAAATAATCAGCTTTCTAGACTACTAGGGAATTGGAGCCTCCATTGATCAGATTAGTTCATTTTATACTAATGGCGAGACTAAGATTACTGTATACCTCTCTTGTTTGTTTTATTGGACAAGAGACAAGATACATGTTGTAATTTGCAATCCTTTTGCCTGGTAGGCCAAATTTGCTTACAGGTTCAGGAAGACACATGACACATCATCTGTTTACTTTGAATGTTATTTTGTATTATGAATTCCATAATGATAAGGTTTTTGCATTTATATAATATGTATCATCTCTCTTTGCATTTTATTCTGTTTTTACATGACCTTTAATTGTGTCACGTTTCCCAGTTTTTGTTCCATTTACATATACTTCTAGTTCTTACCAAATTGAGCTTGTTTTTATGTGCATAGTTTTGGATTAGATCCAGTCTCGTGTTGTGGTACTTTACTTATTTCAAGGCTCAACTATGCCAATGAGTTATATCTCAATTCATATTTTCTTTTTACCTAAGAATGGGTAGATGATGTGGTTGTGGGTTCAAAACCTACTTGTTACTTCCAATGAGCTATAGCCTATAACTCAATTGGCACTTCCTCTTCAGATAATAATGGAATGAAAGGTAAGATCGTGGGTTTAAAACTCACCAAGTGCATGTGAAACTCACCAATCACCAAAATAAAAAATAAATAAAGTACTCTACCGGCTATTTTTGTGACTTATGAAAAGAAAAAGAAAAAGAGAAACTATGCCAATAAGAGTGCTCTATACTTGTTCCCTTTACCCTTATGCTTTTGTAACACACATGTTTTCTTTTTGTTTAATCCCCCCCCCCCCCCCCCTCTTCTCAATTGCACTATATGAACAAAGATAAATCTAAAAGTTTAGATAAACTGCAGCCATTGAAGAAAACGAGGCTAGGGAGTTGATTATCAATGTTTGACTTGAGGATCATGCTAAGTTGAGTACAGATGATACTGTTGATGAGGGAGATAAGGGTCTAAGTTTGAATTAAGGCATGTGAACTCCCAATTCCCAACAACGACTAATTTACGTGGTTCGTTACTATCAAAACTCATAGAGAAATGAAATATTTTGTTACATTCATGATATGGAAACATATTTAAAGCATAAAAAATACGAAAATTTTGAAAAATTTCAAGAGTATAAAAGAGAAGTTAAAAATCAATGAGGAAAGAATATTAAGATTCTAACATAAGATCATGTAAGATAGTATGTATTAGAACAGTTTGAATTCTATCGGAATGTGGCATAAACCCCTTGAATTACACCACCAATAATATGACTCCATATCAGCCTTTAACTAAAAAATTAAATACATCTTTCTACACACAATCCTATTTCATAAATCAAAATAAATCAAAATCTCAAACCTCTTCTTTCTATCGTTCAAGTCTTCAAGAACAAAGAAGTACACCTAGCACCCCACCACCAATGTCGCAATATGCCACCATAGGCCGCCATATGCCACCACAAGCCGCAAAATTTCCTGCCGTTGCCGTCGTCCTTTCTACTATCCCACTCTCCACAACAACAACAACATATGATGTATATGGTTTAGTTGGGGTTTAAGGGTACAGGTTTTCTGTGGGTTTGAAGGATTTTTAGTTGCAATGGGTTGGTGACTTGGTGGTTCAATGTGTGTGCGCAAAGACGGAAATAAGGATGGTAACTTTAGAGTTTGATGATATCCAAGACCTATGGTTTATTTAACATGATTTGTAAGATTTTTCAGTTGGGTCACTTTTGAATTGCTTTATTTTAGAGGAAATATAGGTGGGTTTATTGTGTTTTTGTTGTCTTTTGGGGGCTTCATGAAATGAGTTTTGTGAATTTCATTATTGGTATATAAAATTGGTGTCGAACTTCAAAGTTCCTTATTTTTATTTTTATTTTTGTTGGAGTTATTGAGGTTTCATTCCAACTTTTGAGATTGTTGTGGGCTGGAAATCGATTAGGTACTATTTACAAATTTAATTTAATATTGGTTCATATTTGTTATAGAGAAAGGGAGAGAAGATTAGGTGGTGGTGCTAGATCGGTGTTTCTTGTGAGGAAGAGATGATATTTTATTTTGACTTGAATGATAGAATTAGAAAGAAGGAGATGGGATTTTTATTTATTTATTGGGATAATTACAGTAAACTTACTTGTGGTTTGGTCCGTTTTCACTTTGCGTACCCGTGGTTCAAAACTTAACATTTTGCCCACCTTTGGCTTTTCTGTTAAAAAACAACTTTTACAACCAAAACATAACATAAAACGAATCCAAAAGTTAGGGTTTGAATTTTTTTGAAAGAGCTTGGATTATGGGGTTTTGTGTCTCTATGCAAACTATTGGTCCTCTACCGAAATTCCTTTGAAAAATAATCAAAAAAGAAGGAAGGCAAGAAAGATAGGGCAGCAACCAACAAGGACAAAGACAGCAACACATGTTTCAAGAGTTGAGTTCAAGGGTTTGGTTTTGGGGGTTTGTTAATGGTTATAGGGGTTGTTCTCCTTACTCCTCAAATCTCATGTGTAATCTAATGTAACTAGTGTTCTTTTTCTTCCTACTTCCTAGTTGTACTATTTGGCTATTTGCTATTGTTGTTGTGTTATGGGTTTGGGAATTGGGATTGGAGGGTTAAAGCTTTATCTGCTTGTGCAAGAGTAAGACTATTGGTGTTTCTTTGTATTTTCCTAAAAGCTTCACCAAAAGCTACCTTTATAATTGTACGACCGCCTATATATGATGATAATGTTAAGCTAGCTATTGTTGTGTTTGTCCAAATGGGTATTTTATTTTTTGTCTTAATTGCATACTTTCTTTCTTAGCAACCAAACAGAGAGTTTTGGAAGAAATGGGAATAATTTAGAAATGTGAGAGATGTCACAGAATCAAATGGGTCTTGAAAGAAGTCAGGCAAGCTGTGCCATCGTCTTACAAAATCAAAAAACACAAACACAAGGAAACCACACCCCCCCCCCCCAAAAAAAAAAAACAAATTTCACACTATATAATCACAATGCTGGGCTTTGTCACCAAAACTTCGCCGCCACAACCACCATAATGTCACCATTGCTGTCTTCCAACCAAACTCATCTTCCTTCTCCTCAAGATGTCGTCGTTTTGCCTTATCCTGTGTTTACTGTACTTGTTTGATCTTATCCTGTGTCCAGTTTGTTTAGAGTACCTGATGGATGTGCTGTGATGTGGGCCGTTAGGATATAAAAATTTGAAATGTGTTGTGGGAAGAAGGGATGAGTGAGACAGAGAAAGAAATCAGAGATCGAAAGAGAGATGCGAGTGAGATAGAGAAACGATGAACCAAATGTGTTGACCTGTCCATTTGATCTTGTTTTGATACATATCTTGTTTCTCTACAAAACCCCCCCTTTTGATCTTGTTTGTTTGAGTTTTTTCTGTTTTATTTTTTTATTTTTAGAGGAGAGAGTCATAAAATTGAAGATAAAATACATTTTTACCCCAAATTTTAACAGAGGTGGGTAACAGATGGGTAACGGTTTGAAGTTCAGCTGGGCAAAGTGTAAAGTTTCAAACCATGAGTAGGCAAAGTGAAAACAGGTCATACCACAGGTGGGTTTACTGTAATTATCCCTTATTTATTTATTTATTTCTGTGAAATGGCGTTGGTTTGTAGCATTGCTTCCTTGTATTAGCAACATGATTTTTCATTGCTAATACAAGGAAGCAATCTAAAATGGAACATACAAGAAGGAGGTTGCACAAGATTGTAATAGATATGGATCCATAAGTTTTTCACATAGAAATCACTATTCACTCCACCCTTAATGGTATCAAGATTCTCATTCAAAGGGCTGTCCGTAATTGCATTCTTCTTGGAAGTTTAGATTCATTCCATGAACATATAACAAGGGCAAGGTTCATTTGAACACCCTACTCAACCACTAAAAAAAACTTTATTGTTTTGTCTTAATCTAAGTAGTGATCATGCTTATCTCTGCTTATAATCTCTCCCTTGTTTGGTCTTGTCTCATTTAAATCATGTTCATTAGATTGGCTGGTGAGCTGTAGCAAAGGGTGTAATGTCCTGACATGAATCTTTAGACTATGTGTGTTTTTCATAAAAATACCTGAATTACCAAAAAATGAAAAATGAATGAGCCACATATTCTTGAGTGGGAAAATAACAAATAATGTCTTCTATGTTACTTATCCATAGAATTTGGGTTTCCAAGGAAAAAAGATGAAAGGGAAAATTTCTAGAATTTTCAAACTCTGTCAGTTATTAAAATATAACTCTATTGCATTTTTTTACCCACAATAAACATGATGTTATAATTTATAGAGAGATCATTGCACATGCTAAAAATGCTAGTACAGCTTTTCAATGAGTTTGTAAAGGGTTTTGACACAAAGTAAGATTATATGGCTAATCCCTAAATTTTGGATCCTAACCAACAACTCCAGTTAATCAATAAACCTGAGGCCAATCGTGGCCAACTGTCTTGAGCCCATGCTAAAAAATTCCTGCACTATTGACTGATATTAAAAATTTCCTACGCTAACCAACATATCTTTTGACTGATATTAAAATTCCTGCACTATGGGTGTGACATATATGTGTGAATGGGTTCATTGATTCAAAGAACACTAATTCAAGCCAATGTTCAGTCTATCTTTGTCCAAAAAGTAAGAATTTACCATCTATAATTTGTCTTTTATTCCATACTAATACATGCTTCATAGAACTCGAAATTCATTAGATCAAAAGCAATATACACCCAACAAATCAAAAGATTGGAAGAACTCAAATAAACCAGTACAACTTTATGAAAATCTATCTTTTTCTCTCATCACAAGATAGAGTAGATACATAAATCTAAATGACAAGGGTTAAAAGCAAATTTTCAAAATTACATGAAAAGTCAGTATCTCGAAATCCATTTTGGGAAAAAAAATCCAGAGAAATAAACCTTAGAGATCGCGAAACATAGGATCCGACAATGACTCCAAAGGGTTAATTGGTATTTTTTTATAGTATTTTTAACTTGTTAGAATTCAAATTTTATCTCATTGTAACTATCGATTT
This sequence comes from Quercus parvula, assembly GCA_030820535.1. NCBI lineage: Eukaryota > Viridiplantae > Streptophyta > Magnoliopsida > Fagales > Fagaceae > Quercus > Quercus parvula. The sequence goes on along the minus strand of JAUAME010000003.1, from coordinate 59,210,286 downwards.
ATTATTATTAAAAAAATATAATTTTTTTAGTTGAGAATATAAAAAAGTGAAAGGATACAAAATGTTGAGAAGATACATAAAACTAAAAGTGAAAGAATAGAAAATATTTAGGTTTTCCAAGATGAGTATTTGGTACATAAGATGTACAATAATTATAAATATTTTTTGTTTGGTTAAAAAGAAAAAAAAATTTTGGTTTAATTAAAAAAAAACCCTAGCAGCCACAGTAAACGACTAAAGTCACATCGTTTTAGGTACTCTAAAACTAAAATCTAGAAGTCCAGAACAAAATCTCATTTAGAAAAAAATAAGCAGTAGTCAGGGCCCCCCAAAGCACCAAAACAAATTCGCTTAGATAGCCAATAGCGAAGCTAGGAATTTTGGCTTGTGGGGACAAACTATGGTATTCATAAATTGGTCTAGATAAATTCAAAACATATACATATACAATTCGACTAACAAGAACTCGTTATCTTCCTAATTTTTTTTGAATGAACATAATCTTTCTAAACTCTAATGAGTATACACAAATTGTCTATTTTACTCTAAACATGTATGGAAAATAATCCAAAAAGAAAAATAATTAAAATTTTAAATATAATGAAGTTAGGAATCTTGTAACTCAACTGATTGGATGTATAAATGAAAAGATAAAAAAAGGAAAAAAAAAATTAATGGATGATCCTTGTGTAACGTTTTTTTTTTTTTTTTTTTTTTTTAAATTTTTTTTTGGAAAGATTAAGCTTTTTTTTTTTTTTCTTTTTTTGAGAGCAACTGAAATTTGGGGAGGCCGAAGTTAAGATCAACGAAACAGCATTACAACAAACAAGAAAATCGATTTCTATTTCTCCGAAAAACATTTTACCGAGGAAAACTAATTCATATTTATGACAGGAAGTTGGCGGAAAGTTTAGGCCGTATTCCAAGATTACAGGTGTGTGCCTACGCTGTAGCAGATCGAATGGAAACACCGTTATGGAAAGTACAAGTCCCTCACCAAACCTGCCAAATGATATTTCCTTTTCCTTTTCCCTTTCTTTTTCTTCTTGTCTTCTTCATATATATATATATATATATATATATATATATATATATATAATATTGGAAATAGTTTGGTTTTAGTTTTCAATAACGAATTAATATTTGTGGCGGTCAACATTGTTCCAAACGCGCAGTTCGTCAGGGTTACCATAATCTCTGTCAAGGTTTGTGTTTCTTTCACAATCAAAGCTTACAAATTGAAAAAATAGTAACTTGTTTTACAAGTTGTTGAAATTTGTGTCGGATATTAGAGCAGTAGCTTAAGTAATAGTTCAAAGTAACATTGGAGAAAAGAAGTGCAAAAAGAAGAAGACAGATCAAAAGAAAAAGAAGAAAATATGTTGAAGTCTAAATTATCAGAGTTATTCAATGAAATCAGTTTTTCATTTTTCTCTCTAGAATCTAATAATATACAACCAAATATCCCTTTTTTGTAGCTTTGCTTTGTTGAATCAATGTATTTATTTTTAATATAATTTTTGCTAAATTACAAATTGTAGTCCCTAATTTTTTCCAAGATTCAAGTGTCTTATTACGTGCATGAAGTATATACAATAAAATACTCTCATATTTGTATTTTTAGTGTCAATTTTATGCTATTTTATGGTTAATTATAAGTTATCTTTGTTTTATAGGTAATAAAGGATTTAAATTCTAATGAGAATTAGTGGAAGAAATAGAAAAAAATATGTGATCAACTCAACATCCTTTATGTACACATGACATCCACAAGGAAATTGAATGCCCCAAGGTGGGTCTAGGCCAATTGAGTCCTGCCAGTTTGAGAGATCCTCTCCAGGCATATGTGAAGAGAATCAAAGAAAATTAAAGACAGAAGAATAAAAGAAAGAAAAAGAGTTCCAGACGTGAAGTTAGAAAGCAAAGGAAAAATGAATTAAAAAAAAAAAAAAATATATATATATATATATATATATAAACACACACACACAATAGGAGTGCTTTTGTGGACAGAGATATACAGGTGGGCTTGGGCTTTCTTCTTACTCCACCGAACCACAAATAAGAGAGGCTCTAGGGATGACAATTTTGTTTGTGTAAAATAATTTGGTTCACATGGAAGAGGCTAGTAAAGATATGTTGCAGCAGAGATTAGTTGAAAAGGAGCAACCAGATGCAAACACGTGTACATTGAGCATTAATTAATTCCGCACTTGAATCCACTGACTTCTTAATTCAGGGATCCATTAGTTTTAGAAATTAAATTTTTTTTTTTTTTTCAGTTTTTCCCTTTTATGCTTGTCTGTACACATAAAAGCAAAAGCTACTTTGTAAATTCTCACTCAATGAAATAATAATCTTCTATTTACCTTTTCTTCCAGAGAGAAACAGAGAGAAACAGAGAGAGAGGTAAAGTGAGTGTTTTTCATTGAATGTGATACTGTTTTTCATGGTATCAGAGCTGTAACAATGGCTTCCGTTGATCAAGCTTCTTCCGCTCCTGTACCAGATCCAGTGGATTCTTCGGATTCTAATGAATTGAATCCCGATCCATACTGCTTGAAGGGTGGTGATAATCCTGGTTCTATTCTGGTCACCGAGCTTTTGATTGGACGTGTCAATTATCCATCCTGGTCACAAGCAATGGTTATTGCTCTTACTGCCAAGAACAAAATTGAGTTCATCAATGGTGTTATCAGCAAACCAGAAGCCAATTCTCCACTGTACAAAGCTTGGACTCTTGCGAACACAATGGTTCTTTCTTGGATATACAACTCTGTGAACAAGAACATCAAATCTAGTGTGACGTACAATGAGACTGCTAGGCAGGTCTGGTTGGATCTGAAGCACAGATTTGCTCAAGGAAATGCTGCCAGGATCTACTCACTGCAGAAGGAAATTTCTCACATCTCTCAAAACAATCTTTTGGTGAGTGATTACTTCACTAACTTCAAGACACTTTCTGATGAATTGATGAATTGTGATCCTTTGCCTGAATGTTCTTGTGGAGCAATGAGGATTTTGACTGAAAAATTTGAGAAAGATTGTGTGATGAAGTTCTTAATGGGACTGAATGAGAACTATGCTGCAATTCGAACTCAAGTCCTCGTGGCTGACCCAATGCCTGATCTGAATAAGGTGTATTCTATGGTTCTTCATGAGGAAATGCAAAAGAACATTAGTTCATCCTCCTCCTCTGAGATTGAAGCAGCTGCTTTGTATTCTAATGTAAGTGCTAAGCCTAATTCAGGGAATAGGTATGACAATCGGAAGGAAAGGCCAATTTGCAGTCATTGCGGCATTCAAGGGCACATTATTGACATATGTTACAAGTTACATGGCTATCCGCCTGGATATAAGCCAAAAGGAAAATCATCTTCAGCAAATCAGGTTTCCAAATCATTTGTATCTATATCTATGATATCTAAAATCTCTTAGTAGCATCTTGGGGCTATTCCAAGGAATTTCTCCTTGTAATAACCATACACCTGAGGAAATCGTTTGATAGTTGAAAAGGTTTGAATGTCCTTATTTCTAAAGTTTAAAAAAAAAAAAAATCTAAAATTTAAAGTTTAACATATATTGTTGTTATCTTTTTGTTGAATCATATTAATGATCATGTCATTATTTTCTTTTCATAATTTTTTTTAAATATATAAATATTAATGTATGCAATAACGTATTATACATTTACAACTTATAAAAACTAATTGTAATTTACCAATCATGCTAGGATCATCATTTTTTACTATCATGATTTTACGCATTCTTAAACCTAAATGTAACTTATAATAGAAAATGCATGTAATTGAATTGTGCCATCACATCCGCCTATTTTCAACCCCTTCTTTCTCTTTTAAAACTTTTCTTGTCCCTATTCTCCAAAAAAAAAAAAAAAAAAACCTCTTATTCTCCCTATTAGTCTGCTTTACTGATACATTTCTTTGATCATTTCTTCCTGGTATTTTGACTATTCTTTCTCCCCCTATGGGTTCTCAGGGTGGAATGCCTAGAAATAGCCCTGATGCTGACAGGTGGCTGCGTAATGCCAATATTCAACCGAAGGGTTTAATTCCTTCTCCTCATACTCCATTACTGATGATGCACAAAGCTGAGAAGAAGTATGAAGTGGGTAAAGTGATGGAACAGGCAAAGCAAAGGCAGTTGAAAGCTATTTTGAACAAGCTAACTCCTCAGAACTTTGATAAACTTTTTGAACAAGTGAAAGCAGTAAACATTGACAATCCTGACACTCTAACTGGTGTCATCTCACAGATCTTTGACAAAGCTTTAATGGAGCCTACTTTCTGTGAAATGTGTGCCAATCTCTGTAGTCATCTTTCCTTGGAATTGCCTGATTTCAGCAAAGACAATGAAAAGATAACTTTTAAGAGGGTGCTTTTGAACAAGTGCCAGGAGGAATTTGAGAGAGGGGAAAGAGAGCAAGAAGAAGCTAATAGAGCTGAAGAAGAGGGTGAGATTAAACAGTCTGCAGAGGAAAGAGAAGAAAAGAGAATTAAGGCTCAAAGACGAATGTTGGGTAACATTAGATTAATTGGGGAGTTGTACAAGAAGAAAATGTTGACCGAGCGAATAATGCACGCATGCATCCAGAAGTTGCTAGGTCAGTATGATAATCCTGATGAAGAAGATATTGAAGCTTTGTGCATATTGATGAGTACCACTGGAGAGATGATCGACCATTCAAAAGCCAAGGAGAATATGGATGCATATTTTGAGAGAATGAAGATGTTCTCCAACAATATGAATTTATCTTCTAGGGTCAGGTTTATGTTGAAGGATTCAATTGATTTGAGAAAGAATAAATGGCAACAGTGCACGAAAGTTGAAGTGCCGAAAAAGATTGAGGAAGTGCACCGAGATGCTGCTTAAGAATGACAGGCACAAACTAGCAGGTTGGGTCGAGGAAACATCAACACTTCATCAAGAAGGACACCTATGGATTTTGGTTCAAGAGGGTCAACTATGTTGTCTCCCTCAAGTGCGCAGATGGGTGGTTTCCGTGGCCTGCCTAGTCAGGTTCGTGGATTTGGTGGTCAAGATGTTCGGTTTGAGGACAGAGTGCCTTATGAGGCTAGGACCTTATCCGTTCCTATTAAGAAGAAAAATAAGAAGAAAAGTGCTGAGAGTGTTGAGGCACGTGAGGTTCACATGGAAGAGGTTAGTAAAGATAAGTTGCAGCAGAGATTAGTTGATAAGGAGCAGCCAGATGCAGACACGTGTACATTGAGCATTAATTAATTATGCATTTGTAGCCACTGACTCCTTAATTCACGGATCAATTAGTTTTAGAAATTAATTTTTTTCTGTTTTTCCCTTTTATGCTTGTTTGTACATATAAAAGCAAAAGCTACTTTGTAAGTTCTCATTCAATGAAATAGTAATCTTCTATTTACCTTTTCTCCTAGAGAGAAAGAGAGAGAGGTAAAGTGAGTGTTTTTCATTGAATGTGATACTGTTTTTCAGTTCCCTTGCCAAAAGCTACTTTGTAAGTTCTCATTCAATGAAATAGTAATCTTCTATTTACCTTTTCTCCTAGAGAGAAAGAGAGAGAGGTAAAGTGAGTGTTTTTCATTGAATGTGATACTGTTTTTCAGTTCCCTTGCCTCAAAGACCTATTGGTGATGATTCTATTCCTCTTGGACCTCAAGGTGGTCTTGCAAGAGGAATGTCAATTAGAGGACCACCAGCAATGTCAAGTGCTCCTGCAGCTGAAATATCTCCTGGTGCTGCAGACTCCAGAAGAATGGCAGTTGGCTTGAATGGTTACAGTATGGTGTCGGAGCGGACAACTTATGGCCCAAGAGAAGAACTTGTTCCAAGATATATTCCGGATAGATTTGCTGCCCCAGCAGCTTATGACCAATCAAGCCCTCAAGAGCGTAATGTAAATTTTGGTCACAGAGACCTAAGGAATCCTGATCGGAGTTTTGATAGATCAGTTGTCACTTCACCAACATCACGCATGGAGGGAGCAGCTGTTCCCCAAAATGTTACTTCAGAAAAGTTGCCTGAAGAACGCCTTAAAGATTTGTCCATTGCAGCAATTAAAATTTTTTACAGATATCTTCTTTCCTATGCATGCTTCTATATTCCTGTTTATTCCAGTTCTTATTCTCTAAGTTAACTTTAGAGAAACTAGCATCATATGTATGCTAGTGTAAGGTTTATGCGTTATGTTTCAACCTCCATATTGTTGATTACTTGATTCAACTACTGAGTTGTTTGCTTATTATACTTTGCAACTGATGTCCATAGCGTTGAGTGTTGTCAAATGAAGTATTATGGCTATCCTTTCCTTTGCGCTTTTTTTTTTTTTGGGGGGGGGGGGGGGGGGGGGGGGGGATGTGGTATGGATTTATTATACTTTGCAACTGATGTCCATAATGTTGTGTTGTCAAATGAAGTAATATAGCTATCCTTCCCTTTCTGCTTATTTGTTTTGCATGGATAGGAGATAGGAGATAGGATTAGTATTTCAATTTATTCCCGTGGAACTTTAGAGGAGAAAAAAATTGAGATGTCCAGTTTATTTGTTTTGAGACTTCTTCTATGAATGTGGTGGCAAAAAGTGTTTTGATGGCTCCTTGGGTACAATGCTTATCACATTTGGACCTGAGGAGGGTGGACTGATAAAATGGCAGCTTTGGAAATAAGCATGTTTTCATTAGATTGTTTAGATGTGGAAGTAACTATTTGTGCCGACTTGTACAAATAGTTATTTTTAATGGGGATTTTCTTGGTTTCAATTGATGTGAACTTGAGCTTGGTTCTTCCACTCTGTTCTCCCCACCCACCCCCCCCCCCCCCCCCCCCTTCTTAAAACCAAATAGCTAGTCCAATTACCCCAATTTTGGCTGACAAGATCATGGTTCTAATTCCTCTACCATGGCAATATTGTAACTGTGATTTAATCTAACTTTGTTCTCTTAAGAATTGTCTTATGCAATTCATTTGTCACTTCCAAACTTGTTTCACCAGCATTTTCCCCCCAATTAGTTTGGGAAGAATCTTAGCCTACTTTTACGCAAAGTACTAATAGTAAATATTGGGTTTGTTTGGAACTGTTGTCTGAGCTTTAAAAGACATGCACAACAAATCATTTGGTTTCCTTTTTGTTTTTTTTTGGGGTTGGGATGGGGGTGGGGAGATATGGATTTTTGAAAACTGTAACACCAAATGACTGTTTTGAAAGCACCAAAATGGTGTCTTCTGAAATTGGTTTGTGTTTTCACAACCACCAAATTGTAGTCCCAAATATATTTGGGTTGGCTATGAATCCTCAACAATCTAGACAGTGTTATTTATAATATAGATTCCATAGGTCATTCTGTTGTATTTATCGATATATTGAACGAAAGTCATTCAACTTTCAGTGCCAGAGATGAGAAGGAAGTTGAATTGTGCATAAGAGACATGAATGCCCCAAGCTTCCATCCATCAATGGTATCTCTATGGGTCACAGATTCATTTGAGAGGAAGGACATGGAAAGGGATGTTTTGACTAAGCTTCTAGTCAATCTTACGAAGTCTCGTGATGGTGTTCTGAATCAAGCCCAGCTCATCAAAGGGTAAAAAATATCTAACAATATGTCAATCATAGTTGTATTTGTCTGTCATTTATATTTGGTGTTTTATTTACTTGCTGCTGTTTTTCTTGTTAGGGAGATAAACACCTTGGGGAGCTTCCTTGAGTAATTAATATAACATATAGAGACACACTTTAACCCAAAAGGCCTAACCCCAATGGGTATGTGCTCAATTATGTTATATTAATCACTCATTCTTCTCATTTTTATTCAATGTGGGACTTCACTCACACGTGTAACCCAACAATCTCCCCCTCACGTGTGAGTCTCTGCCTCTCTGTGGGCTTCAAGACCTCTCTATGGGCCATGAACAAGTCCTACTCACTCCTCCTTGCCTAATGGGCTTTTCACTTCATCAATGCATCATCCATGGGTCTCTCGTACGCCATCCATGGGAACCACGTGTCAACCCCGCACGCACATCCATGGGAACCCCGCACGTCTATACCTATGGGAACCTCGCACCACACCATTATTTAGCACCATTAGCAATATTCCTTTGTTGGGCTTTTCTTTTTCTTTCTTTTTTTCTCCAGGATCTTTGTGTGTGGGCCATTTAGGCTTTCTCTGTCCCCGCTGGGTAGGGACCATGAACACATCACCACCTTCGCCGCACACCACCATGAGCTCTGATACCACTTGTAGGGAATTTTAACCAAAAATTCCAACCTGTGAGAAACAAAACAAATAAAGAAAACACACGTCAAAGAAAACAATCACACGCACAAGACAATATTTACGTGATTCGGCAATTTGCCTACGTCCACGGAGTTGCAGGGATTTCACTATTATTAGGGAAAATACAATAGTGCACAAGAACACTCTCAAGAAACCCAATTCCCAATACACCCTAATTCTCTTTCACCCACAAGACAAGAAAACACTATTCTTTCTTCTTATGCGGCTGCTAGGTATTAGGAATTATCTCTAATTCTCACGGCTTGCCAAGTATCACAAACCTAATATATATATATATATATATATAGGTGGGCTTGTACTAGGAATTATAATCCTAGTTGAATTGGGTTTCCTAATACTGCTTGTATTTGGTTTAGGAGAATAATTGGGCTTGGTAATTCAAGCCACACACGGCCCACTTCAACATTTCTCCCATCTGGCCAGGTTTGAATCTGTTATGACTAATCTGGAGGATGCCGTAAATGATGCCCCAAGAGCTCTAGAGGTAATAAAATCAGAGAAAGGAGATTCTGTCTTAAACGAACTCCGTGAAAGCTCCAATTTGCGCATAGAGGATTTTCGACCTCCGAATCCTAACAGGTCAAGGAAATTAGATAAATTTATTTAGAGGATAGTGATGCTCGTTGTATCTTTTAAGGAAAGGAAAAAAAAAAAAATGAAAGAGGAATTATTCTCTAGGGTGGGTGGGGATTATGTATTGGGTTTCTTTTCCATGTCTTAATATTATTCTTGAAATGTAAACTGCAATTATGAAAGGTTCAATTGAGCATCAGAATTTTAAGTTTCCAACTTTTATTTTATTTTTTGGTTTTGTTGTGTTATGAGAGGGATCTCGTTAGAGTTTGAGCTATAGCATCATATCGGTCATTATCGAGTGAATAAGTACATGTTTATTGCTTATAAAATGTCACATAATTTGACTAATTTATCTTAGGATCAAATATTTTATTAAACTTTCTTATAAGATCTCTACATTAAACTAGAAATCATCATTTCGGAGTTTTTAATAATAGATTTTCACAATGATTTTTGAGTATCAGTTTTTAAAACTTGAATGCAGAAGCCCCCTTCCAATGTAGTATGTATGAGAGAGAATGTAATTAAATACTGGATTTGGTGAAATTATATATATATATATATATATATTAGAATTTTCCTTCAAATGTGAGTAAAATACATGCCAATGGTTTCTCTCTTTTACCAATTCTATGATTAAATTACATGTTCTTTATTGGTAATTAGGTACAATACACTAATCAATTTTAGTATAAAAAAAAAAGTGAAACAATTTAAGGAGAGATTAGGAGTGAACATTGGTCATAAGCTAGGTGGGATTGGCTTTGACTTAGAGCGTCCGTCCCAAGTGATTCGTGTTCACCCTGAATTTTATATTGACATTTGATGAGTGTAATGAGTTGGGGAAAAACATATCATTTAATAATATATTTGACAAAATACTTGTCAAATATATTGTTGACATTATGTATTTTATAAGTTTTAATTGAATCAAGATTTTAAAATTTCTAATTATATCTTCTCTATGAACTCAAGATGCACAAAATATTATCACAAAGACAAAATTTAAAAAAAATATAATAATAGAATTAATTTATCAAATATACTATTGCAACTTTACTTAACAATAGAATCACCTATAGTTTCAACGTACTGAGGTAAAGACAGATTCAACATATAACTTGGTTAATTAATATTTGTCAACCCAAAATTAATTTCATATTAGAGAGTCAAATATTATAGTTTAGGTATAAATTTTAACAAAAAGATATAAAATTTTTATTTTTTTATTTTCTAAAAATGATTTTTACTTTACTTTTGGTAAAGCGATCATGGTAAAAGAAAACCTAAATCTAATTTTTCATGTTTGATTTTGGTGTTGAGAGAGAAAGAGGTTGTTTAGAGTGTAATCGTGTGGAATATCGCGAGCTAATGTTGACAATCTACCACGTTATAGATTGGTTTACAAAAATTAAAAACTCAAATCATTATGAAAAATTGATAGTGAATGATGATTTTTACAAATTCACAACTTTTTTTGGATTAAAGTAGTGTGTAAGGTTTCAATTGGATTAAATTTTTATTAGTTCACAACTTTGGGGGCCATCTTAGATGTGGGAGAGAGCCCACCAATGCTTTGTTTTTAATTCTTTTTGGATGAAACCAATTATGGCCCACAATTTTGGGACAATAATAATAATAATAATAATAATAACAGTAATAACAATGATGATGATGATGATGATGATGATGATGATGATGGGCGGCTTTAGGCAAAGGCCTAAGTAGCCTAAGATTGAGCCAACCTTGTTTGGCTTAAGGTTATTTGCTATTAGCTTATTTGATTAGTTTTTGTCTTTTAGCTTATTTTGTTTTTACACAGCTTATTAAAACATCAATAACATTTATTATGACTATAGTTTTTGAAAGTTTTGTTATACTATTTAAACTTTTCAAACTGATGTGTTACTTTTAAATACAATATTGAAAAACTAATTAAAAAATGGCGAAAATACTATTTTGGTCCCTACATTTTAGTAGCAGTCAATTTAGTCCCTATTATTTTCACCTTGCAGTCAATTTTGTCCCTACCGTTAATTTACTAACAGAAAATATCTATGTGGCAAACGGTTTGTATAGTTGGCATGTCTAAGTTAAAAAATTAAGTGAGATGCTGACATGTCTAAATTTTATTGGCCATGTCAATGCTTAGTTGGAAAAAAAACCACATCAACCTTTACAAGTATATTTCTTTTTTTTTTTTCCAATTTTTTAACTCTATTTTTTCTTTCAATTTTCCTACGATTTCTTTAAAAATTAATTTTATTTTCCGACATTCTTCATTGTTCTTCTTCCCAAACCCAGAACATTCTTCATTGTTCTTTCCCCAAACCCAGGACAGCCCTCCGTCTCTCCTAATCTCCTACTCCTCACTTAACCACTGGTGCTTGTGCCACCTCTCTTTCACCGCCACCACAAGAACCGCGCTCACTGCAACTATTATCTCTCTAGATAGCACAATCAAGTCCATTATGGGTTCTCTCCCTCTCTCCAAACCACTCACTCAAAACAAAATCAGAAAGAAAAATCCCATTATCAATTACCACAACTGTGCCAAATCCGGATCTCATGCCTTAGAAACTAAACCTTCTTGGGATTTCTCCTCCTCATCCTCCTCTCCCATGTGGATCCAAATCCCAATTGCTCCAAATCCAGCCCCTTAGTGGACCTCCGATTCTAATTCAAAATGGTCTAGAATGATTGCTCTATTCAAGTTTGCCAATTTGACATGCAACTCGGATGAGATCCATGTCCTTTTCGTTTGGTTAACAACTGCATATGAAAGTTTTACTCCTTTGTATGGGTTTCTAGTGGCCTTGGCTGCTATACATTCACTTGGTATACTATGAAAATAAAATGAAAATTATGTTTGATTAAAGAAAGTTAAAAGAAAAATAAAGAGAGGAAAAAAAGAAAAGAAAAGAAATATATTTGTAAAAGTTGATGTGGCATTTTTTTTGCCAACTAATCATTGACATGGCCAATAAAATTTAGACACGTCATCATCTCATTTAATTTTTTAATATTAGACAAGTCAACCTTATAAACTGTTTGCCACGTAGGCATTTTCTGTTAGTAAGTTAACGGTAGGGACTAAATTGACTGTATGTTAAAAATAACAGGGATCAAATTGACTGTTATCAAAATGTGTGGACCAAATTGACTGTGACACTAAAATGTAGGGACCAAAACAATATTTTCGCCTTAAAAAATTTGTTAATACCTTTAACATTCATATGAAATATAGTTTTTGTCAAGTGCATTTGTATGAACTAGTTTGTACAAAACATTCCACCAGACAAAGCATGCTTTGGGCATTTAGATTTGGATTTGGATTTGGATGAATGAAATCCATATAACTTGTTTGAGAAGTTTAAAAAATGTCAAGGATTTGGATTTGACAAATTCACTAAGGATTTTAAACCTTTAAAATGCTTGGATTTGAAATAACTCCTAAAATCAATAGATTTGAAATCCCTTGATTTCAATTCAATTAATTTCAAATCCAAATCCAAATCCAAATCTAAGTTCCCAAACACAACCTTATAAAATATTATTTTCAATACTAAAGAAATTTGATTAGCTCTATCTAATTGCACACAATATTTCTCTTTTGCAGGACTGTAATCCATCCACTTCGTATAATTGTTGTTTCCCTCCAAGTAAAATTCAAGACTAGTTCAGTCATCAGAATTATGGATGCTTAGCGACAATGGACCTGCCCTCAAATTTGTACCACAATAGTAATTGGATGGGGCTCATTCTATATGCTTCTTTCTCAATTAAGGGGGATTCAAACTTCATCCTTAGCAATTTGAATTCAGGAGAATCTCACTCTCTATATTATCAATTCCAAATGAGTATGGCTAATGTCGATGATCAGACAATTGCTTTCTCCACCAGTAAAGAAGAAATCACGTGGTTACTTGAGATAGGTGAATTCATTTGGATATCCTACATACTAGGGGAGCCATTTACGAATATGTTGCAACTCTGCAGCCGCATTAAGGCTTCATTTATGAGTGATTGGCTAGGTGTGATAGTGTAGAATTGTGCGTTACAACTTTTGTATCAGCAAGATCAAGTACAGTTTGAGCAAGAGCTAAAACAGTGCAACAACTTGATTTCTGAGAATCGCGAGCTCATTCGTAAACAACAAGAGGATCAAAAGAAAAGAAATGAACAATACCATGTTGATGAAGGACTTCAAAGAAAAATATTTTCTAATATTGACTTTGAAGTTGAATTATTTCCAAGACTTATTGATCAATCAGAGACTAATCAAACCGAGATTGAACTTGGCCCAAGTGACCTGCTGGTAAGTCATCAACTACGAGTATTTTCTTTGCCTCAAACATAATATATCATCTCCCTCGTTTTCTCCCAATCTCACTCATTAGACACAATATATTTCACTTGATTGTTAAGGATGAAATTGATGCTCATGCATGCTTCTGAATTTTTTTTTTTAATTATTTAAATTTATTAAAACTGGTCACTAACTTGTGCGATGCACGAGATAGTTAAATAAAAGGATAATTAACCAACCTTATGTTAAAAGAAAAAACTAAAAGAAATCAGTGAGAGACTAATTTGCCCACCAAGAAAAAGAAAAAGGAAGAGAAGAGATTGAGAAAGAAAAAAGAAAAAGAAAAAAGTAATGTTATGTTAAAAGTTAAAAGAGAAAGTCAAAATAATAAGTGAGAGACTGATTTTCCCACCAAAAAATAGAAAAAAGAAAAACAAAAGTGTAATGTTTGAAACTAAAGCAACATTAAAGACAATGGGGAAACTATTTGCAAAGAGGATTGCAACCTTTACATGTGATACGATTTTGGTATCATTAGTATGTTTACTTGGCTCAAAGCCAAAATTCAAATTCAATTTTGCAACCAAAAAAAAAGAAAAAAAAAATTCAACAGCTTCTCTACACAAATCCACCTTTTGCTCTAATTTATTTTGCAAATCAGACACTATCAAGAATTTCAATAAACACTATTGCCACATCTATCTCTATTTTAGGCATTTAATTTACACATAAGCCAATAGCAATAACTATCACAGTTGCTCAATGCTATGACAATCTCGATCCAAGCATTCTCCTTCTAGCTAGAATCTTATATCTTTTCTTTAAACTTGCACGTCAACCATTTTAAGTAAGAAAGTTGTCAAAAGTGATTTCAAGTAAAAATCACATTTACACATAATCTAAGCAACCTAACTCAATTTAGGTCTTATAATTAAGCTAATAACATCTTATAATTTCATCTTAAACTATAGCATCTTGCTCATTTAAAGGTCGTATTCAATGCACAAATCTCTTGCTCATTAAAATGCATAATACGTGTAGGTTTTGTCTTTCATGTTTCTGTGCTCTTACTATGTAGAAACCCAAAATAAAAAAAGATCTTAGACTTTCTTGGATTTCGATATCTTATAATACTGCACATCATCAAACAACATCAACATAAGATGATGTTAATTCAGTAAAGTGAATAAATCTGAAACAAAATCAATGCGTAAAACTCTAAGCATGCAAAAGAAATAAAAGCTTCAAAAACGAAATTGAAAGCTTTTTGTCATATAAAGAAAATAGAAAATTCTCTTTTTAAATAGCCTACATTCCATACATTTTATAATAATTGAAAGAATAAAAAGAAAAAAGGCTATATTAGGCCAATTCAACTGCATGTTAGTAGGATATTCTTTGTAGTAATATAAGTGTTAGGACATATGTGTTTCACTTGTTAAGAACATATGTAATTCTTTTATGTAATTGGCTAATCCTTTGACAAAACGCACTTTACTTGTATTTGGGTAGATCTATGATGTGTTTAATACTTCAAGAAACATATTGTTCAAGTCTAGTATTAAAACCATGAAGATTGGACCAAGAAACAAGTGAAGAAAAACTGCTCAACACCTCTCGACAGGTGCTCAACACCTCTCGATAGCTGGTGGATCGATCGAGAAAGCTCATGTCTCCTCGATAGCTGTATCTGTCGAAGTTTAAAGCTCGACACCTCCTCGAGACCTCCCGATCGATCGAGGTTATGGGAATTCATATTTCTAGATCTGATTTTTGGCCCAAGCTTATGTATTTGTGTAGGGTTTCTTTTCTCACAATCCTAGACATATATAAGGCTTATTTTAGAGGCCGTCACATATGAGAATACAAGGAGAACATATGCAAAAGGTGATCAATGCCTTATTCTCTCTAAAAGAAGCTACTGCGTCTTTGCGCCTTAGGGTTTTGTAATCAAGTGCTTCTTGATTTTCATTGTTGATGAAGTGAAGAACTTTGCAACCAATAATCTTATTCAAGTTGAAGAGTTAGTTACATACTGGGATCTGTGCAACAAAAAGGGTGGCGTTCAAATATTGAAGAGTTCAGAGGTTTTGAAGCGATAGAAGGTTTCTGTTGTAAGTTCATCTACAAGGATTGTAGAGTTTAGGGACAAAGGTTTTGTACTAGATCTGAAACTTCTCTTTACTATAGTGGATTGCTTTTCAGAAAGGTTTCCCTTTACTGTGAAACTAGTTTGTTTCATTAGTTTTCCTGGGTCATCATATCTTATCTTATTTATTTTTTTCGCTGCATGATTTTGACATGATATTGATGTTTGTTTGTTTTATCTAGTTTTATACATAATAAATCTAATTAAAAACTTGGGTTTAAAACTTGTTAATTCTATCAACCGGAGTCTAAATTTCCCAACAATAAGGCTTTACAATTCTGTCAATAGAATTCACACACACACACACACACACACACACACACACACACATATATATATATATATATATATATATATATATATATATATATATATATCACTTAACAATCAAAATCTTTTGAGAGTGACTTTCTTTGAGAAAAGGATATGATATACAAGGAGAAAACTTTAGAACCCAAATGGCATTGGTTTGAAATAGAAAAAAAAAATGTTCCCAAAGTCAAAGCTAATCTACAGAATATGTAAAACCCAGTCAAACACATTTAATTCAAGCATCTCTTCTAAAACTTTGAAACTAATTAAGAAACAAAGGGGAAAAAACCAAAGTTCATAATATTGATAAACTAAAGAAAATAATAATTTTCCATTAAAAAAAGGGGGTTAGGGGAAACAAAGTTCATAGTTAAAGAAAATAATAATCTGCCATTGAAAAAGAAAATTCATAAGAAAACTTAAATAGCCACAATTTTCATGAATCAAATATTGTTGAAATCATAAATGGATAACAAACCAAATCCAGTTTAACAAATTGTTTGAAGCTATAGGCGATAAGATTGCAGCCCTGTAATCGATAAATTTGGGTGAGAATCAATTCATGGATAGAAAATGTTTTGTCATTTGATGGTAGACTTCAACAAATCCAAACATCCAATAAGTGTTGTATTGTTGTTTGGTATTCATGTCTATTGGACCAACATGTTTGTTCTAGAACAAAGATAATCAAGCAGATTGAGAGCAAGTTCAACAGATTTCTATGAAAAGGCATTGATTTCTCGGCTTCTGGTGTTAAGTTTTTTGGGAAGTGTCTAATTAGTTTAATCAATAATTTGACCAAGGTACATAAAAACAAATGATGTATTGACAACATATATTGAAAGAGACAAATATATTGAGGAATGGAACATCGATCTAAATGTAGAAAGAGGCATTATCAATAGTAGTGCCTTCATCCACCAATTCCTCCCACTTGAATCACCTTCGACTAACTTGAAAGCCCATCCTTCAAGACTTGAAGTTTCCCATCTTCTGAACCTTTGTTGCTTCAAGAGGATTTTTTTTTTTTTTTTTTTTGAAACAGAGCAGCGTGAACGTTATTGACAACTATAATCAAACACATTGTAGGCAGTCCATTAATGAACAATCAAAATTGACAACTATAATCAAACACATTGTAGGCAATCCATTAATAAACAATTGAAACAACAATGTTAGAAGACTACCAGAGGCTTTCTGTGGGTATTTATACTGGGATTTTGGGGCTGTTGAATCTCTGATATTTCCTGCATATTTTTTTTCCTTGGAGCCTAAGCCGCTGCGTTGGAATATTCACAACAGACTGATAACACTATTGAAATAATTTCACCCAAAAAAAAAAAATATTTTCAAATCAATTTTCAATAACCATGGAGACCCATCAATGCATCCTCAACTGAAAATTATTTTTACAATATCCATTTCATTTTATTTACAATTGAGATTCAGAGATACCTAAAGAAGAGATGAAGGAGGGAAGAGAGAGAGAGGTTGGCGTTAGAAAGCTGAAAGTCTGATTTTTTGAAAGTGTATTTGGAAGAGAAAGAAGTTGGTAGTAGAAAGTTGAAAGTCAAAAGTTTTGAAACTGTCTTTGGAATAGATAGAGGTTGGCGTTAGAAAGCTGAAGGTTTGAAGTTTTGAAACTGTGAAAGACAAGTAGAGCAAAAGGAGGGGAGACCAAAAGACGTTGGCTTTAAAGAGTAAATACTATTCAACTTGGGTTGAACGTAAGATACATGTAGGTTTGGGTTTTATGGTGGACAACACTAACATAAGTTACATATAATTAAAGCTATAAAGATTGGGCTCTATGTTGAAGATAGTCCTAGAAATTATTTTCTTTTTAATAGTATTTTAAAATTAAGGGAAAAGTTTAGAAAAAAATATTTTGAAATTATAGGAGAAATTTAGGAAATAAAAGGGTAATGACATGGCGGCTAATGTGGCTCAATAGGAGCAAAACAATATTAAATGCTAGGCTTCAGTTTTTAGTATTATATAGATATAGATGTCCAACATATCTAAGATATTTCACCCAAAAAATATTGAACTGATTGGTTTTTACCCCAAATTAAATAAGTAGCGGGTTAATATATAGATTAATTATCAATTAATTCAGATATGTGATCACAACTGCAAGATTGTAAAAATAATAGCAAGCAGTCAATTATAAAGCAATAAAGCAATAGACACTCGATTTGGTGACGAAGTGGAAAACCGATGGAAAACACTTTCAAGAGTAACCTAACCCCACTAAAGAAATCTATTGCATGAAGAGAAGATACAAATTAAGTACAAAACCTCTCTCCCAAGATACTACCCAATAGTTTAAACTTATTACTATTACCCACAATAGCTTCAAAGCCTCTGAACTGCTTGTATATGAACATTGAACACTCTTTCACGAACGACCAATATGTGTATATGACTAGTGCCTTTGACCAACTCCAAGGGGCCTCCTCAAAGATTTGATACCGTAGTGACTGTTATTTGGATGAAGGCTTTATGGTTTCAAGCTCTTTGATCACTCGACAACATCGTATAATATATGTCAATATGCTCTCTATGCTCATAGTTTAGAAGGTGGAGGCTTTGACGCCCAATTTGTGTTTCTTTGAAAAAATTGCCTCATTAGCCGTATGAACTATGAAGTTGTGATACAAAGGGCCTTATATAGGCATTCTAATTAGAGTTTGAAAAACATAAGCACTGCTTCATTAAAAGATGTCGATCACTGAATCCCCATCCATCAACCGGTAGTTGAAGGTTTGTTGAAAATCCCATTTCAATTGATCAAGAAATGATTCAAAGGATGTCAAAAAAACTTGGAGATTTCAATCGATTGAGAGACGATGGAATGGTAATCGAAATCTGTACAAAATGTCTTCTTTGAGTTGCTTCTTCACACTTCAATCTTGAACGTTGAATGGCTCATTACAAACTCATGATTTAAGCCTCTTTACTCTTGTTCTTTTGCTAATACTCGAGAAGTATCCTAAACTTCTTTGCTATAAAAGCTATGCCACTCTCTTCCTCATCCTCAGAATTGTCACTCTCTACTTCCTTAATAATCTTGAGGGCCATAAATTTACTTTTGGAGGTCTTGGGCAAGGTCAGGCAGGGTCCAACTAATTCATCTATTGTAAGTGCATCTAGATTATTGCTCTTCTCCATGGTAGTGATTTTGGCCCAAAAACTCTCAAGTAAGGATCTAAGTATTTTAATTATTGTTTCGCGATTTTAGGCTCATAATACGTCTCACATAGGTTGAGTTATAGTTAACTATGTCATTTAACTTGGCATAAAATTCGCCAAATCTCTCATCTTCCCTCATTATTAATTTTTTCAAATCTAGATGTAATATTGGAATTTTAGAGTTCTTTACTATCTAAGTCCCCTCATGTATGGTTTTTAAGATTGTCTGGGCTTCATTAGCAATTTCAAAAGTTGAGTTTCGCTTAAACTCCTCTTGACAGACAACCATAAATATTGCATTAAGGCCTTGACTATTCAAATTGGTCGTAGCCAATTGCTCTTTGTTCCATTTTTCAAATGTCTAGTCGGGTGTAGTCCAACCTGTCCTCTAAACAGACATACACCCATCTTCACTTAGGAATTTTAGGAACACTCTCACGCACACCTTTCAATAGGCATAATTGCTTCTGTAAAAATATGTTAGAATAGTTAAGGACTGGCCACGATCCATTTGACAACGTGAGTCAAGTATCACACTAAAATTTAATCTTTTAAGGGTGTACCTATGCTCTGATTCTAATTGTTAGGTAATTTTCAACCTAATTGTTTATTATGCAGTGAATTATGTCAATTTAGTTTGATTATGCCAAGTTAACCAATTATGCTTAAACCAATTAAACCCGATTAATCATATAACATATGGTATCACCAGTTGTAAAAATAACAATTACAATGTTGCAGCAATATGGTGACAAGTCGAAAACTATTCAAGGAAAAAACCACATTGAGGAAAACCTTCCCTTTAGCTATAACAAGAGAAGTTATTACAATCTAGGCCAAAATGGCCAAATACAACATATGGCTGATATATTTAGCAAATTAACATTGCTTGTGAACTATGTAGCAGAATACCACCCTTTTGGAACTCGATTTTGTGAAATTGAGTTTTACATGGAACTTGATTTTACAGATATTGAGTTCCATGAGTAATTTGCCACATGACACTCACTGATGTGACTTTTCTCAATAAAAAATTTCACATAGAACTCGATATTCCAAAAATTGAGTTCTATATAATGTAGAACTTGATATTATTAGTATCAAGTTCTTTGCAAATTTTTTTAAAAAGTAAGGTATAACTTAATATTCATAAAATCGAGTTCTTGGAAAAAAAATAAAAATAAAGTGAAACTCGATATTTATAACTTCAAGTTCCACTTCAACTAAAGCCCAGAAAGAGAGCAATTTGTTCTCATGTTCTCACTATCTCTCTCCTTCACTTACTCTCCCTTTCTTTCACACTCTTGTCCCTTGCTAATCTCCTTCACTCTCATCGTTGAAATCAAATCCATCTCTCTTTACCTCTCCTCTCACCGTAAACCCAAATCCCCCACCCCTCCCCCCCAACTCTCACTCAGTCCATAGCTCTCCTCCAACTAGGAAAATCCCAAATTTGATCCATTTGATCTCTTCTCACATTTATCTTCTTGTCTCTTCGTTTTGAGTAAATTGAAGTTGATTTGTCAAACTCATAAGGTACAATTCTTAACCTAATTACTGTATTTTCTTTGCTAGTGGGTTTGATTGATTTTAAAACATTGATGCAAATATAAAGCTATAGCCTACTAAATAAAAGAAACCCTTGACATTGTATCATTGTACTATGGTTGAAAAAATAAATTTTCATTTAATTTGGATGTAAATTGTTAAATTTGGATGTATATGGTTGAAAAATAATTTTTCATGTAAACAAATTTTTTTATTTTATTTGGATGTATATAACTCGACTTTATCTTGCAGTAGTTTAGATGCATATTGTTTATAGTGAAGTTAGTTCAGATGAAGAGCTTTCCACCTTTCAAAAAGACTTAAGAAGGCCATAAACTCTCCTTAACTTGTTTTCTTTGACCTAGTCACAATGACCCTCATCCCTCAATTGTGGCTTGAATGGAGAAAGAAATAAAATCCAAACCCATTTAATACCCAAAATCCACAGAGAACCCCTAAAAGCCAAAGATCGGAACCCTAATCCATCCCAGCATATTGCACTAGATTCACAGGTCAATGATACCAACATTTCTTATGTTCTTATGACTAAAGAGGTGGGCCTTGCCATGCCCCCACCCTATCCATAAGGACCTTATGCTAGAACTGTTGGGGCATTTGCAACACCTCGACAGTTCGAGCCTTAAAGGCTCAAATAAAACCCGCTACACTTGATTTTATTTTTCTTTGCAAAACAAAAGCCTTTCACAGGCGGACGAAAGAAATCATGGAGTTAGTTGGTGGCCTGTCCATGATGTGGAAATCCAATGATAATGTTAAAGTTTTAGAGTACAATAAAAACCTCATCACCATCAAAATCTTTGATTTGGTGTGCTATCAAGCTCTAATGGGATTCTATGGTCCCCCTTATGCCTCCAAGAAAGCCAAAGCTTGGATGAACCTCATGACATTCCTAGAGTTTGTGCAATGTCCATAGGTCTACATTGGTGCTTTCAACTATACTCTAAGCCAGAAGGACATTCTTGGTGGAAGTATGGGATTCACCTCAACCATTAATCATCTTAAAGATCTTATGTTTGAGTTTAGAGCAATTGATTTGGGGTTTTCTAAAAATAAATTCACATGGGCCAAATACAAGTTCAAAAGTGCTGCTATCAAGAGAAGACTAGATAGAGGCATAACAAGCATAGCATGGAGACTAGCCTTTCCTAAGGCCTACATTTCACACCTTAGAGCCATCAATTCAAACCACTCCCCACTCCTTTTTGATACCTATCCCAAGGACTCCTTCGCCCACAGACCCTTCTGCTTCGAAGCAACATGGACTAGGGACCCAAGATGTTACTTTGTCATTGACAATGCGTAAAACGAAGATGTTAGAGGCTCATAATATTCCAAGTTGTGCAAAATGCAAGAGGGTACCTTCAAAGCTTTCCGAAAATGGAACAAAGAGGTGTTCGGACTCTGCCAAGTAAGAATCAATATCCTCATCCAAAAAATTTTAGAAGTCCAAAATGCTACACCCTTTGTCTCCAATGGCAGTATTAAGGCTGCGCTCCAAGCTAAACTAAAGGAATGGCTCATACGCAGCGAAGGGTTATGGCGACAAAAGTCTAGGGAGCTTTGGTTAAAGGCATGTGATAAAAATACTAGTTTCTTCCACTTATCAACTATCATTTGAAGGCGCTAGGACAATATCGAAGTAGTCAGAGGGGATGATGGAAGCTAGGTAACCGACTCAAAACTTATCAGGCAAAAATTTCTAAAAAAATTCAAAGATCTCTTCACTAGTGAAGATGTTAACTTCCCTGCCCACCTAGAAGGTTTGATCTCGACATTCAAATTGGATAAGGACAATGAAGCTCTTTGTTGTATCCCTACTCTTGAGGAAATAAAATCTACTTTGTTCCTAATGCATGACCTCAAGATGCCTGGGCCAGATGGTTTCCCTGTGGCATTCTATAAAAGCTATTGGCCAGTTGTAAAGGAAGATGTGATAAAAACTATAACATCCTTCTTCACCGATGGATCTATAACAAAGGATATAAATAGCTCTCTAATCATCCTCATACCAAAGGTACTTAACCCCTTATCTTTCAAAAAGTATAGGCCCATCAATTTATGCAACATGATATATGAAATTATTTCCAAGATCTTAGTGTCCAGAATAAGGCCTCTCCTTCACAGATTCATCTCCTCATGCCAATCAGCTTTCATACTAGGATGTTGGATAACAAAAGAATCAAGAGATTGTTCAAGAGCTACTCCATAGTTTCAAAGTATGAAAAATTAAAGCAAGGAAAATGGCCATAAAGCTAGTCCTTAAAAAGGCATATGATAGAGTGAATTGGAATTTCCTTCGGCAGCCCTTGGAAAGTTGGGTTTTAACAATATTCTTGTTGGGTGAATTGTATCTTGTGTTTCCACTGTAACGTTTGAGGTCCTAGTCAATAGTGGCAAATTTGACCAATTCAAGCCAAGTAGAGGCCTGAGATAAGGAGACCATCTGTCCTTCTATTTGTTTATTATCAGGCAAGAAGTCATCTCCAAAATATTGGAGGAAGAGTTTACTCTCAAAAATATTGATGGAGTTAGAGCTAGCATTGGAGCTCCACCCATCACCCATGTGATGTATGCCGATGACATAGTTCTATTCTCCAAAGCCACAAGAAGCAATTCCACTACCATTATGAATTGCATCCAAAAGTACTGTAATTGGTTAGGACAAAGCCTCATCAAGTCAAAATCCAGACTGTTATTCTCTAAGCAATCCCCCTCAACACAATCACAGATCAGTCATGTAGGCATTACAAATGAAATGCCTAAAGAAGGATGCCATCTACTTGGGATCTGTAACGCCCCAAAATCATTAGCAATAAAAGTCTATTTAATTTGAATAATCCATAAAAATATTAAATAAAAGAAACTAACAACCTAAAATCTCATCACAAATGTCAAAGCTCTAATCCACCAAGGACAAAACATCCTCAAAATAACTCTCTAGTACAATGTTTAATGCCATAAAAATAATAATAAAATCCTTAGTTCCACAAAATAATTCGTAACTGTTGTCTTCCAAGAGTCTCTACTCCAATAATTCCTCTAATGTATCTGTAAGGGGAAATAAAGGGGTGTGAGATAACTCAATAAGTGGAATTCACTAACATTGGTGTGTGGGAACAACCCTTTCAAATAAATAATTCTTACAACAAATTCATAACTTTTAACTCATCAATATTTTGTCATCAAATATTACATATATATAAAAATATATATTTATATTGTGAGCCATCATAATGTATATATCAATAGCATCATATAAACAATTTCCTAAGTTTTTCTTGTGGTCAATGTTTACGCCTCGTTGATAAGGTTGTGCTATCCTTTTTTAGGACTAGAACCTCATTTTCATCCCTTTTCTTAAGGATGGCTCTTTTGGAACCTAAAGGTGCACTCCCTTTCTAAGGAGCTTCCTTTTTGGATCCTCAATAGTACACTCCCTTGCTAAGGAACTATCAAATGTGCACTGTCCCTTTTTCTGGGACCGTCCCTTGCTAAGGACTAGCTACAGTATGATTGTCCCTTGCTAAGGACTAAATACCATACTGAGCTTCTAATCACGACTTGCCATAGGTTTTCAAAATATATTCAATATGCTCACAAAAATAATTCATTCATAATTCTCAACAATATAAGGGTATATTCACACATACAAGTTTAAATAAGTTTAGGTTGTCCCACAAGTTTTTCATAAAACGAATAGTCAATATGCACATCAAACATTTATAGGATATCAATATATTTATAGAATATCAACATATTTTTTTGATATAGAATAGTTTAATAATCAACACTGTTTTGGGAAAACTCCCAAAATTAGTAAACACCACTTACCTCTTAGTTTCAAAAATAAAAGAAATCAACCTTCCTTGAATCACAACAATTCAGTAGAATTAGAACCTAGCAACACCAAAAATAGGTTCCTTAATACACAATTTCCCACTTAAAAATCTATTTTCACACTTAAACGGTTTTATCCTAGACAATATTGATATATCCAAAATTCTCCATTTGTTCTCCTAACTATTCAATTTACTTTCAGCTTTGATCAAATTTTTGGACTTAAAAATATAGCTGCCTAATGAGATTTTTCCATTAACATAATCATAGATATTCATGAAACTTCAATATGGCCGAATAATGAATATTTGATCAATTTGAATGTAATAGCCATATGTTTTATTCATATCTATTCACTCTAATATTATATATATTCAACCTAATATTGGAAGCCATGTGATAGCATTAATTTATCAATCTAGTTGCTTAGTATTCCCTCTTGATGCTGCTGGATATCTATTCACTCTAATATTATATATATTCAACCTAATATTGGAAGCCACGTGATAGCTTTAATTTATCAATCTAGTTGCTTCGTATGCTCTCTAGATGCCGCTGAACATAAGGACATTGCTAGGCACATATTTGGACAATGATAAGGGTGTAGGTGCATGACAGATGGTGGAGAAATTAGTAAGGCTATATACAATTATAAAATAACCATAGAGTACCCCTTTTCCCATTAAAATAATCATAGATTTAGATCCAAGATGGCCATACCTATTATTCTATCAGGTACACAAATAAGAGATGCCTCCTATAAGATTGGGAACAAACCATACCTGTAGACTCCAACTCATAGCCAAAATGAAGAAAAGCAAAGTTTAATAGTCAACTGAAGCAAAAGGAAACCCCATCAGTAAATACACGTGTAACTAAAGAGGAAGAAGGCTAGGGTTTTTTTATTTTATTTTAAAAGCTTATCAAGGCTCATATATTTACTTATGTCACCTCACTTGTGCTTCATATTCCATAGTATTTATCTTATTTTTTAATATCTTAGACTCAAATCAATTTAATCCATTTAATTGTAGGCCTCCTTTATAATTTACATATAATAATTAAATTCGTATCAAAATCATGGGGTGTTACAAGATCCCCTCTCTTTTTTACTAAAGGCTGCTCCAAAGATTTCAAATATCTCATAGACAAAGTTGAGACCAAGCTAATGGGATGGAGAAGCAAATGTCTCTCATAGGCAAAAAGGTCCACTCTAATCAAATTTGTTGCACAAGCCATTCCAAATTATGATATGTCCTTGTTCAGGTATCCCCACCAACGTTTGTGATAAGCTAGATGCACTATCCTAAAGGTTTTGGTGGAAGCCAAAGAAATCAGAGGGCAAATTCTTAGCTCTTACTGCTTAGGACAATCTATGTCGACCTAAATGTAAAGGAGGTCTTGGTTTTCAAAAAGCTAAGGATATAAATAACACCCTCTTAGCCAAACTTTCTTGGATGGTTGCATCTAAGAGAGAGCCTCCGTACGGCTATTTTGAGAGCTAGATATAAAGTGAGAAGCGACTGATTTCGAAAAGACCTTCCAATGGTTGCTTTTATAGTTTGGAAAGCCATTGAAGGAGTTAAAGTAAACATTGTCAAAGGTGCCTACTACCTTATCGGAGATGGAGCTTCAATCAACGTTTGACTTGACCCGTGGGTCCAATAGATCCAAGACTTCATTCCAAATTCGGCATAAGCTGTCTTTGCCAAAACTCCCTTAATGGTCTTTATGTTTATAGATAACTCAACTCATCACTGGAAAGAGAGCCGGATTCATCACATCTTCGAACAATCATCTGCACAAGCCATCTTATCACTCCCCTTAGCCACCAGACAAAGAGACAATAAACTTATATGGGTGGCTGATTCAAAAAGGGAGTTCTTAGCTAAATCGGCCTATTGGATTTCTAACTAGCAAAATACCCTAAGTATTTTGTGTAAGGCACTTTGGAGAAAGCTCTAGAAAATCAATGTGCCTAAGAGGATCAAAATCCAAATATGGAGAATTGCCTCCAATGTACTTCCCATGAAATAGGCTTTGGCCCAAAGGCTGGAAATGGATAATCAAAGTTGTGTGCTCTGTGAGAATGACCTTGAAATAGCTTGCCATGTTTTCATCCTTTGCTATGTCACTAGAGCTATTTGTTTCTCCACGTATTGGGAGATTAGAGTTCAAGAACACAATATCACAAATTGTTCAAACATTATTAAACTTGTCCTTGCCCCCCCCCCCCCCCCCCCCCCCTCCCCCCAACCCTTCTTCCTAGGATATAAACAAGGAGTAAATCTCTTCGATCATGGATTTTGTCTTGGATGAAATATGGCACTTGAGAAACCATATCACCTTCTAAGAAGGTTGGGTGGACATTCTCTCAACTAGTAATCGTATTCTACACAAAGCTTTAGAGTTCTCCAAGCCGCTCTACCCAAATTCCTCTATGGCCTTGCAGCCCCCCTAACATCCTGGTCACCCCACCCCCCCCCCCCCAATCGATAGCTTTAGCTGTTAGCGATACATCCATAGCTTTAGTTGTCGTAGCTAGAGATCATCATGGTGTTCCAATTAAATTATGGGTGAAAGAGCACTGCACCTGCCAACTCATTCAAGCTGAAGCTGTTGTTGTTCTCTAGGTAGTCAATCTAGCCTCCTCAGAGAGGTGGACAAATGTCATCTTTGAAGGCAACTCTAAGGATTGCTTTGACTCCCTCTTTGTGGAAGGTTTTCAACCAAATTGGTCCATTAGTGATATTGTGAGTGATGTCTTTAATCTTAGAGTATCTTTCCCTGTGTTTCTTTTGTTTGGGTTAGAAGAGCTTACAACTCTACAGCCCATGTAGCTGCAAAGTTCACTCTGAACACCTCCGTGTCTTGTTGTTTCAATAAGGAGAGTTTGTCAGTGGTTTTATCCAATGCTTCTAAGACAGACTTCCCCCTTGTTCTTCTCTTTTTAGATTAATGACATTGAAGCTTATCCACAAAAAAAAAAAAAAAAAAAAGTTAGTTCAATATGTTGTAGTTTTAATTGGTAGCAGTGTATCTTATTGAAATGAGAATATCAATTACCATGGATGAAATCACTGTTGTTTCCATTTGAATAAAGTTACTACGACACTAGGAGAAACATAAAATTATGCAAACAAATTATGTTAAACTTTTACTCCTGCTAGATTTAATTATATAATTGGAATTCAATAGTTTCAACATCATAAATAATCAGTATTAAAAGTTTGAGAAATAAAAATTTTACCCAAAAAATAAATAATAAAATATAAGTACCCAAAAAATTCCTTGTGTAAAAGTCAATGTGGAACAATCTTTCATAAAGGTCTATTGGAAGTTAGCACAACTTCTTAAATTATAAAATTTTAGCTTACATAATCACCTTTTGTCCGTCAAGTTCTGAATGAACTGAGCGAGAGTGGCAAATTTGGGGCTTTTTTGAATTTCACGATGAGAGGATAGGTAGAGAGAGAGATGGATTTGATTTTCAAGTTGGGGAGAGTGAAAGAGAATTGGGGAGAGAGAGAGAGTAAGGCCAGATTATGTTTCTAGGTTTTAGACTTTTAGTTGCAATGGAACTCGATATTCTAATCATTGAGTTCCACTTTAATTTTATTTAATTTCCAAAGAAGTCGATTTTACAGACACATAATCTATTCCAAAAGGATGGTATTCTGCTACATGGTTCGCAAACAATGTTAATTTGTTGAAAATTTTGGCAATTTGAGGTATTTGGCCATTTTGGCCTTACAATCTAAGTAAAACCCTTATTTAGACTCTACAACCTTTAGACAACTTACAACTGAAGCCTTACACTACTTCAAATTCTCTAGACTTTTCAGCTACATGAATGTTATGTGGATGACACACCCACGATCATGACCGGAACCTCTGATCGACTCTAATAAACTTCTAAAGATTTACTTCACAACAATAACTCTGTGATCTTGTGTATTTCAATTCACTACTCGAACGCTTCAATCACCATGTTGAATTTCTCTCCATCTAAACACAGGAAGTAAATATTTGGCTTGTATAAGACCTTTCTTTAGGGTACAAAAACAGCCTCTCAAGCCTCTTAAAAATGGTGTAAATGAGTCTCTTATATACTAGCAGTAACTGGGGTACAAAATCCTGAGCACATGCTACATTCTAAGAATTAAAACACATCAGCAACAATTTTTTATCGATCAAGTGGCTGTGAAACTTCTACCAGGCCTTGATCAAAAGGTAGTCTAACACAGAATGTTTTGTCTTTCGTAAGTTATGTCTTGCACAATTTGTCATGAATTTGATTCAATCTACAAGGGCACATTATAGACTTAATTTGATAGATTACAAACTCGTCGAATTTGCCAACACTAAAAACATTAACCTTAACAATAATTATTACCATATAATTCAAATATGGGACAAAATTGGCCTCTGCCCTTTTCGGGAAAAATAAATAGCATTCTACCCCCTTTCCCAAACTAATTAGGGAAATGCCCTTCTTTTGAAACTAGACTTTCTTAAAATCGAGTTTATTAAAAAAAAAATAAAAAAATAAAAAAAAATAAAATTCTGGAGCCCTATAGTGGCGTTTTAAGGAGCCTATAATGACGTTTTAATGACCTATAGTGGCGTTTTGTAACTCGATCTCTATGAAGTCAAGTTACATGCAATTGTTTTACCTATAACTTGATTTCATGGAGCTTGAGTTAAAAAACGCCACTATAGGTCCTTAAAAACGTCACTGTAGGTCCTTAAAAACATCACTACAGGACTTAACTTGATTTTGAAAAAATCGAGTTTCAAAATATGGGCATTTCCCTAATTAGTTTGGGAAAGGCGGTAGAATGCTATTTATTTTGCCCGAAAAGGGCAGAAGCCAATTTTGTCCTTCAAATATGTGATCACAATAGCATGGTTATAAACCACAAATTGCTAGCACCAAATTATAAAAGCCATAAAACAACAGACACCAAATTTGGTGATGAACTAGAAAAATGATGGATAACAGTCAAAAGGATAAACCACTACGAGGATAACCTACTCCAACTAAGGAAACACAGTATATGAAAAGAAGTTACAAATCTAGTATAAAACCTTTGTTCTAGACAATACCCATTATCTGAACTTGTTGCTATGACCCATAACAACTTCAAAAACTCTGAATTTTTTGTATATGACCTCTTTCACGAATAAACCACAAACGAGAACCTTTGAACAACTCTAAGGAACCTCCTTAAAGATTTCATAACATAGTGAACTCCATTAGGATGAAGCCTTTATGTAGTCTTGATATAAGGGGCCAAAAATCTGCTTCTACATGCCTATGAAGTCTTGATATAAAGGGCCATAAATAGGCGTTCCAATTAGGGTTTGGAAAACACAAGCACCGACTTCATTAAAACATGTTACTTACTAAATCCCCAATTTTCAATCAACTGAGTAGCAGTTGAAATTTTGTCAGAAACCCTATTTCAATAGATCATAAAGTGATCAAAAGTCTGTCAAAACTTGGGAGTTTTGATCAATCGAGAGACAATTGAATGGTAGTCGAAATCTGTACAAAGTGTCTTTTTTGAATTTAGTCACACTTCAATATTGAACTTGAGTGACTCATTACTGACTCATGATTTATTACATTGTCATGGAATTTGCAAATCTAATTCCTAAGACATGTATTAAATAAAAATAATTTTTTTCGTGAACTCAGTTAATAATCCAAATGTTTTTATGAAGAAAATTACTTCTAAATATGTAATCAATTTGCAACGAGCATGTCAATAGATTGTATTATGTAAGTAATTTGATCTTTCCCCTCAAAATCATATTTTTCATTCCATCTTTAAAGTTACTCATGTAGATTACACATAAATAATTTTTTGCTTCTTTATTATATACCAATTAATTAGGGGTACAAAGTATATACATTAACATGATCATAAACAAAATTACACTAAACACTATACACAATTAAGTACAGCACAAGGCCCGTGCAAATTTGGAAACACCTTGTAATTTCATCACCCTCAACCCTCTAATATGATGGTTTCATTGAATTTTTCACCTGCTTATCCAACCGTCCAGTCTCCAACTACGCCTGGTCAGCAGTCATATCCAGGAGGAATTACAGATTGGTCAAGAGCATCTTTGCCAGCATCATCAAGTTCTTCTGATGACAGACTTGACTCTTCTGAATTTCATATTGCTGCATAGTATAAAATCTGCAAATATTGTCAAATATGGTGATTGGTGAATTCCAATGTGAACATTTCAGCCTATCTTTCTGATTTTAATGTTTTATTTTTTTTCCCAATACTTCGTGTAATTTTTTTAGTTTAAATTTTAAATTTTTGTTAACTTTTGATAGCCTTGATCTGGCTTTTCCCTGAAAAGAAGAACTCTAAAAAGGAAAATCTATATGCATAAGCCATGAATCAAATAGCCGCGCATGACACAACAACTTCACATATACCTAACTCTTGTGGCGGCACCCAGCAGGACTGAATAAATTTTCCAATGATATGTGTACTACAAGTTCCATCTTGTAAGTCTCTTGTGGCTACAAATGCACACCACTCAAGCCTACTTGGCGTGTAAGTCTAATTGAAACAATCTCAAATAGAATGTTGGTTGAGGTGAATGCACTATACTCTCCAATTTTGCGTGTGGGATTTTATTTTAACATACTATTTATCAACCCTATCTTCCAGAAATCCTATTTCTCTAATTTTTAAGACCAAATTGTGATATAATTTTCAATTGCCTGTCACTGAGAAATTTTTTTATCGAAAATCATGCATTTAATACGTTGGAAAGCTTCTGAAGAGTAGATTTTTTGCATGTTAACATATTTTGAAAATGACTAACATAATTCAAAAAAGAATAATATTACATTCACAATATTTTCATAATAGTTTTACAATAAAACTTGGATGGAAATTTATAACTGGTTTTCATTTGGGCTCACCACTAACATTACTTTTTCTTCCTACTTTGTCACTAGAATCTGTAGTGAAAATATTGTATCTCTAACTTAACTCATCAAAAAAATTTTGACACGTAATAAACTAGGATTTGCGATTCCTCTCAATTCATACAACCAATGATCACAAAATTTTAGGGGCATATTTTTGGAATGATAATCTATGACCATATGTAATTTACACGGTCAAAAACAAATAAACGCATGAGCTTCCATGTGAGACCTTTTAGGGGTTGTTTGGTAAGGTATTTTGAACAACAGTTTTCAAAGTTTAAACAATATTACACATATTTTTACACACTTTTTCACCCACACATATTTCCAAAAAAATACAAATAATGTTACTATAACAACATTACCAAACGGTCCCTTAGTTGCTAAAAGTCCCTCCAATAGGATAGAGAAAAAATCTTCATGAAATTTGATTCCCAAAGAGCAAGGAAACTTCTTAACATCCACTTGTCACCCACTCAACCTCGAGTGGTGGAGCCAAGGGGGCAAGAGGGATCAATCCCCCCCTCCCCAACAAAATGAGTCTAAATTGAATTATAGGTAAAATAAAAATAAAATTTAAATTTTACATTTATATTATGTATAAAAATTATATTAACATATAATTTTTATTTACTTTGTTATTAATATCAATTAATAATTTTTAGATTTATTTTACTTTAAAAAATGAGGCCGAGCAAAAGTTGCTTGAAGAGGTGGTTATTTTCGTTCCGTTTGTTTCGAAGTAAAATATTTTCAAGAAAATATTTTACATATTTAACCATGTTTGTTTTGTTGTAAAATTTGGTCAACTGTAAAATATTTTTCAGTCAAACTGTAAAATTAAGGCAAAAAGAAGTAAAATATTTTACGTTTGAAATTTTGGTAAAACATTTTACATTTTACAACCTCTCATGGGTAGAGATCACATTGACAAACCTGTCACTCCTAACTCTCTCCCAAGCCTGACAAGGAGAGCATCCACTACCAACACAATCTTTAACGCCGGAGATGGCGTCTCTCCACTGCAGGTCAAGCACTGAAATTGTAATTTGTGTTAGCTGATCTGATTTTTTTTTTTTTAACTAAGCCCTGTAGATCTAGGTATGTTTTGTACAAATCTCTACCGCTAGGCCCTCTCATACAAAAATTCTATAGATCTCCACCTATGTCATGCAAATTTGGGTTTTTTTTTTTTTTCCTCTCTCTCTGTTATGCAAATCTATTTTTTTGGTTTTTTGCAGATTTGATTTTTTTTTTCTTTTTTTTTGGGTTGCAAATCTGCTTTTTTTTTTTTTTTAATAGCTAATATGAGTTTGGGTGGTTTGATTCATGGCTGTGTTTCTTATTAAAATTTGATAATTTCAACTTAGGATGATGAGAATTTTGAGTTTGGTTGTTTCTAACTGAAGATTTTCTTTTTCTTTATCTTTTTCTTTTTCATTTTACATTTGCAAATGAATTTTCAAGTAAAAACCCAAACATTGTAAAAGGAAAATATTTTCTGTAAAATATTTTTGGTGTAAAATATTTTACATTTGAAAGTAGTTTATATTGAAACAAACTTTGAAAGTATTTCCTCTGCACTATGTCAAATAATTTGTATGAATTGTGCAGATAAGGCTTAGTTTTTTCGTGTTAAAAGCTAATGGATTTGGTGATTTCGTTGTAGGCTATTAAGAATGCTCAAGAAAGAGATCGGAGGACTTTGCTTCGTGATATGCTATTGGATTTTTTTATAAGGTTCAAATGCCACGTTATGTGTAAGGGGGCCCTGGCCCCCCAAATATTTTTAAAAACCTTCTATCAGTAGGTAAAAGTACAGTCCACTTCAATTTATTTAGGACCCGGCCCCCACAAGAGCAAAGATCTCCCCCCCCCCCCAAAAAAAAAAACAAACACACACACACCAGTCAAATTTTCCTTTCAAATTCCTAACCTTTCACCTAAACACAAAAGGCATTTTTGTAAATAAAAAGTTGTGTAATGGCATTATAGAATAGATAAGTCCCAAGAGAAAGTTCTTTTTTTTGGCCTAAGTCCACCCTCCCACTTGTTATATGCCCCTCTATAGTTCTACGGCACTTCTTAGTTCTACTTCATATTTTATTTTTTAATAAAGGAAAATGTTAACCAATATTCTAAGAGTATTGGTTTAAGAACCATTTTAAAAAAATTTTATTGGAAAATGGTAAAGCAATTAATTTTTCTAACAACTTTTTATATTTTTCATGAAAATGATGTTAATACTTTTCTAATTTGGTTTATTAGCTGTAGGGGGACAAAGATCTGAGAATGCAAATAGATAAATTAAGGGTGGTAACAAGAGCTTGAACTTCGGAAAGCATCGACAGAATGTCCTTGGTAAAATACGAATGACCTCATACAAGTGCAGAAGGACTACGACACTCAAGGACCTTGAGGATACCAACATGCCCTTGGGAGACCGAGAACCAAGACTAAGGGCTATCAGGCACAAACCAAGGGCGAAGAGAAAGATTTGTTGCCAAGATGGGAAGAAAGGAATGAGGATGGATGAAGCACCCATCACCTCCGCATCCAATGCTCTGCACCCACTTAGCTGGCCTCATTAATGAGAAAATGACCTATGAATAGTGTCAACCCAGCTCATGCCCCAGTATGAAAGCCTTCTAGTAAGGTCTTGATAGGACAAGTATCAAAGAGATCTAACCTTGACCTTCCAAATGTATGGCTCAGATACATCTTAGCTAAATATATAAAGCTAAGAAGCCCCTAGAGGAAGGGATGGACTTTGTAAGACTTACAAACCATTTGAAATTGCTATCTTGGACTAAACCCGAGGACCTCAATATAAGCTTTTCAAGGGTATCTCTTATATAAAATCATTGACTTGCACTTATAATTAATTCAAACACATCCAACTCCAATCTTTTCTTCTTGTTAAGGGTATTTGAGGTTGATTGAGCATCCCATCTCTTAAAAATTAATTGTGTGAGTAAAAGTAGCAAGTTTGTACCTGAAATAAGCCTGGCCTACTTTTAGCCCGCCACATTAACAATTGCCCTATCGGCCCGCGTTAACATGAACCATTAATAAAAATTGTTACACACATCCTGTTATACACACATTATTACAAACTTATTTTTTAAGTTGAAATCATAGGTTGAATACACAATTTCAAAAATAAAATTATGTTCTTCAACTTAGTATTTTAATTCAAAAAATGTGTGTAATAGATTTTTTGTGACAAACACTACCTTTCTTTTATAATTTTTCTATCTCAATTCTCAATTCTTGTGCCATTCCTTCTCTTTCACAATACATTCTATGTTACAAAATTCTTTTTTTTTTTTCTTCTTCTTCTTATTTTTCATTGTTATTTTAGTTTAATTTTCATTTATTTATCTTATGATTTAAGAATTTATTTTTGACTATAGTTGTCTAATCTAGTTGAAATTAAATTCTATTTATTCTATGGTTTCTTATAGTGATTTTATTATATTTAATTTCTATGAATGTAAAGGACTTATGATTTTTCATAAGAATTAGAGAAACTTTGGATAAAAATGACCTTAAGATACTTAATTGAGTGTTTAGCTTGTTAGTATTTTTAAGTATTAATAAAAATTACACTGTTAAAAAATTTTGATAACAATAATTTTGATAAAAATTACATGAGTTATGACTTACTTTGGATTAAAAAATAAAAATAAATAATAAATAATAAATAAATAAATAAATAAAAACCTAAAGCATAAAGGCATGTATGTATATCTATATGTCATGGTTTGAGTATTTCTTGAATTACAAACCAATATGATAGTTTTACCTTGGCCCTTGCAAACAAAAATTTATGGCTATGTATACATCCTTACAAATGCACTTTTGATCCGTTCAGTTTTTTCATTATTTCATACTTGTATAGTACATAGGTAATGAAATAAAGTTAATCTCAAAGTAAACAGTTAAAAAATCAATATACTTTATGATGTGGATCTACTTTTTGTTATTCATGAAATCCTTTTATCATCAATGTTATACTAAGAAATAGGTAATCATGTCGTAGCTTCTAAATTTTGATAATACACATGACATAATTTAAGAGACTGTAATTGCCACGATACTCTGCTTAAACCGGACAATGCCTCTTTCTGTATAAAATTTCTAGATTATTATTGGCAGTTGTGTTAATTATGTGTTGGTCTAACTTGGACCCCTTCCACAAAAAGAAGAATGGAAAAGAAACATTTTTTTGATAAGTGTTAGTAAAATTAACTTTAGAATTTTCAAAACCTTTTTGTTAACTGACTCTTAGTTGAGCCAATTAATGTAGATGTTCAGAAAATACTTAATCATGAAATATGTAGAGAGTAGGAAAATAATCAGCTTTCTAGACTCTTGGGGAATTGTAGCCTCCGTTGATCAGATTAGTTCATCTTAGACTAATAGTGAGACTAAGATGACTGTACTTGTCTATGTTATTGGACAAGATAAGATACAAGTTGTAACTTGCTATCCTTTTGCCTGGTAGGCCAAATTCACTCCTAGATTCTAGATGACACACCAATTGTTTACTTTGAACGTCATTTTGCATTATGAATTCCATAATGATATGGTTTTTGCATTTATATAATATATATCATTTCTCTGTGCATTTTATTTTGTGTTTACATGTATCTCTAATTATGTCACCTTTCCAGTTTTTGTTCCATTTACATATACTTCTAGTTCTTACCAAGTTTAGCTTGTTTTTATGTACATAGTTTTGGATTAGATCCTATCCCATGCCATGGTACTTTACTTATTGCAGGATTCAACTATGCCAATGAGCTCTATCTCAATTCATACTTTCTTCTTACATAAGAATGGGCAGAGGATGTGGCTGTGGGTTCAAAACCTACTTGTTACTTCCATAAGAATGGGTAAGGTCATGAGTATAAAACCCACCAAGTGCATGTGAAACTCACCAATCGCCAAAATAAAAAATAAATTAAGTAATCTACTATCGACTTTTATGACTTGTGAAAAGAAAAAGAAAAAGAAAAAAGAAAGGAAAAGAGAAACTATGCCAATAAGAGTGCTCTGTACTTGTTCCCTTTACTCCTATGCTTTTGTACCACACGTGTTTTCTTTTTGTTTAATTCCCCCTCCCCCCTTTCTCAATTGCACTAGATGAACAGAAATAAATCTAAAAGTTTAGAGAAAACTGTAGCCAATGAAGAAAATGAGGCTGGGGAGTTAATTTCCAATGTCTCACTTGAGGAACATGCTAAGCTTAGTATAGATAATACTGGTGATGAGAAGCAAAATTTACTGAATAACATGTTTTTAGAAAAAATTTAGGAAACTTGCACATGGACGAAGTTAATTAATTAAGTAGACTGTTTTTGGAACTCGAGTTTGTCAAACTTGAGTTTCAGCCCAAACTTGAGGTTGACAAACTCAACTGGAAGAATATCAAAATTATGTGGCTCTCATTGATTCTAAATTAAAAAATTAAAAACAAAGGTGTGGCTCTCATTGTTTTGTTGTGTAACAGCTATGACTAGCAGAGCACAAAATTTGTAAAAGAAGAGGTTCAATTGTTTTGTTTATTAATCTCTCTCTCCCTCTTTCTGAATAAGCAGCTCATTTCAAGAAATTCAAGCAATACCGTGTTCATGCTTTGCTTCGTAGCCTCTACAACTCTCCTCTCCCAAATCCAAAAAATAATTTTCAACCTTTCCTTTTCTATGAATATCTGAAAATCTCACTCTTTATGTGTGAAGATTTGTGTTTCCACACATGATTTGAAATCTTGATTGCTCCAAGAGGCTATGCCATGCTTTACTTCATTCATCAGAGACGCAGATCTGAGAAAAAAAAACAGCTAGATTTTTCTACACAACGCACGACTCTAGATGTGTTTCACTGATTTAGCAAAACCGGTTTAACCATCTCGGTTTTCGATTTTCCCGATTGAATCGTCGGTTACCAGTTTTTTCCTTTTTTTTTTTCATTTTCGGTTTTACTGAATAACCGAACTGGATTAATGTCCAGTTTCTGGTTAAATTGGTTGAACCGACCAGTCTAGTCCGGTTTTTAAAACCATGGTTATAACTAAAGCATATCACACATCCTCTGAAACTTACATTCAAATTTTAATCGAGAGATTTAATGCAACCATAATAAAAAAAGGTGAAAATGTGATTGAACATGTCAATAAATTGTCAACTATTGCAAACTATACTGGGAAACTCAATTCCTGATAGGATGCAAGCTTTTACTATTTTTCATAACTTATTTGACTCACTAGTGATAGGCCAATGTGTTGCATACTTAAATTTTTATTACTATTATTTTTTGTTTTATAAATTAGTATCAATATTATTTTGATGCATGGAAACTTATAAGTATTTTTATTTAAAATATTAAGTAAAAGTAACAATTTAACAAAAATATAATCATAATTTTAGGGAAAAACAAACTTGTTGTTTTTGCTTCCAATCATTGCTAATCAATAGACATTATTAGTGAAACAATGAATAAAATCTTATTTCTATTATTTGAGTTAATATTATTACATAAAAAAGTCCATGAAAACCTCTTAATATATTAACATTATTTATATAACACTTAGAAAGATTAATATTTAGAATTAGAGACTACGATATATAAAATATTTATATTACAATATTTATATCATTCTTAATGTAAAGGAAAGAAAAAGACAGGATAGTAAAATTTATTTAATAATGAGATACAAATTAGGGGGAAAATGAAACTAAAAAAAATTCCTTTAAATATAGTGTTTAAATTTTACCATGTATGTTAGTAATGAGTTTAAATAAGAATATACACAACAATATGTAACCATTTCTTAGGAGGTTGCACTTACATAAAAACGGAGATAAGAGTTAAAACTTCTTATTTGAAACATAAAAGAAAAATTTTGTATAATTTAAGGATGAATATAAATAAAATAAAATAAAAAACCCAAATATTGGATACAAAAATTTTGACATAACTATTAGAAACTTTCATATACACATTGAATTCCACAATCATGAAAATACTAAGAGTCATTTGAAACTCAACTGGAAAAATGTTATACGAAAAAAAAAAATTAAACATCACCTACTAATTGATTCTCCAAAAAACAAAAATCACTCACTAATCAAAACACCAAAAGAAAATATGTTTGCATTAACATTAACATCAAATTAATGTTGAGTACATGACCCCCTTTACATTTAGTAAATTACTCATGCAGTTGGTCACCGGTGAGTCTCGATTCCACGAACTAACTTTTCACCTTGCTTTTAAATGCCACATAACCTTTTTGTTATGATATCTATTCTTAACAATGATACATCTATCTTCCGCTTGAATAGTCCAATCCAGTTCAACACTCCAGCAAGGTGTGGACACTAGCTTGACTTGCACCCCTCGTTGACGTCTACACCCATCTGGCCTCTATCTTCACCAATGGCAATTGAAAGGGAAAAAATTGAAAGATTAAGGCTGATAGGCTCACTGATGTCTACAACCACCTATCCTCTCCATTGTTTGTTTTAATTTTCGTTTCAGTGTTTTGAAGACCGTTTTGTTTACTTATTGAAACAATGAAAAGCAAGAAGAGAAAAATGACTATTTGAGCCTTGTTGGATTCTTGCTGTGTTCTTGATTTTTTGAATCTTGATTTTGTTTGGTTGTTAAGAAAAATGTAGAAAGTGCAGGTGATCAAATTTATGTTTTGATCTAATGTCAGGTTATTGAGAAAAATTTAAATTAAGTACAGTTATTGTAAAAGAAAATTTTCTTGTCCTTCTGTGTTGATCAGAAAAATTTCGAGAGTATTTATTTGGGGAAAATTGGAACCCAACCCATAAACCCAAACGGATGACCAGCCCAATGCCTACTGCCCACGTGAAAGTGGGGTCCGCACGGTTTTGTCCAACCATAAGATGGAAGCAGGTGAGTGAGTTCTCCACCCGAAGGGATCAGGTTGAGTTGCATTTTGGCACCAAATCCGATCCGGATC
This sequence comes from Quercus parvula, assembly GCA_030820535.1. Classification (NCBI taxonomy): domain Eukaryota; kingdom Viridiplantae; phylum Streptophyta; class Magnoliopsida; order Fagales; family Fagaceae; genus Quercus; species Quercus parvula. The sequence goes on along the minus strand of JAUAME010000003.1, from coordinate 59,171,058 downwards.
GACCCATGTGCAACCCTCCATAAACAGTTACAATTGCATGAGATTCAATAGTTTCCTACTACACCTGATTGCATACTTTGTTAACAGCCTGAAACTTCCGTCACTTATAAGTTCTAACATGCATCACAGAATCCATATCCAAATTACATCATATTGAAATTGTGATACATCACTAAACAATATACATACATGCACTCACAGATTATATACATAGAGAGACATCATAATGGTCTAATTCAATGCTGACACACTTCAAAAAAATAATCTCTAAAACTTAACATATTTACGGGAGCACCCAGAAATTAACAAAGCATGAATGAGAAAATTTACATTATACGGAAAAACAAATAAAATCCTCCACCCAATTCCAGCTCAAGCATGTCACATTATTCTATCACTAGAATTCCACTATCGATAATCGGGGATAAAAACTAAAACTTTGCTAAATTAAGATCTCATTTACACTAAATTTGCTTCTAAACAAACCATAATTCACACTAACATAATCACAAACACCAAACTTTAAACAAGCACCTACTTCAAAGCACTTTTTTTTATTAACCCAAACCCAATAGAAAGTTTAAAAAACATAAATTAACAAAGCACGAATGAGAAAGTTTACATTATATGGAAAAACAACTGAAATCCTCAACCCAATTCCTGCTTAGGCGCTTAAGGCTCCGTTTGTTTCGACTGAATTTGATTTCCGGAAATCAATTTCCGGAAAATCGCGCGTTTGGCTGCGCTGGAAAATTCGTTCAAACTGAAAACATTTTCAGTTTGACCGGAAAATAAGCAAAAAACGACTGAAATTGGATTCAGTCGTTATTTTCGCTTCAAACATTTTCCGGAAACACGCACAAGCTCTCACAAGCTCTCACCACGCACAAGCTCTGCTCTCACCACGCACACGCACTGCTCTCACCACGCACACGCACAAGCTCTGCTCTCACCACGCACAAGCTCTCACACGCACAAGCTCTGCTCTCACACGCACTGCTCTCCGCTCACGCCTCGACGCAGCCAAGCTCACCAAAGCTCCGATCCGCTCACGCCTCGACGCAGCCAAGCTCACCAAAGCTCCGATCCGCTCACGCCTCCACGCAGCCAAGATCTCTGAAGCTCCGATCCGCTCACGCCTCGACGCAGCCACTCGAACCCAGCTCCGATCCAGTCGAACCCGTCGAACCCAGCTCCGATCCAGTCGAACCCAGCTCCGATCCACTCGAACCCAGCTCCAATCCAGTCGAACCCAGCTCCGATCCGCTCACGCCTCGACCCACACTCCGATCCACTCCACTCCGATCCGCTCCGGCCCACTCCGATCCGAATTCCGACCCACACTCCGATCCACTCCGATCCGGTCCGATCCACTCCGATCCAAGCTCCGATTCAGTCGACGCTCACGGTGAGTTTTCTGAACACGTTTCTCACTCCGACCTCATTTTTCTCCGATCCATTTTCCATTTTCATTTTCACTCCGACCCACTGTCATGCTTAGGAATTAATTTTTTTTCTTTTTTATATAAATTTTCCGTAAATATGACTGTAAAATGTGGAATTAATTTATTGTATTTTTTTCTCTCATTGGTTGACTGTGGCATTTTTATTTCCTTGATAATGAGAATTGGGTGTATTTGATTTGTTCAGTGGGTTGCAAAAATGAGATGTGGGTACCGTTGCTTTTGGTACAAATTTTGTTGATGTAAAAATAGTTGTTGTGATGAGAGTTGTTGCTGTTCTGTGGCTGTTGCTGTTGCTGTTCTGTGAGTTGTGTATTGTGTATTGCAGCTGCTTGTTATGTATTGTGTATTGGAGTTGTGAAATTTGTACTGGAGCTGGTTGTTGTGTATTGTGTATTGGAGTTGTGAATTCTGTATTGGAGCTGGTTAATGTGTATCCTATATTGGAGTTGTATATTCTGTACTGGAACTGGTTGTTGTATACTGTGTATTGGAGTGGCTGTTGTTGTTACAATTGAACATGCTATTAATTAAATATTCTTCAAGAATTTAATTTTGTTGGTAGTACAATTATACATAAAAGGAATGCTTTGATTTGTTGATAAATATATTGATTGTGAAAATCAGAATATACTGAAAATTTTGTACTCGTTATTAATGTGGTTTTGATGTTTTCTATAAGTGGCTGTTTGTATTTACTGTGTAATTAATAGCATATTCGTTTACATACCTCTTAAACGACAATGTTTGTGACTTTTTAGATGAAGAAAAAAACCAAATCCGCAATTCTTGCCTCAGTTGCATCTGTCCTCATTGCGGGGGTTACATTGTTAAAGACATTGCGACGTAGACGTAGACAATTGCCTAGGGCGCCTTATGTTAATCATGCAGTTGAGAGAGAGGAATACATAAATAGTGTTCTGCATGGAAGTGAGGGTCATTGTGTGAATCAAATTAGGATGAAGCCTATAGCTTTCCACAACTTATGTCACATCCTCACTGAGGGGGAGTACGTACGCCCGACTGTTCACATGTCTATTACGGAGCAAGTATTTATTTTCTTACACATTATTGGTCATAATGTGAGGTTTCGTGTAATGGGTAGTCGGATCTTTAGATCAACTGAGACTGTTCATAGATATTTCAAGGTCGTCCTTAGGGGGGTCTTGAAATTATATAGATCTCTAATAAGACTGCGTAGCGAAGATACACCCCTAGAGATAAGGAATAGCAGAAGGTTCTACCCATATTTTCAGGTAAATATTCCGACTTGTGTATTTTTGTAAATTGTGAATGAACCAAGTGTAATTTTAAATCATTATGTCTGTCGAAAATTAGGATTGTGTTGGAGCAATAGATGGTACACATGTTCGTGCATCTGTGCCACCTGAAATACAAGGCAGATTTCGTGGTCGTAAAGATGGAACCACGCAAAATGTGTTAGCTGCCATTAGTTTTAATTTAAAGTTCACTTATGTATTGGCTGGATGGGAAGGCAGTGCACATGATTCACGTGTGTTAAATGATGCATTTGCTAGGCCAGGGGGATTTACAATTCCCGAAGGTATTATACGATTACTTCACCTTTTAGGATTATTAGTTTAATAAATATTATGTGTTTTCCTAAGCATAGTTGTGATTTGGTTTTATTTTTTAATATATGTAGGTAAATATTATCTCGGTGATGCTGGGTATGGTAATAAAAATGGTATATTGTCACCTTATCGGAGTGTGCGATATCACTTGAAAGAGTTTAGTGATCGTCCTCCTGAGAATGCGCAAGAATTGTTCAACCTCCGACACTTTTCATTGAGAACTACCATTGAGCGAGGGTTCGGAGTGTTGAAGAAACGTTTCCGAGTGTTGGATGCAGAACCATTTTGGTCTTTTGAAACCCAAGTGAAAGTGGTTTTAGCATGTTGTGTGGTTCATAATCACATTATGGGTGTTGAACCAAATGACCATATTATGGAAGATGCAATGAACGAAGTAGAGTCTAGTGACCCCCCACGAGAAACACAATCACGTCGGGAGTCCATTGAAGACAGTAGAATGTGGAATGCTAAGAGAGATGAGATATGTCAAGCTATGTGGTCTGATTATACTATGAGTGTAGAGTAGTAACATGTTTAGATTTCTATTGTTGTAATATGTGTTTGTGCTTTATGTGTATTGTAAAGACAATGTATTTATTAGAAACTTGTAGTGGTGTAATGAAAAAGTATTTGCAGCATTACATTGTTATTTTATGGTATTACATTGCCATTTTCAGTGTTAGCATGTTTCATTTTGTTGTGCGCATTTATAAGCGTGGTTGTATGTGTATTGGAGTTGTGTTTGGATAGTTTTTCATATTCCGAGCGTAATTACTAAATGCTACTCTCATTTGTAAATGCTACTCTCACTATACAATTTTCATATGTAGTGATGTCAAAGGGTAAAGAAAAAGTGAGCAACAAACAATTCAGGTGGTTGTTGCCTATGCATGAAACAATGCTTAGGATACTTGCACAAGAGGCGCATAAGGGCAATAAGCCCTCAAGCACTTTCAAGGCAGGGTCCTTTGCACTTGTTGCAAAGGAGATAACTGCCCAATTTGGGGTCGAGTGCCACCCATCGTATGTAGAGAATCGGATGCGGACTTTAAGGACTATGTGGTCCACCATTCAAACCATTCGGAAGAAGAGTGGTTTTGGTTGGGATGACAACCTCAAAATGATAACATGCGACCCAAAGACTTATCAAGAAGAAGTCATGGTATGGCTTCGAACTATACTTTATGCAACTGTATAATTTCTTTATGTAATTGTGTTGGTTGAGAAACTCACTTGCAAAAGATCATAAATATTGAATTGAATATTGCATTTATGAGTGCAGTGATTATTGCATTGTTATTATACTGCTTGTTCCTCCCTTACAGGTGCATAGAAAGCATGCCGAATTTCTGAACAAAAAAATTGACATGTATGATGAACTAGCCATAGTTGTCGGGAAGGACACTGCCACAGGAGGCTTCTCTAAGTCTTATGTGGATCTTGAGCATGAGCCACATAATGCCGATGAAAGTGCTGAATATGTCGCAGATAATGTGGAAGAAGATGTAGTCGAAAAAGGGAAGAATACTGTTGAGTCATCCACAACAAGGTCGGGAATTTCCAAGTCCCGGAAAAGAAAGCATTCAGTTTCTAATGCTGATGAAAGTGTCCTGACTGATCTATCTGATCAGCTGAAGGAAATAGCGGTGGCTTTGAAAGAAATCAACCGAGGCTCAGTTGATTACACAGCTCTTTATAATGAGGTGATGACTATGATGGCAGATGGGTATAGCGAAGATATGCTCGCTACTGCATTTGACCATCTCTGTGAGAATGAAAAGACAGCACGAGGATTTCTAGCAAAGAATGCTAGGCTAAGGAAGCTGTGGTTGGATAGTTTTTTGTTCACGCAACTTTGAGTATTTATGTATTTTATGTTGACTATGACCGTAGCTTTAGGAGTTAATTGGAGTTGTAGTACTAGTATTGACGTATTTGTTTTATTCAGATACCATATGTAGGTATCATTTTTGTACACCGTGGAGGTGTAATGGCAAACACTAGAACGATTGATGCGGCTATTTTTATTTGAATGAATATGGGTATATTCGAAGTATTATTTTTGATGTTGAAGTGGATGAGAATTTTTGTACTGTTACAGATGTGTTTAGGCAATGCAGATGCTTGAATTTGGATGAATATTTATGTATTGTTACAGGTTTATTTAGGTAATGCTGCACAAACCAAACATGAGAAATGATGTTCTGTAAAAAAATGAATTTCATTTTTCGGAAAATATTTTCCGGAAACAAACGCTGGAAATGATTTTCCGTAAATCTCATTTCCGTAAAACGAATTCCGGAAACAAACGCCAGAATCTCATTTCCGTAAAACGAATTCCGTGCGCAGCCAAACACCTGAATACATTTTCCTTTCCGGAAATGCTTTTACGCAACCAAACACAGCCTAAGACACATGCTATTACATGTCACCGTATTCTATCACTAAAATTCCACTAACGATAATCGGGGATAAAAACTAAAACTTTCCAAAATTAAGATCTCATTTACACTAAATTTGCTTCTAAACAATCCATAATTCGCACTAACATAATCATAAACACTAAACTTTAAACAAATACCTACTTCAAAGTTCAAACCACTATATTCAGCAAACTCAGATCCTAAAACATAATACCCCACTAGCCCACTACAAGCAATTTACTTCAGAATTCAGACAACACATAATTAGAAACAAAAAACAACAAATTAACCCCAATTTACAAAGCAAAAGCTGAAACCACCAAAAACTCAACAAACCCAGATAAAAATAACACACGCACAGTTCAAAATTGTATACACATAAAATACATACCATCGGAGCACTTGCTCTTGGAAAGCGAAGCGGAATGAGAATCGCGATGATCGAGCTGCTGATGCTGATGCTGCTGAGATTTACCGGTGGAAGTGGAAGGCACAGAGATTCTCTCCTTGTCCTTACTACTACTATTGAATCCGCCGCCGACTCTCGAAGTGGACGGCGACGATTTCTCGAGGTGCTTATCGAGCGCGTCGTTGATGATTCGCTTTCGATCCAACAGTCCTCCTCCTCAGCCAGCAACCATTCCCGATCTTGACGATCCTCCACCTCCACCTACTCGATCTCTGTACATAATTTACAATTCATACACACAAAAAAAAAAAAAAAAAAAAATTCCCCGAGATGAGGAGAGAGAGAGAGAGATAAGGGGTTGAAGAGTATGTACTTACGGATAAAGCTAGGGTTTGGAATTTGTGTGTGTGTGTGTGAGAGAGAGAGAGGGACACCGAGATGAGCTCCTTCTTTGGTTTCCTGACCTCTTTTGTCTCCCTTTGTTTTGTTGTCCTTTCCCTTGTGCTGATTTTATTTTTTTCCTAACAAGTTTTTACTTTTTAACCAACAAAAAAATCATCATTTTTTTTTTAAATTTTTAAAAAAAATCATCATTTTTTTAAATAATAATTTGATAAATGAGGTGGTTGTAATTTTTTTTATACAATATAAAAATTATACTCTAAGGTCTAACCTAATCTAAAAGTGTATAATTGGAAACGATGTAATTTAAACATTGAATATCTAATTTGAAATTTGGAAACACTTAAGAAAATAATCAATTGAATTACAATAAACCTAAAAATAATATGTATATTAGTTTATAAGGTGATTTTATTAGGAGCAGGGAGGTCAGGCCCAAAAGAACCGAAGATAACAATGGGAGAATTAATCCATTTTCATTCTTACAAAAGACCCACAGAAAGATGGAAGAAATGAGTTGTAATTTCCAAGTTTAAGAAAAAGAAGCTCAAACAGGCTATATACGATAAGCAAGTATAATATAATAATGTCTACTTGGGTTGGACCACACTTTCATTTTGCACAAAGAATACATCATTTATATTTTTGATCCTATGTGATGCAATTTTACACCACAACGTGCCCCACATAAATATAATTCTATAAAGTCAAATGAATGGGTCTTGAGTTAAGTTCACTTAAAAGCCTAATATGTCCAATTTTTCATTAATCCACCCATATTAGTCTTTTTACCCTAACTTTTCATGCTTTTCGGATCACAGTCCTTTTCACTTCATGAAATGGGCTCATGGCTTATATCTTTCTACATCACAAAATGGTTCCATGACTCATCTTTTTACATCATATAATGGGCTTATAGTGTGCTTTATTTTTTCATCATGAATTGAGCTCATGACTTCTATTATCTCTATATCATGAATTTGACTTATGGCCTACATTTCTTCACTTCTTGTAGTAGACTTAAGATCTACATCTTGCAACTTCTCGAATTGGACTTATGGTGGTTCGCATTATTGCCACCATCAAGCAATAAGCACATGGTCCAAATCTTTCTTACTCATAGGTTGAGCCATTAAGTTACCAATTCTCACAACCCATATTAATTTTCTCACTTTTTAACAATGAGATTCTCTAACAAAAGCTCATATTTACACAAAATAGTGTGGGTTGAAAATTGTCCAATTACAAGTCAATTAAGCTACTTGGGTTACCAAATTACAAAGACAATCAAGATTCAAGACCACTTATTTTCTTGAATTCCCAAACTTGTATGGGCACAGCATCACATTTGGTCCCAAAAGACAAACCAACTCACTAAAAAAAATGCCTAGTGGACATTAGTAAGTCACGAGAGGCTCAAAGAAGAAGAGAAATCTAGCTCATTTCTCCTCTAAAAGACAGCAAAATTATTTGGTCAAGGACCACAAAGAGAAGAAGATCAAGTACACTCCACTCAAAAATCTTAGCTCATGGATACCCATCCCTTTCGTCTACCACATTATTAGTGATATTATCACCTACTTTTGGAACCAGGAGGATTACAAGCTTCAGGTACTAAGCCAAATTTATTGAAGAAGTCATGGCTAAAACTCAAGAAACTTTTAATGAAGTTGCAATTTCTCAAATGCCTACAACTTTGTCAAGTCTTAAGGCCATGGTTCAAGCGCAGAGTTTTCATGGGAAAGCTTGGGAACCTATGACTTGGAAGGCCAAAATTTGTATTCAAACAACTCCAATAGTCCTCTAAATTTATATTGTAGATGGAGCTTGACATTGATTTGGGCTCTTGAAAAGAGGCCTAGACACCCAATCACTCATTTTGGTCTTTAGTAACAATGGGCCTTCCTCCTCTCCCTTGCAAAATTAGAATTTAATGCTAAAACACACAGACCTACCAGTGTCCAAGCCTATTGCCTAAGTTGGAGAAAACCTCTCACACACTTGGTTTTGTCCATTCTTTTCCTGCTTTTATTTTTTAGGTCCTTTGACCTATATAAAGGTATCAAAAGTAACACAAGAATTATAAAATACCAAAATAATACTTATACATGTTTGAAGTGCTTTCCGTGTAGTAAAAGCAGTTTTAGTTCAAAATATTAGCTTATTTGTCTGTTTATCCATTGTTTTTCAAATCTCTCTCTCTCTCTCTCTCTTTACAAGTTTTTTTTTTTTTTTTTTTCAAATCTCTCCCTCTTTACAAGTTTAATTTTAAATAAAATTAAACATAGATTTTTTTTTTTTTTTTTGATTTCCTTAAAACTTTGCAAATTACTTATAACAATTGTGTTTGCTATTTATTTCTTTACCTTTCGATTGTGGGTCATGAAAAAAGAAGAAGAAGAGTAGTACAATTGATTATAAGAGTATTCACATTAGTACTTGTATAATAAAAAAAAAGCACCACATTTTAGCCAATTAAGATCAAAATTCACCACATCTGTCTATGCAAAATGATGTAACAATACATGGTTGTTACAATAACAATATAAATTTACATTAACATTATTAATTCTTTCTTTACACATAATGAGAATAAATAAAAAATGTTGATGATGGTTGTTGTGTGTGAAGAAATATATACAATTAAAAAAATTTGATATGTGTATAAGTTGATGTAAATGCTCCAAGGATGAGATCATTAGTATGAACTCCCCCCTCATTTACTATCTTTCTTCTAAAAAAAAAAATCCCTTCTCCTTTATCTAATGAGAAATTGCATTGGCTATCACTTTGAACTCCATCAATAATTACCATATTTATTATTTACTAATCATAACATACTTGTGAAAATAGTTGTGCCCCTAAAATTTATTGTTATCCAAAACTCACTTCGAAAAAAACATTATGGGTTCATTTGGTTAGAGGGGTGAAAAAGTAGGTTGATAAAAAATGGGGGGAAGATGGAAAAGTGGAAGGATAGAGAAGATTTTAATTTATCTCATTTTTGTTTGGTTGGGAGTGAAAAAGTGGAGGGATGGAAAAAGTGAGTTTGTATAAATTTACTCATATATTATTTTTTTTAAATGATGGTCAATTAAAACAAAAAAGTGACCAAAAAAAAAAAAAAAAATCACCCAATTTATTAAAAAATAAAAATCATGTCTAGTTAAAAAAATAAAAAATAAAAAAATAAAAAAAAAAACTATCACACCCACAGCCCAGGAAATAAATAAAAAAAGAAAAGAAAAAAGAAGGCAACATCTAGGGAAGGAAAAAAAAAGAATAAGAAAAAAGGAAGAGGCAACGTGCCCAAGAAAACACAAAAATGAAAAAGAAAAGAAGAAACAGTTTTCTCTCCATTTGGAGGAGAAAACTTTTTAGTGGGCTCGGGGATAAAACATCCAGACCCCACCATTTATTTTTCTTTCTCTCCACCCCACAAAACACACTCCAAAAAAGTTTTTTTTTCCATTTTTTCTAAAAAATTTTCTGTCTACCCTATTTCACCTTCAAACAAACACACCCTAAGGGATAAAATAGTTTGTTGTTATCCAAAACTCGCTTAGAAAAAAACATTAAGGGATAAAATAGTTTGTGCACTTATCATCCAAATCACCATCATCATAACCAAAGACGGGACCATATAAGAGTATTCTCATAAAAGGTTTCAAATGCTAAATATGCTATTTTTTAACATCTGATTCTAAAAAAAGCACACTACATTAAGAGTGCTATACTTAAAAGTTTTAACATCTTAGCTATAGTTTATGACATTCTACTGTAGCTAAAATCTTTAAAATATATATATATATATATATATATATATATATATATATATATTATCACTTCTATTAATACTGTAGCTAAAATCTTTAAAAAAAAAATTATTATCACTTCTATTAATAAAGAGAGAGAGAATAAAAAAGAATATTTAAATAAAGTGATAAAAAAATAAAATTTTGATGTTAAATGTATTATAAAGTGATGTGTTAAATGTTATAAAGTGACTTTTTAGTTGCTAAATACTAGGTCCCGTTTGGTAAAGTTGTTAAACAATTTATTTCAGTTTTTAAATAACATTACATATATTTCCACACACTTTTTACCCACACATATTTCAAAAAATTATAAATAACATTACTCAAACTCCTCTACCAAACATGCTCTAAAATTTTTAAAACTCTTAATAGAAATGCTCTAACCTGCAATTAATTTATATAAGTAATGCTAAAAACACGTCACAATTTTTGCCGCTAGTATTATCTGTCTGTATCTTGGTTAGGTCAATTAGACTGGACAAATCAATTAAAAATCCAACACAATATAAAAATTACTCTTCTCTCTTGGAAAATGCTAAAAGGTCAAATGAAAAAGAAAAAATGTGGCCAGCTAAGAAAGAAAACAGTACACAGAGAATCTAAAGGGGTCCCAGTTTTGATCGAAGTCTAGTGAGAAAAGAAGCAGAAGAAGCAGAAACATGGAAGCAAACCCAGTTCTAATGGCGAAGATCACTGTATCAAATGTTATAGGAGGGTTTATAGTGTTGTTAATGCAACTCTATAACCTTTTGGTTTTGAAACCAAAACTTCTGAGAGCCAAGCTTTGAAGGCAGGGTATAAGGGGACCTTCTCCTTCTTTCTTCTTCGGGAACATCCCTGAAATGAAGAGAATTCAACTCCAAGTTCATGCAACACCAAAAACTACTGCTACAAAGGAGTATGATCACACTGATGCTATTGCTCATGACTGGCCTTCCACTATCTTCCCACATTTGGAGCAGTGGAGAAATGAATATGGTACTTCACTTGCCATTTCCTCTCTCTCTCTCTCTCTCTCTCTACCAAAGTAGGTAGAAGTATAGTTTTGTCATCAAATGGCTCAATTTGGGCCCATCAAAGGAAGATTATTGCTCCTGAATTGTACATTGATAAGGTTAAGATATACCTCAAAGTTTTACATAAATTTCAAAAATAGTTCTTGGACAATAGATCTTAATATTATGCATAAGACTTAAGTGGCGAAATGTTCAACATGACAATTGAAGAAAGACTTTAAGAAGGGCATATAATAATGATCACTATTAATTACCAAAATTTCCTATGAAGACTAGAATAATGCCTAAACAAATTAAAACCCTTATTATATGCAATGTAATCCTTTACAAAGACATAATCTGAAACCATTCTTTTATTACTTTTTCTTTTGTTTTTAACTAACTAACCTGAAACCATTTGTCTTTTTTTTTTTTTTTGGGGGGGGGGGGGGGGGGGGGTGGGGGGGGATAGTCCAGTTTTGACAATATTGATATGCCATTTTACATGAACAAAACTCAGCAACAATCCCAAAGCACAATATGTCCCGATTGTTTGAGTGAAGATTGTGTTATACTGTTGTTACTTCAATGCCTCATCATATTAAGCTTTAGATTAATTAGTCACTACTATACCATTATTTAATAAATCTCTATAGACTAAGGCTTGGTTTTGTTGTTGTAAACTTTTATACTTATGCGTTTCTTTTTGAAGGGCATGGTAAACCTAATGGTGGACTCAACAACCTCAATGCTAAGAAGTTGGGAGAGTAGAATTGAAAATGAGGGAGGGATTGCAGACATTAAAATCAATGAGGATTTGAGAAGCCTATCGGCGGATATAATATCAAGAGCCTGTTTTGGAAGCAACTATTCCCAAGGAGAAGAAATATTCTTAAAACTCAATACACTTCAAGGAATCATGTCCAAGGGAAATGTTGGAGTTCCTGGTTTTAGGTATGGTAACATTTTGAATCCATTGATCTTAATAACAAAGACTAGAAAACTATTACATTGACAAATTTTGGTTTGTTGTTTGTGAACATCTTTAATTGACCAGTGTTCTTATAGCCTAATGATACTTCTCTTTCTTATAAAAGAGTAGGATTTAGATTCAACACTGGCCTTCTTTGGGTTGAGGATTTATGAGATAAGAGAACTAGGGGTATCTCTATTCTTTTATAAATGGGGGAAAAAAAGAACATTGCTAGGGATGATTATTCCTAAATATTTCAAAATTGATGATATGTATATTTTATAGATTCTTGCCAAGCAAAAACAATAGAGCTATGTGGAAACTTGAAGAAGAGATCAACTCAATGATATTAAAGGTGGTAAAGCAGCGCACTGAAGCATCATATGAGAAGGATCTTTTACAAATGGTTCTTGAGGGTGCCAAAAGTTATAATGACTATTATGGCCCATCAACAGATAGTTCTCGTGACAAGTTCATTGTGGATAATTGCAAAAACATATACTTTGCTGGCCATGAGACCACTGCCATCACAGCCACATGGAGCTTGATGTTACTGGCTGCAAATCCTGAATGGCAAGCTCATGCTTGTGCTGAGGTGCTTGAAATATGTGGGGATAGTCCACCAGATGCCAACATGCTCCGAAACATGAAAACTGTATGTATTTTTCTTTAAAATTTATAATTTTAGTTACTGTATAATAATACTATTAGTTTTAGCTATTTCTCTATTAGATTTTATCAAATTTTTATCCAAGAAACACTCCCACTATATATGGACGCATGTTAATTCAGAATATCCCAGCAAACAAGAGAGAAAAAGAATGCATGTAGTAGGCAATGTTATCTATGGTGCTTTTGTGCATATAGTATGTATTTGGAAGAATGTTTCTGCACATATGTTGGTGTCATATGCACTTATATTTGCAAAGTTTCCTTAGAATTGAAGGTGGTGCCTGGAAAAACGTTCAAGAATGAATTTTCATACCCCATTGAGGTATCATTGGAAAAGTGGCATCTAGTGGCTAGTGACAATTGAATATTCTTCCTCTAATTATGCCTTTTGAGGTTCAAAACAATAATTTTTTTTTCCATTTAATTTCACACATAAAGAACTTAACACATCAGTTACCAAATATTACAAGGAGAGATTAACATCACTGCAACACAAATTCCGAAATAATGTACTCAACTTTGAGATATTAATACATGAGAGTTGACACACCCATACATTGACATAGTTTCACTAACCTTGTATTTGATGGCAGTTGACAATGGTGATCCAAGAGACATTGCGTCTTTACCCACCTGCGGCTTTTGTGATCAGAGCAGCCTTGGAAGACATTACATTCAAAGACATTATGATCTCAAAAGGTATGAACATTCAGATTCCAATCCCAATATTACAACAGCAGTGTGATTTGTGGGGACCTGATGCACACAAATTCAATCCAGAAAGATTTGCTCATGGGATTGTTGGGGCTTGCAAGACTCCACAGGCTTATATGCCATTTGGAGTAGGGCCTCATGTCTGTGCTGGCCAGCACTTTGCCATGACAGAACTGAAGGTTATTTTAACTCTTATTCTATCCAAGTTTTGCTTCTCACTATCGCCAGGATACCAACACTCCCCTGCATTTAGGTTGGTTATTGTACCTGAACATGGAGTTACTCTCTGTGTGAGGACAGCATGACATTTCCTAGCTTTGACAAAGGCTTTGGTGGATAGAAGAAAATAAAAATATGAGAGAGGTTGTGGACTCTTTGTACCATCTTTATGTATTACAAAAAGAAATTAAGGGCAGGGCACCTTTGGAGAACTTGTAATAGTTCCTTCGGTTTTTACATTGTTTCTTTCTGATTATAAAGATTTGAAGCAATGATGAAGAGCAGTTGGGATGCTAGAATTACAAAAATAGAAGTCATGGTCTAATCCTGTAATACTAAGCAATTGCTGACGTACATATGAAGATGAAAATTCAAAATCTTGAATCTTATGAACTTTTCAACAACCTAGATAGGCTGGACTTCAAGGAATAGAAATTTCGATTCTGTTTCATAGGCACCCCACACTCTTTAAAAAAATACTAAAAAAAGCATTGAAAGCCATAGATGTACCTTGCCATGGAAGTAAAAGACCCCGGTTCCTCCATTGGATCTAACGTTTACAGTGACCCCTATAGATTAAAATCAAGGCTGGAGTACTTCAAACACCAAAAGAATTAGTTTGATATTTCGATAGATAGTTATAACAAAGGGAGCGGATTTTAAAACATTGATTCTCCTAGTAAGAGAATGGACTATGTCATTGAGTTATATGACTTTTGTGTTGAAGTGGGCCGTGTGTAGCTTGAATTACCAAGCCCAATTATTCTTCTAAACTAAATACAAGCAGTATTAGGAAACCCAATTCAACTAGGATTATAATTCCTAGTACAAGCCGACCTACATATATATATTTATATATATATATATATATATTAGGTTTGTGATACTTGGCAAGCCGTGAGAATTAGAGATAATTCCTAATAACCTAACAGCCGCATAAGAAGAAAGAATAGTGTTTTCTTGTCTTGTGGGTGAAAGAGAATTAGGGTGTATTGGGAATTGGGTTTCTTGAGAGTGTTCTTGTGCACTATTGTATCTCCTTATTTTATAATGAAATCCCTGCAACTCCGTGGACGTAGGCAAATTGCCGAACCACATAAATATTGTCTTGTGCGTGTGATTGTTTTCTTTGACGTGTGTTTTCTCTATTTGTTTTATTTCTTACAGGTTGGAATTTTGGTTAAAATTCGCTACAACTGGTATCAGAGCCTAGGGTTAGGTTTGAGTGGGAGCAATGGCAGAGGAAGCAGGAAAGGCGTCTGGAATAGAAAAGTTTGATGGCACAGACTTCGTGTATTGGAGGATGCAGATTGAAGATTATCTCTATGGGAGGAAATTGCATCTGCCTCTTTTAGGGACAAAACCTGAGGCTATGAAGGCTGAGGAATGGGCTCTTCTTGACAGACAGGTACTAGGAGTTATCAGGTTAACTCTGTCTAGGTCTGTTGCACACAATGTTGTAAAGGAGAAGACCACAGCAGATCTGATGAAGGCTTTGTCTAGTATGTATGAAAAACCGTCAGCAAACAATAAAGTGCACTTGATGAAGAAACTGTTCAATCTGAAGATGGCAGAAAATGCATCAGTAGCACAACATCTGAATGAATTTAACACTATCACAAATCAATTGTCGTCTGTAGAAATTGATTTTGATGATGAGATCCGTGCACTGATCGTTTTGGCTTCTTTGCCAAACAGTTGGGAGGCAATGAGGATGGCAGTAAGCAATTCTACAGGAAAGGAAAAGCTCAAGTACAATGATATACGAGATTTAATTCTGGCTGAGGAGATTCGCCGAAGAGATGCAGGTGAAACCTCAGGATCTGGTTCTGCCCTAAACCTTGAGACAAGAGGAAGAGGTAATGACAGAAATTCAAACCGGGGTAGATCAAAATCCAGAAATTCTAATTGAAACAGAAGTAAATCTAGATCAGGCTAACAAGTACAATGCTGGAATTGTGGGAAAACAGGTCACTTTAGGAATCAATGCAAAAGTCCTAAGAAGAAGAATGAAGATGATTCTGCTAATGTTGTAACAGAAGAGATTCAGGATGCATTACTTCTTGCAGTAGACAGTCCACTTGATGATTGGGTTTTGGATTCAGGAGCTTCGTTTCATACCACTCCACACCGAGAAATCATACAGAATTATGTTGCAGGTGATTTTGGTAAGGTGTATTTGGCTGATGGTTCAGCCTTGGATGTTGTAGGTATGGGAAACGTCCGGATATTGTTGCCTAATGGATCTGTTTGGTTACTGGAAAAGGTTCGACATATTCTTGACTTGAGGAGGAATCTGATTTCTATTGGACAACTTGATGATGAAGGACATGCAATACTATTTGTTGGTGGTACTTGGAAGGTTACAAAGGGAGTTAGGGTATTGGCTCGTGGACAGAAGACTGGTACTCTATACATGACCTCAAGTCCAAGAGACACAATTGCAGTTGCTGATGCAAGTACTAATACAAGCCTATGGCACCGCAGACTTGGTCATATGAGTGAGAAAGGGATGAAGATGCTGCTGTCAAAAGGAAAACTACCAGAATTGAAGTCCATTGATTTTGACATATGTGAAAGTTGCATTTTAGGAAAGCAGAAAAAAGTGAGCTTCTTGAAAACTAGCAGTACACCGAAGGCTGAAAAATTGGAGTTAGTACACACTGATTTGTGGGGGCCTTCTCTGGTTGCATCCCTTGGAGGTTCAAGGTACTACATCACTTTCATTGATGACTCAAGCAGAAAGGTATGGGTTTATTTTCTGAAAAATAAATCAGATGTATTTGAAACCTTTAAGAAGTGGAAAGCCATGGTTGAGACAGAAACAGGTTTGAAAGTAAAATGTTTGAGGTCAGATAATGGAGGAGAGTACATAGATGGAGGGTTTAGTGAGTATTGTGCTGCACAGGGAATTAGGATGGAGAAGACCATTCCTGGGACACCGCAGCAGAATGGTGTGGCTGAGCGCATGAACAGAACTCTCAATGAGCGTGTTAAGAGTATGAGGTTGCATGCTGGACTACCAAAAACATTTTGGGCTGATGCTGTTAGCACTGCAGCTTACCTGATAAACCGAGGACCTTCAGTTCCCATGGAGTTCAGACTTCCTAAGGAGGTTTGGAGCGGTAAAGAGGTAAAGTTTTCACACTTAAAACTTTTTAGTTGTGTTTCCTATGTTCATATTGATTCTGATGCTCGTAGTAAACTTGATGCAAAGTCTAAAATATGTTTTTTCATTGGCTATGGTGATGAGAAATTTGACTATAGGTTTTGGGATGAAGAAAACAGGAAAATCATCAGAAGTAGAAATGTGATATTTAATGAACAGGTTATGTACAAGGACAGGTCAACTGTAGTGTCAGATGTTACAGAGATAGATCAAAAGAAATCTGAGTTTGTCAACTTAGATGAATTGACTGAAGGTACTGTCCAGAAAAGGGGTGAAGAAGATAAGGAGAATGTAAATTCACAGGTAGATCTGAGTACACCTGTAGCTGAAGTCCGCAGATCTTCCAGAAACATTAGACCTCCACAGCGTTATTCACCCACTCTAAATTATCTCCTGTTGACTGATGGTGGTGAGCCAGAATGTTATGATGAAGCCTTGCAAGATGAGAATTCAAGTAAGTGGGAGTTAGCCGTGAAGGATGAGATGGATTCCTTATTGGGGAATCAAACATGGGAACTGACTAAATTGCCAGTAGGAAAGAAGGCTTTGCACAACAAGTGGGTATACAGAATAAAGAATGAGCATGATGGTAGCAAACGTTACAAGGCCAGATTAGTTGTTAAAGGGTTCCAGTAGAAGGAGGGCATTGACTTCACAGAGATATTTTCTCTAGTTGTGAAGATGTCAACAATTAGACTGGTACTAGGAATGGTGGCTGCAGAAAACTTACATCTTGAGCAGTTAGATGTGAAGACAGCATTCCTTCATGGTGACTTGGAGGAAGACCTTTACATGATTCAGCCAGAAGGGTTCATTGTTCAGGGACAAGAGAATCTAGTCTGCAAACTGAGAAAGAGCTTGTATGGCCTAAAACAAGCTCCAAGACAATGGGTCTAGCATTGAGGAGATTAAAAATCTGAAGAAGCAATTGTCCAAACAGTTTGCAATGAAGGATTTGGGAGCTGCAAAACAAATCCTTGGCATGAGAATCATTAGAGACAAGGCTAATGGTACATTGAAGCTTTCACAGTCAGAATATGTGAAGAAAGTCCTTAGTAGATTCAACATGAATGAAGCTAAACCAGTGAGCACACCCTTGGGTAGTAATTTCAAACTAAGCAAAGATCAGTCACCGAAGACAAAGGAAGAAAGGGACCATATGAGCAAGGTGCCCTATGCCTCAGCTATTGGCAGCTTGATGTATGCTATGGTGTGTACAAGGCCAAACATTGCACATGCAGTGGGAGTTGTGAGCAAATTCATGAGTAGGTCTGGAAAGCAGCATTGGGAGGCAGTCAAGTGGATTCTGAGATATCTGAAGGGTTCATCAGATACATGTCTTTGCTTCA
The DNA here is from genome assembly GCA_030820535.1 of Quercus parvula. Lineage (NCBI taxonomy): Eukaryota > Viridiplantae > Streptophyta > Magnoliopsida > Fagales > Fagaceae > Quercus > Quercus parvula. Next base: position 59,152,857 of record JAUAME010000003.1, on the reverse strand, counting down.
CAGGTGCAAGTTTGAAACTGCAGGGTTATGTAGATGCTGATTTTGCTGGTGATATTGATAGTAGAAAGAGTACTACTGGGTTTGTTTTTACTCTAGGTGGTACAGCTATATCATGGGCTTCAAATCTACAGAAGATTGTTACTTTGTCTACTACAGAAACTGAGTATGTTGCTGCCACTGAAGCTGGAAAGGAGATGATTTGGCTACATGGTTTCTTAGATGAATTGGGTAAGAAGCAGGAGATGGGCATTCTACACAGTGACAGTCAAAGTGCAATCTTTCTTGCCAAAAATTCGGCTTTTCATTCAAAGTCGAAGCATATACAAACAAAATACCACTTTATCCATTACCTTGTTGAAGATAAACTGGTAATTCTTGAGAAGATTTGTGGATCTAAGAACCCGGCAGACATGTTGACTGAAGGTGTCACTATTGAGAAGTTGAAGCTGTGCGCAGCTTCAATTAGTCTTCTAGCTTGAGGACAGGAGGATGAGTTGCAGGGATGAAGGATTGTATTATGGAGGTTTGTGGTTGATGTTTGCAGCTTGTGAGCCCTTAAGGCCTAAGGTGGAGGCGATGGAGGAGTTTGCTCATGTGGCTTGATCAATTCAAGCCAAGGTGGAGGTTTGTTGAAGTGGGCCGTGTGTAGCTTGAATTACCAAGCCCAATTATTCTTCTAAACCAAATACAAGCAATATTAGGAAACCCAATTCAACTAGGATTATAATTCCTAGTACAAGCCGACCTACATATATATATATATATTAGGTTTGTGATACTTGGCAAGCCGTGAGAATTAGAGATAATTCCTAATAACCTAACAGCCGCATAAGAAGAAAGAATAGTGTTTTCTTGTCTTGTGGGTGAAAGAGAATTAGGGTGTATTGGGAATTAGTGTTCTTGTGCACTATTGTATCTCTTTATTTTATAGTGAAATCCCTGCAACTCCGTGAACGTAGGCAAATTGCCGAACCATGTAAATATTGTCTTGTGCGTGTGATTGTTTTCTTTGACGTGTGTTTTCTCTATTTGTTTTGTTTCTCACAGGTTGGAATTTTGGTTAAAATTCGCTACATTTTGATACTCCAAACAAATAGAATTTAAAATTCACCGTCTAAAATTGTTCAACAACTTGATTATACTGGATTTCCTCATTGTTATGTAGAAACCGGGTCAAATTCTCCACTTACATTCAGAAAAAAGAATTCAATCTGTCAATACTATGTTAAGGTATAACCGTGTTTGGAATGTAGTAGGTATCGGAGTAGTGGCCCGCAATTCTCATGGAGAAATAAAGGCAGCCTTATCCGAGATTGTTCCCATGCCATCTTCAGTGGTGGTTCTTAAAACTCTCGCAGCAAGAAGAGCAGTCCACTTTGTTCAGGAGCTGGGTTTGCACAGTTCGACCTTCAAGGGTGGTTTAGAAATTTCCATCACTGCCATATATGAAACGGTTATTTATCTTAACCATCTTATGGTCATCTTGTTAAAGACATTCTGTTTTCAACTGGTTTTCTCCAGAACTATTCTTTCTCTCGTACATTTAGCAAGACAACATGTGAGCTCATTTTTTAGCAAAGTGAGTGAGATTTTCTATTCCAGTTTTAGTTTGGATGGAGTCCGTTCTTCCTAATATTTATAAGGTTTTTGTGTATAACTATTTAGCTATCCAATAATATGCTCGCCATGGTTGCTTCTAAAAAAAAAGGTTAAAGGTATAACCTTATAAGCCCGTCTAAGTCTAGAAATTCGGTCCATTTATTGGATTTAATTCAACTAATCACTTTTTTTTTTTTTTTAATATGAAACAAGAAGCAAAGCATCCACAATTGACTACTATTTTGAGTATATATTTTCCTCTCCAGCACCAGAATTACCCCAAAATAAACATTAAGAAACAACTCAGCAAGTCCCACCAATATATCATCAATATGTTCCTTGTTAAAATGCCTTAAAACAAGATACCAAAATTTTTGAAGAAGTCATGGCTAAAATTAGGGATGCTAATTTGGGTTAGCGTGTTGGGTTTATGTCGACTAAATGCCTCAACTTGAACTTGACCCATTTAATAATTTTTTTTTTTCATGGTTCTTTAACTCTAACCTGACTTGTTAATAAAGTAGGTTGATACGACCCGACTCAATTGACACGTTTAATAAACGAGTTGTGTTGGGTTGACAAGAATGTGACACAACCTATTTCAATCCGCTTAATATTAAATATAACATCCATATAGAAATATGTTCTTTACATCCCGAAAGCAATGCATACACTTCAAGTTTTTAACCCACATTCAAAATAACATAATTCAACAAAAATATAATATCCATCTAGAAAATAAGTTATTTACACTCCAAAAGAAGTGCGCATACTTCAACTCAAATTCAATATAACATAATTCAATAAAAATATAACATCCACATAACTTGCCAAATGCTAAGTATTAATATTGAAAGAGATGGTGCAAATAGTAGACTAATCATGACTAGGATTTATAAAGTTTTAATTTACAATTATATCACTTGTAAATTTTTGTAATTACTCACTTTTCTTTTTAAGTTTAAAATATAGATTGGATATAAAAGGTATTTAACAATTTATAATAAAATGAATATTTATTTGTTATATGAGTTAGATGGGTTGTGTTAAATGGATCATTTTTGGGTTGACACAAATAAGTTTGTATTTCAGATATGTCTATTGCAGATTATGTGGGTTGACTCACTTATGACACGTTTCTTATCGTGTCGCTTTTGGATCAACCTGTTTATGACTCAAACCCGTTAAGACCCAACCCTAACCTGCAAAAACCATGTCGTGTTTGTGAGTTGGGACACACATTGACACTCCTAACTAAAATTCATGAAACTTTTAATGAAGCTGCAATTTCTCACATGCCTACAACTTTGTCAAGTCTTAAGGCCATGGTTCAAGCCTAGAGTTTTCATGGGAAAGCTTGGGAACCTATGATTTGGAAGGCTAAAACTTGTATTCAAACAACTCCAAAAGTCCTCAAAATTGCAAATGGAGCTTGACATTGATTTGGCTCTTGAAAAGAGGCCTAGACACCTAATCACTCATTTTGGTCTTTAGTAACAATGGGCCTTCCTCTTCTCCCCTGTAAAAAGTAAAATTAGAATTTAATGCTTCATTCGAGACTAAAACACATGGGTGTATGAGTGTTAAAGCCCATTGCCTAATTTGGAGAAAACCACTCCCACACTTGGTTTTGCCCTTTCTTTTCCTTTTTGTTTTTTGCTCAAACTTGATCCTTTGACCTATATAAAGGTATCAAAAGGAGCACAAGAACAATAATAAAAATACCAAAATCATGCTTATACATGTTTGAAGTGCTTTCTGGGGTAGTAAAAATAGTTTTAGCTCAAAATATTAGTTTATTTGTTTGTTTATCCATTGTTTTACAACTCTCTCTCTCTCTCTCTCTCTCTCTCTCTCTCCCTCTCTCTCTCTCTCTCTCTCTCTCATATAGGTTTATTTATAAATAAAATAAACTATAAAAATAAGTTCATCTAATCATTCATACTCTTAGTAACACTAAGATTAATTTTTTTGATTTCCTTCATGTCTTTGCAAATTAATAACAATTGTGTTCAATTTCTTTCTTTACCTTTTAATTGTGAGTCATGGAAAAAGTAGAAGAAGAGTAGTGCAATTGATTATAAGTATGCGATCACTAGTATGAACTTCCTTCTCCTTTACTATCTTCCTTCTAAAAAAAATAAAACCCTTCTCCTTTATCTAATGAGAAATTGTATTGGCTATCTCTTTGAACACCATCATATTTACCATTTTTGTTATGCACTAATCACAATATATATTACTTGTGAAAATAGTTGTGTTCCTAAACCTATTGTTATCAAAAACTCACTTGGAAAAAAAAAGGGATAAGAGCACTAGCATCAAGTGTGCTAAATGCTAAATTTTTAGCATTTAGCACTCTAACCATAAAAAAACCTCCCACATCAAATATTCTAAATCACTAAATGTTAAAAAATTTAGCAATGATAAATAGTACAATTCTAATAATAGAAACAAAATTGTAAAACTTTTGAATGTTTTTCAATTTTACTTTTCTCTCTCTCTCTCTCTCTCTCTCCCGCCCCCCCCCCCCCCCCCCCCGTTTGCTTCTCTCTCTTAGACTCTCTACCTCTCCTCTCTCCCTCTCTCTAGAGTATGCTGACGATCTCGCCGCTTTGCTTGCTGTCAATCTTGCTAGATCTCTCTCTCTCTCTCTCTCTCTCACGGTGGTTTGTGGTGGTTTTTTTTTTTTGGGTTGTTGTGTACATTTTTTTTTCTGGGTTGATTTTGATGGGTTGCAATGAGTTGTTAGTGGTGGTATGATCTTTGTGGTTTTGGTGGTCTAGTAGAATGAGTTTTAGTTGGATTTGGATGTGGGTTAAGCTGATTCGGTGGGTTCCAATTGGTTTGGGGTGGGTTGTGGTGGCTGGCTTGCTACTACTTGTGGGAAGGGTGGTGATTTTTTTTTTTTTTTTTTTTTTTTTTTAAGTTAGGAATTTTTTGAAAAGTTATTTTAATAAGTGATATGCTAAAGTAAGAGATATAATGCAGGGTTTATTGTAAAGTAAAATGTTAAAATAAATAAAGTAACATTTTGTTAAGTAAAAATAGAATTTTTTTTTTTTTTGGGTGCAACTGATGCTCTAAAGAGTAAAAGACAAAATAGTTTGTGCACTTACTAATCAACATTATCATAACAAAAACGGGACCATATAGCCTGCAATGTCTCAAGGTAATACGTCTCAGTTAGTCCAATTACACTTGTCAAATCAGATAAAAATCCAACACAATATAGGTTTTTTGGAAAATGCTAACCATCAAAAAACCAAAAAAAAGACAAAAAATGTGGCCAGCAAAACAGACTATTGACTATTAATACTTGAAAGAAAACACAAAAGAATCTAGAGTCCTAGTTTTGATCGAAGTCTAGGGAGAAAAGAAGCAGAAGAAGCAGAAACATGGAAGCAAACCCAATTCTAATAGCGAAGGTCACTGTATCAGTGGTTATAGGAGGGTTTATAGTGTTGTTAATGCAACTCTATAACCTTTTGGTTTTGAAACCAAAACTTCTCAGAGCAAAACTTCAAAAGGCAAGGTATAAGGGGACCTTCTCCTACTTTCTTCTTTGGGAACATCCCTGAAATGAAGAGAATTCAACTTCAAGTTCATTCAACACCAAAAACTACTGCTACAAAGGAGCATGATCACTCTGATGCTATTGCTCATGACTGGCCTTCCACACTCTTCCCACATTTGGGGCAGTGGAGAAATAAATATGGTACTTCGCTTGTCATTTCCTTTCTTCTTCTTCTCTCTCTCTAGCTACTAAAGTAGGTTGAAATTTATAGTTTAGGGAGTTGAAAATCAAAATAAGTAGATAATAGGAGTAATCATAGAGGGTGTAGCTCAGATTTCAGACAACTTTTGATGTCATAATATTCCAATTGTAATTAGAGTTATAAACTTTTGTAGTCCATACTTATGACAATGACCTTGTATTTGTACTGGATGGTTCTTTTTGTTTTTGCTTCTTTATTATATTTCTCTAATAAAAGCATTGTTCAGAAAATAAATTAATAATAAAAGTTGGTACTTTTCTGTTTCAAATGTTTTTTTTCCACTTTTCCAATAGGTGAACTTGGACATGGATTGGGAATGGGAATTATAGTAGATTTCATATGAATGATGAATGCACATTTTTACTTGTAACAAGTTGAAGAAATAATGGCATGTTTTGTCATAGCAAATACTTTCCTCTGTTTTGTAATCTTTAGCAATTAGTCCAAGACATGCCTAGAATATTAACAACGGACCTCTTGAAGATCATATGATCAAAATATGCATATCAACACTAAATCAAAATCACAGTCTTAAATTTATCTTTTTCAACCTTGCTCACCTAGCTAGTATGCATTGGTGGCAGGACCAATATTCTTATATTCATCTGGAAACATACAGCTATTATGCATAACAGATCCAGAGATGGTGAAGGAAATCAACCTTTGCACTTCTTTGAACCTTGGAAAACCTTCTTATCTATCCAAAGATCGTGGGCCGCTTCTGGGCCAAGGCATTCTGTCGTCAAATGGCGCAATTTGGGCCCATCAAAGGAAGATTATTGCTCCTGAATTATACATTGATAAGGTTAAGGTAAATTTCACTTATTATAGGCAATGTAATCCTCTACAAAGACATAATCTGAAACCATTCTTTTATTACTTTTTGTTTTTTATTTTTGTTTTTAACTAACCTGAAACCAGTTTTGTCATTTTTTTTTGGGATAGTCCAGTTTTGACAATATTAATATGCCATTTTACATGAACAAAACTCAGAAACAATCCTAAAGCACAATATTGTCTCAGTTTCCTGATTGTTTGAGGCAAGATTGCGTTATACTGTTGTTAATTCAATGCCTCATCATATTAAGCTTTAGATTAATTAGTCACTACTATACCATTATTTAATAAATCTCTATAGACTAAGGCTAGGTTGTTGTTGTTGTAAACTTTTATACTGCTAGAAATAATATATGCATTTCTTTCTGAAGGGCATGGTAAAACTAATGGTGGACTCAACAACCTCAATGCTAAGAAGTTGGGAGAGTGGAATTGAAAATGAGGGAGGGATTGCAGACGTTAAAATCAATGACGATTTGAGAAGCCTATTGGCGGACATAATATCAAGAGCCTGTTTTGGAAGCAACTATTCCCAAGGAGAAGAAATATTCTTAAAACTTAAAACTCTTCAAGGAATCATGTCCAAGGGAAATGTTGGAGTTCCTGGTTTTAGGTATGGTAACATTTTGAATCCATTGATCTTAATAACAAAGACTAGAAAACTATAACATTGATAAATTTTGGTTTGTTGTTTGTGAACATCTTTAATTGACTAGCGTTCTTATAGCCTAATGATACGCCCCTTTCTTATAAAAGAGTAGGATTTAGATTTAACACTGGCCTAAGGATTTAGATTCAACCCTGGCCTTCTATGGGTTGAGGATTTATGAGATAAGAGAACTAGGGGTATCTCTATTCTTTTATAAATGGGGGTAGAGGGAAAGAGAACATTGCTAGGGATGATTATTCCTAAATTTTTCAAAGTGGATGTTATATATATTTTATAGATTCTTGCCGAGCAAAAACAATAGAGCTATGTGGAAACTTGAAGAAAAGATCAACTCAATGATATTAAAGCTGGTAAAACAGCGCACTGAATCATCATATGAGAAGGATCTTTTGCAAATGATTCTTGAGGGTACCAAAAGTAATAATGACTATTATGGCCCATGTGACAAGTTCATTGTGGATAATTGCAAAAACATATACTTTGCTGGCCATGAGACCACTGCCATCACAGCCTCATGGAGCTTGATGTTACTAGCTGCACGTCCTGAATGGCAAGCTCGTGCTCCTGCTGAGATGCTCAAAATAGTTGGGGATAGTCTACCAGATGTCGACATGCTCCGAAACATGAAAACGGTATGTATTTTTCTTTAAAATTTATAATTCTAGTTACTGTATGATAGTACTATTAGTTTTAGCTATTTCTGTATTTTATTTTATCAAATTATCTTCCAAGAAGACACTCCCACTACATATGGATGCATGTTAATTCAGAATATCCAACAAACAAGAGAGAAAAAGAATGCATGTAGGAGTGTATTATATGGTGCTTCTGTGCATATAGTATATGTTTAGAAGAATGATTCTGCACATATATTGGTGTCATATGCACTTATAAATGTAAGATTGCCTTAGAATTGAAGGTGGTGCCTGGAAAAACGTTCAAGAATAAATTTTCATACCCCATTGAGGTATCATCAGAAAAGTGACTTCTAATGGCTAGTAACATGATTGAATATTCTTCCCATAATTATGCCTTTTGAGGTTCTTTCTTTTTTTCTTTTTTCTTTTTTTTCCACACATAAAGAACTTGATGCATCAGTTACCAAATATTACAAGGAGAGATTGACACCAATGCCTCACAAATTCTGAAACCGTGTACTCAACAATGAGAAATTAATACATGAGAGTTGACACACCCATTCATTGACTAGGTTCACTAACCTTGTATTTGACGGCAGTTGACAATGGTGATCCAAGAGACATTGCGTCTTTACCCACCTGCAGCTTTTGTGAACAGAGAGGCCCTGGAAGACATGACATTCAAAGACATGATGATCCCAAAAGGCATAAACATTCAGATTCCAATCCCAATATTACAACAGCACTATGATTTGTGGGGACCTGATGCACACAAATTCAATCCGAAAAGATTTGCTCATGGAATTGTTGGGGCTTGTAAGACTCCCCAGGCTTATATGCCATTTGGAGTAGGGGCTCGTGTCTGTGCTGGCCAACACTTTGCCATGACAGAACTAAAGGTGATTTTATCTCTCATTCTATCCAAGTTTTGCTTCTCACTATCGCCGGCATACCAACACTCCCCTACATTTAGGTTGGTTATTGCACCTGAACATGGAGTTACTCTCCCTGTGAGGACAGCTTGACATTTCCTAGCTTTGACAAAGGCTTTGGTGGATTAAAAAAAGAGAGAGAGAGAGAGAGGTTGTAGACTATTTTTACCATATTTATGTACTAAAGAAAGAAAGAAAGCAAGGGCACCTTTGATGCACACATCACATGCATCATTACTATCTAGAGAACTTGTAATTAGTTCCTTCGGTTTTTAAATTGTTTCTTACTGATTATAAATATTTGAAGCAATGATTAAGAGCAGTGGGGATGCTAGAATTTGCAGAAATAGGAGTCATGGTCTAATCCTGTAATGCTAAGCAATTTCTAATGTACATATGAAGATGAAAATTCAAAATCTTGAATCTTATGAACTGTTCAACAACCAGGATATGCTGGATTTAAAAGAATAAAAATTTTGATTCATAGGCACCCCACACTTCTGCCCGCACCCACGTACTCCAAAAAAAAAAATAATAATTAAAAAAAAAAATTGAAAGCCTTAGATGAGCATTGCCATTGAAGTAAATGACTCCACTTCCTTCATTGGACTCAGGTACTCCTAGAGTATAGTGAAATGATACTTCATTCTCTCACATTCATGATAAACTCACAATGAATTTAATGATTGAATTCTATTATGAATGTGAGAGAAATGTGCACTATTCATCGTATTCCAAAAGTACCTAAGAATTACTCTGTTTACAATGACTCCTAAAGATTAAAATCAAGGCTAGAGTACTTCAAAAACCAAAAGAACTAATTTTGAAAATTCAATAATTATAGTTTTAAACCTTGATTCTCCTAAACAGAGAATGGATTAAGTCATTGAGTAACATGACTTTTGATACTACAAAAAAATAGAATTTAAAATTCGGTCTAAAATTGTTCAACAACATGATTATACTAGATTTCCACATTGCTTTATAGAAACTAGGCGAAATCCTTCACTTACATTCAGAAAAAAGAATTCAATTTGACAACACTAGGTTAAGGTTAATCGTATAAGCCCGTCTAAGAGCATCGTTGCAGATGTTCTATAAAAAATGTCATTTTAACACACGAAAAGCCTACTTTATTATTTTACCACATCATTTTACAACATCTCATTTATCAGATGTTTTATCATTCAATTTTATACATTAAAATAATATATTAAACTACTTTCCCATCATCATAATCATCATCATTATCATCAACAACAACGCCAACAACCACCATCGACACAAACTCACATCCACCAACACCACCTTATAAATAAATAATAAAAAATTAAATAAAAAAACCACAACCAGAAAAATTGTTGCGGCCACAACCACCAAAAAAAAACCACCAAAATCAAAACACAACTACCGCCACCCAACGCATCCCACACACCCACCCATTGCCACTGCCAACCCACCCACCGCTGACCCATCCTTCGGAACCCATTCACAGGCCGGTCCTCCCACCATTTGGCACAACAGAACCCACCACTATCTATCCGCCCATCACCAGCTGACCCACCCATCCATAGGCCAACCCACCCACCATTGAATCTGACCATCACATCCCACCACCAATGATCCACCAATCACCATCTCAACCCACCCACTGTCAAACCGGGTATCAAATCACTGCAAAAAAAAAAAAAAAAAAAAAAAACCATAGCGACAGAGATCGGAATGAAAGAAGAAAAGTGAAAAGAAAAAACTGAGGGTGATGTCTGAGAGGAAGAGAGAAAAACAACAAGATTGAGAAGAAAAGAGAGTGAAAGAAGAAAAGAATGGAGAGGCTTGATGTCTGAGGAAGAATGAGAGAGAAGAGAAATGAATAAAGTGAAGTAAGAGGAGAGAGAGAAGAGAATAAAAAAATATTAAATCGTTATACCATTTTTGTCCGAACTGTGTCAAAATTGAAAGGGTATTGTAGCATGTTGCAAAAATTTGACGCATTTAACACATTTTGGACAAAATTAGCCTTTGCCCCTTTCTATTAAATAATCTAGCATTTTGCCTAATTTCCCAAATTAGGGAAATGTCGATCTTTTAAAACTCGATTTTCTCAAAATCGAGTTAAGCCCTATAGTGGCGTTTTAAGGAGACTATAGTGACGTTTTAAGGAGCTTATAGTGGCGTTTTGGAACTCGAACTCCATGAACTCGAGTTATAGGTAAAAAAAAATAAAAACTTGCATGGAACTCGAGTTCATGGAGCTCGAGTTCCAAAACGTCACTATAGGTCCTTAAAACGTCACTATATGCTCCTTAAAACATCACTATAAGCTCCTTAAAACGCCACTATAGGGTTTTAGAATTTTTTTTATTTTATTTTTAAACTTGATTTTGAGAAAATTGAATTTCAAAAAAAGAGCATTTCCCTAATTAGTTTGGGAAAGGAAGCAAAATGCTAGATTTTTTTTTTGAAAGAGGCATTTGCCCATTTTCTCCGATGAAGCTCCGTTTTTTGTGTTTGGTGTGCCAAATGCCAAATATTATAACATTTAGCACAAATACCACATCTGCTGTGGATGCTCTAAGTCTAGAAATTCGGTCCATTTATAATTCCTAGTCAATACCAGAACAACGCTCAAACAAAATTTGTTGCCAAAATTAACAAATATATAGAAAAGGGGTTGATCTCCATTTGGTTGTTGAGAAAAACTAAGGAAAAAATAAAATAAAATTTTGAACAACTTCATAGGTTACTTTATAATTTTTTTTTTAATAAATTTTGAAAAAAAGGGGAACTTGAATAGCCCAAAAACAATTGCATGGACATTGGACACTGACAAAGTAAAGGGTCTTGGTTCCCCAGTCCACTCTCACATGTTAAAAGATACTCTAAAACATCGCTAGGTGTTTTTTTTTTTTTTTTTTTTTTTTTTTTTTTTTTTTTTTGTAAAAAAAAAAAGGAAGAAGAACGATTCTTTGTAAATTGTGATCGTTGAAGTTTATAAGGAAGATTTTGAGATAATGATATAGGACGGAATCTACAATTTAATTATTGTAATTTATTAATTTTGGTATTTAATTTGTAGTTTTCGTTATTTTAGGTTTAGGGTTAGTATTTCCTTGTTTTTAGGTACTTTTAATGCTTTTTAAGTCAAATTAGTTCCTATTATGGTTAGGATCAGTTAGGAGTTATTTTAAAATATATTTTTTTGTCTGTCAAGTTTTACGAAGCCCTTAAATAGGCCCCTAAGTCTGTACACGTTTTTGAGACAATTATTCAATCAATAAAATTTAGACTTTTGTCTTTTTATTCTCTGGTGGATTTCAGACCATTTCTCCTTGTGGATTCAAGGACCTTTGTGGATTCAAGGAACCCTCATGAATTCGAAATTATTTTTTAGAAGCAAATGTGTTTTGTTTCTTGTTTTCTAAAAGTAGATGTGTTCTACTTCTTGACGCTTCTACATCCTACATTAGTTGGTATCAGAGCCTTAACATACCCTGGTCTGATAGCTAACCGACAAGACGGTGACCACCACAACAATGATGACGGGAACAATGTCGACAACAAATCCTCACTAAGGCTGAGTTCCTTGATTTTTGTGATGAAAATCAACAATTTCGTGAAAAGAGTCAACAAATTATAGGCAAAATCAAGCAAATGATTGCTACTCTTTTTGCTAGAAAATCATCTCCCAACAACAACAATCAATGTATTCAATGACATACTCCTAACTACAAGAAAATTCCATTCTTTGACGGAGATATGTGTAAGTTGGGTTTTATTGACTGACTTCTTGATTTGGAAGAGTATTTTAATTTTTGGAAGATTTGTGATGAAGAAAAAGTGTGACTTGCATCTAATAAATTGGATGATGAAGTAGAGGAGTGGTGGGAAGACATTCAAATCAATAGAAAGAGACGAGCTAAGCATCCAATCCGCTCTTGGCAAAGAATGAAAAGGGTATTAATTGATTTATGGTTTCTTAATGACTATTATGATATACTAGATTATACAAGTGTTGATTATAAATCTGTATTCATATGAAAAGCAATATGTTTACAACATGAAAGGTCAACCACAAAACCAAAATTATCACAACCAAGTCCATGTGTCACGTAAAGAAAAGGGCTTGAGGGTTGAGAAGAAGCAGCCTATTTCTAAAGAAAACTTTGAAGTGGTTAAAAAAGATCAAGATTTGCAACAAGTTATTGAATTGAAGATTGAAGATACCACTTGTCAAAAGTTTGATGAAGATGTCAAAGAAAAGAAGAATATTGTGGAAGATCCAATTGAGGTTAAATATGATGATAAGTCCATCATCCACAACCCCCCGGTTCCGGTTGATTTGTTGAAGATGACTACACAATATGTTGATTTTCTTGGAGTAGAAATTTTAATTTTATTTTCAACCATTTGTTGATTGATGTTGCAAATAAATTGAAGGTAAATGAGAAGAAATTTTCCGCTACACTTTATGAAGAATTCATGTTTCAAAATTGGATCAAGTTATTAAAGCATTCAAAGTATTTGTTTATTTGGAGTGGAAGATTTCAAATTTGACCATCAACTCGAGGGTGTGTTTGTTTCAAGTGGAGGGGTCTGATGTAGGACATGGTTTAATATTTAATTATTGTAATTATTTAATTTTAGTATTTTTATGTAATTTTTGTTAGTTTAGGTTTATGTAATTTATTTCCTTCTTTTTAGGTGCTTTTAATGTTTTTTAGTCAAATAGGGTTTGGATCAAGTTATTAAAGCATTCAAAGTATTTGTTTATTCGGAGAGGAAGATTTCAAATTTCGACCATCAACTTGAGGACTAGAGTTTTGTTAGGTTCTAAAACTTTAGGAACTAATGTATTAGAACTTCAATTTGTATTATGTTGGCAAACCATGATCAAAACATAGAGTCTAGGTTTAGACTTGCTCACAATATGTTTATTTGTAAAATTGGAATCAAGTGATTGCAGAACTTATTGGACTAAATCTGCAAGGCTCGATCGATCGAAAATTAGACTCGATCGATCAAACCATGTACAGATTTATTTTTCTACAGAGTTCTAGTTTAGCCCAAACTCTACTTAAATGTATTGGGGTTCAAGTAAAACACTCC